>JAYKKI010000017.1:5970000-6452500 GCA_039881145.1 Druceiella hillmani | reverse complement strand
ATGTTCGAATGTCGCACTCTTTATATACCCTACAAGAAATATTCTAGAAAATTCTATAACATCGGTTGAAAAAAGTGGCAGATCTATAAGTTGCCAAACTGATATATAATTATATACATATTACGCCAGCGGAAATACAAGATGAAGCGAAAATATTCTCCAATTGGTAGCGAGAAAACCGCACGAACGACCTTTTAAATTAGCTTTCATATACATTTGTTATTTTCCTAATATTGTATATGATGTAAAATTATTACTCTGAAAGTAGTTGGTGAAAGATTTGGTTTGGAAATTATGTAAACTATATAAATTAGTGTCAAGTTTATAATTTTTCAGTTAACGGCATGAAATTGGCAATTATATATTCTATCCATTTTTATTTTTGTTTAAAACACTGACATATCATAGTACTAAAACAGCTGTCGCTTCTATAACTTAACTAAACTAACGTTTTTAATATTCAAGTATTATGTTTCTAAAGTTTAATAACGTCCTAAATAGTGAGATAATATTAATTAATCACATATTCGAAAGGTTAAGCGTTTATGAAATACTTGATTCATTTATTGAAAAACTAGCTGTACCTGCAATTTCTTACATAAGAGCTTAATAAATCAGACGTGTGTCGAAATTCAAAAATAAAATATTAACTAACATTAAAACTTAAATAAAATATTATAATATATGTAGCTTCACATATTGTATCCATAGTATCCATAGTGTACATTTGTGTATTTAATACGCATCCTGTAGTAATTACACAACTGTAATTACACAATAGTATACCCATGTAATTACTACATTTAATTTTTGTTGTTGTAATAATGCTATGAAAATGAATTTTAAAAAATTTAAATGTATGTATCTTCTGATTGAGTAAATTGATTGCGATGAATTGGAAACTTAATATTGTTGATTTACTCGTAACCCTATAATTTATTGTGATGCATGCCTAAACGAAACTATAAATTCAAAAATAATTTTATTGGGTTCCACAACTTATTATTCATCCACCAAAATATATTTTTGCAAATATTACTTATGTACAGTTTTATTATACGTATAGATAACCGTCACCGAAGAGTATTTCTACATTCAACATTATGGAATCTCGTAATGAAAAAAACAGTTGAATTTAGTTAACGTTAGTTGATTTTCTATAAATTCAAATTTCAGTAATTTACATTAATCTGATTGGAGGTACGCACTCTTTTATTGCGAGGATGTATCGTTTAACTTTAGGATATGAATAAAATGAATAAAGCATCCAAATGTGAAATTTGTACAACGTTATTAGCATTTAAACATTCAGTTACGCATTAATACGTTTTTTCGTTTGATACGTCTAATACCCTAAACGTAAAGATACGTATAATAATTTTTAAAATTCAAACATTAGATTACAAGATAATGTACAGCTATAAAAGGCAAGAATGAAAGCCAAGATGTTAATCAGTTGACGTTTAAAAATTTAAAAAGAAGAAGACAGAAAACTCCGTATTGCATAATTTATTATAGGGACCAGCAGGGATATTTTTATAAGGATCAGTGAAACATTTTGTGAAAACTTTGAAATATCGGATATTGCTGGTGCTTTTGAAGTTAGTGTGGGTTTAGTAAATATGAGGATGTCTTCAAAGTAAAAAACGATCCGAAAAAACATTAAACTTAAAAGATGACTCCTTTAAGTCTAATGTTTTTACCTAGAACTTAACTGCTTTAAATTATTATCTTTCTATCGCTTTGCGATATGATTGAATCTATTAATCGGTAGAATTTCTCTTCACATAATTTGGTTGTTAAGCGACAATACCTGAAAATTATTCCCCGATTCGATGTGCTCACATATAAAACATTCAATAAATCTAGATGCAAAGTTTTAACTTAGTCATCTATACTTAACAAATAAAATATTTCTTTTACAAGACAAAATTCCGTACAACGAATGAAAGTAGTTTTTTTTCATGAATTTCAAACTAAACTGATATCAATTTTCCTATTCTTGTCCCACTCCTAAATAGATCGGTTTTATTTCTATAATATTCTCCAAAAGCATATTTGTTCTTGTAATAAACGTACGTATAGGGTCTTGAAAACATACTATAGCTTTCTAAAACTTGATAAGTACGGTAAGAAAAACTTTACTATTGTTTTCATTCAACAATTACAATAATTCAAATTATAAATTTCAAGATGTATACTCTTCTGGAAGCAATAAGTTTATATGTCATTGAGGAATGAGTGGGTGTATAATATATATCATGTCATAAGCTTATTTCTTTCTTCCCATGCTAAATAAGACTTCCAGCTTTCGCTGAAGTTGAATTATGGGAGTGCTAAAATAGCTGTGAAGAGTTCCGAGTACAGAAAGCAGTGTTTGGTAGTTCGGAAGTTTGTGTACTACTGTAATAGTTATTTTGGTGTAACAAACAAATTTTGTTGCACAAAATATTTTGTAGAATGTGAATTCTTCACTTTTATAAGATCGCTCTTGCATCTATTCATTTGTTCGTCTATCATGGCCAGTTTTCGCCGAAATCGTTGGACGTTGAAACTTTAAATTTGGCACAGCAATGAAGTAAATTTCATGTATTTCAATAGAAATGCTGAAAAATATTTATATTCAAATCTGAAAGGGGGCACTAAGGAATTTTTTTAATAAAGAAAGATTTTTTAAGTTTCGTATATTGTATAGAATATCACCGGTCCAAACCAAAAATATATACTATTTTGTTGGCATATAGCGGTTATTCAACAGATTCATTTGTGGTCATTGCATACATCTCGCCTCTAAGTAGAAATTGAAAAAAAACCTGTCCAATACGAGTAAAACTTGCGACAAATTACGAAGACTACGTACACACTTTATGTACATGTATACATTTAAGGGTTCACAGTATTTTTATTATTTCTGCTTCATTATGGTTGAGTCACAATGAGCCGGGAAAAGTTGACTTTCCTTTATTTTATTAATAATTTTTTAATTAATATTTGAAGTGAAGTTTTATTTGACATAAAACAATTTTTTTTCTTTACAAGGCAAAAAAACGGTAAACAGCTTTAATATAATAAGTGGAATGCATTATTTTGGATTATTGTCACATAAATTACTTAGCCAAAATGTATTATTTGTTCTTGTGGTCAAACACAACACTTGGTGTAAAATATTGTATAATATTTTTCTTCAAGCTGTAATGGTAGGAATTATAAGAGAATATCATTTTTAAACCCACATCATGAAATTACTAGTCATTAAATAAGAAAACTGAAAAGTTAGTATATCCAACTTTACATAATTTTTCTTGATTATGTAAAATTATAGCGCGGTTCACACATATCGAAAATATTATTCTAATAATCTATTCAAAGCAATATTATTTGGATTTAATACATTGCCAAAATCGTATATATGATAATTTAACGTAATTCGTATATGTCTAATAATTATTTAATATGACTCGTTATGACCATTATGTTAAAACATTAATATAACCCTGCACAAGAAAATAGAAAATTTTGGAAAAATTACGCCCTACCCTTATTACTACTACCTGTCCTTTTGATATTAATTCGTAGTTGTAAGTTTTACCGTGACGAGCAAAACATTTGCACCAAAAGTAATTAAGATATCAGGTGCATGTCATGAGTATGATATATATTAATATATACATATGTACACACACATATATATATATATATATATATATATATATATATGTATATATATATATATATATATATATATAATACTTGCAACTTATTGCAATAGACTTACTGCGTTATTGCAATAGAGCATTCACGCAAGTGACGAGGTATCACTGGAACAGCACAGTGAATTAAAATTACTAATTTTTTTTCATTACTGTTTTTTAATTATGAGCATAGTTCTATTACCAACGCATTGAATGATGATAAACTTGTTAAATATAACTAAACTCACATTTGCGGGTTCCGTACTCATTTACGTACGAGTACATAGAAAAATTTGAACAATCAAGGGTACATAGTAATTTTATTACAGTATTACCGATATTATTATTTTTCACTACGTCAATATATTGCCTATAATATATTTCACAGGGATGACAAAAATAACTTAGTTTCATATATCATTTTAATTTCTTAATGCAAGTTAACTGTGTGGAGGGTGTGGGTATCCTTTTTGTTATTTTGGAGACTATTATTTCGTGAAGGAGATAACGTAATAAAAATGCATCTGACATTTTTGATTGAATTTGAAAAAAACATTTTTTATTATACCCCACTTGATGCGATCCATAGTTAGGTTAGGTTAGGTTTGACTTAAGGGGAAGCCCCTAAATAATTATAACTGCAGCTTTTGTACACGTTTATATATATTGGAGTAAATCATCTAAATTTATTTCTTTAATATTTATTTACTACAATTGATTATAAATTGAACGAGCTATTATGATGTGACATAGGCACACACAGATGGCAGACACAGATATGTGATGAAATTATGACGGTTTAGTTATTTACATTCCAGGTATCAAACCTAAAAAAATAAGGTTTAGTAATAAACATTTATGATATCCGTGGTTTTGAACGATACTTAAAATAAAAGTTTTCTTTATTTTCCTCTCCAGGTTATTATTATTTTTTAAATTTTCTATCGTTTTATTTAAAAGTTATTTATTTATTTATTTCTTGAAAATCCAATGCTCAACTAACAGTATTACCCAAAATGATGGGCATGTGGAAGAACATATAACAAAGAATTATAAAATAATGACGAATACGACGACACTCACAGAGCAATTCCAAACAATTGAAAAACAAAAACACAGTAATTTAGATAAATATTATCTAACAAACAGTCGTGAACTACTAAGCAACTCTAGACCCCGTTTCCGAAACGGTCAATGGAGTAGAAAAAAATATCTAGACTGGGTGCATTTCGCAACACTGCGTTGAGGAATGGAGTGTACGAAAGACAGGCAAACGCTGTAGAATATTCGTAAGCGCTCTAGGGAGGTAAAATTAACAATGACCTTGCACACACCTTACGGCGGGCTTGGTGAGAGCTCTCCCCAAGAGCTCCTAATTTTATCATTAGACCATTATTAACTAAAATATTAATAACTTACATTTAGTACAACCATATTTCACCAAGTATTGTATATTTATTGAAATATACTTTGCATCCAGAACAGTACTTATAATATTGAAATTGATACATAATTAACGTAGCCGATTAGACTGGGTTAAATTAACTATCAACCAAAGTTAAGAAAATTAAATATATGTTAAGTCGCACGTACATTATTAAATGAAATTATAGTATCAATCTATCTTCCACGCGGATAATAGTCGGCTACCGCTGCACACTTGTAACATTTGTAACATTCTTGTAATATTCGTTACCAAAACAGAGGTGAGAGTTAAATTGTCGTCGCAAATATAATTCATCAAGGTAGGTTTGTTTGTTTTTGTAATCTGCATCTCTTTCAACCAGATAGTTATATATAGATCATCATTGTGACGTGACATATTTAAAAAGAAGAAGTTAAAAAGAAATTAAGTTAAGTTTTTTGTTAATTTATGGGCGTCGGTATATGTAATAATTCAGGTTATTTCGTTCATATTTTAATGCATTAATGTACATATATATATATATATATATATATATATATATATATACATATACATATATATATATATATATATATATATATATATATATATATATATATATATATATATATACATACCATAGAAACAGAGTGAATTCTGCATAGAAAATATTTTAAAAAGCGTGATTGACTTAGCGTACAGAATGAAAAAGGAAGCCAGAAAATCTGTTTGTAGAATTTTTATCTGTCTGTCTATATGTTCACTTCTTCCTCAACTATGCGAAATCTAGACTTTGTTAAAATTTATATGGTAATGGTTTGTACCCAAGAGCAACATATGAGAGAAACAAATTTAATAACTTTTCTTATTCCGAATAACACTGGCTATGCCTATGAACGCAGTAGTAGGCGCAGCTGGTATATGTATTAATCTAAGTTTATGCAGAGGAACGAGTTTTATTTTGATATGAGGTGACCCTCAAAGAACATTGGTTCAATTAATATCAATAAAAGAATTTTATAAGTAAAAAGAAAATGAAATAAAATTGAAGTAGTGAATTATAAAGTAAGTTGGAATGAAACTAGAATAAACATCTTCTAATCATGTAGCTAAAAGACCCGTATTTATGTTATTTGTGTGCATTCCTTTGAATGTGGCAAAGATTAATTTTTAGGTTTGTTCATATTTTTGAGAGTAGTTTTTTGTGAAACATTAACATTTTAGTCTGCCATTAAAACGACATCGCAAAGAAACTGAAAGATATTTTCCAACTGACAAAACAAACGAAAGCGAGATTTACATTCACAACTGGATCGCTTTGGTATATCTATTAAGGTTGATATAAGGAACTTAAGTCACATACACTCTGAGACAATTTAGTTTGGAAAATAAAGTCGAAAGATCTTTTTCATAAGTCAATGCTGACTTATGGATCTTTAATGTTACGGTGAATGACACTGCGGTTGAAGAAAAATTACGCCATAGATTTAGTTGGAAGGACAATTTAATTTTTGCATATTTTTTTAATTCGTTTATTAAACGAATACAAACAATTTTAGCGTGTATTGAGGACGTATTTGCTTGACAACGGTCACGTATCAGGTTTCTGAGCTGGTAGATATACGACGTACCTTAAAGGAGAGTTTCGCAGCAATTTACATCTTCCAGTTTATATTTATCACATTTCTATTCATACCGACTTTATTCTTATCCTGAATCTCTTTTAAATAGGTCAGTGACATCATCAAATGGACCTTTTACTTTTCATGAAGGACTCCCAATTTATTATCGTGGATTATTTGACTTATTTAAAAAAAGTGCTTTATTGCAACCAATTCTAAAGGGATGACCACGGATACGCCAAATAATAGGAAGTACAAAGTGAACATCATAATTTCTTGCCATGCTTAATAAATATTAAACGTAGGAGAGCACCGTTGATGCTTTTATATCAGTTTTAATTTTGAACTGGAGATGTAAATTCTAAACCCATAATTTTTACTTTTTCTGCCTTTTATTAACATTGTAAATAGTCCATACAACTCACGTTATCATCTTAGTAAATTTCAAGATATATTTGCTCGCGGTACACAATTATGTTTCACCAAAATTACATCTTAAACGAGCTGGAAATGTTTTTAATTACTGAAGTCTTAGATGAAAACTCTTTTCTTAGAAGTTTTTAGAAATCATCTGAAAAAGTACTGATTTTGATATTTTATAATTATTTTCGCTATATTTTACACTTTACTATAAAATATATTTTTCGTATGAATGTAATTGTAGTGACAAATTAAGTAAAATTGTTTTTTTGCCAATAATTTTAACACAGAAATACTCAAGCCATTTCGTAGACGAAATTTTAATTAAATAAATAATTTAGTTCAGTATTCGATATATTTCAAGGTATCGTTTAATTTTTCAGCATCATTACTCCAGGGTAAAATAATGTCAAAGAAGTTGGCGATATAGTATTTAGCAAAATATTGTCATTCTTTATATAATATTTCGTTAAATGTATAGTATTTCTTTCTATAATATAACAATAAGTGAAATCGTTTAAAATCATCCCCCAAAACAAGTAAAAACACCGTCCGGCTGTTCGTTAAAACCGGGCGATATGACTGGCATAAGGTCGTAGCGCGGTCCGGCGGTAAAAGTACGTTGACGCCTCTGTAATCCGATAATAATAAATTCACACGCCCCTCGCTTACCCTTTGCACTTGATAATGACGCACATGCGAAAAATTTATTCGTTTATATCGAACTGGAACGACATTTTCGAGTTGGATTTTCGTTAAACTACTAGAGTGATGTAACACTGAGGGGAAATATGATGCGAAATATCTTACAGTTAAGGATTTAATTACTCGAATTTTGGTACATAAGTATGGATGAATATGGCATAATTAAAAGTTTTGTAAATGTATAAATAGGCATTATTTTGAAATACAGTTAATCATATAAAAGCCGCCGAACTAGCATAAATCATAAATCTGAAATTGTCTAATAGAATCGTAGATCAATACCGTTTGTTCGGTGTTTTAGCAGCGAATACGTTCTGAGCCAGGTGCTGGCAAAAAGAAAGTTATTATTTCAGTATTAACGGTTGGCGTACGTGAGGTTGATATGATATTGGCATCCAAGTAAATTGTTAAGAGCAAACTTTAAACACGAAACAGATTTAAAAATTAAAATTATACCAGCCATTATTAATTAGTCAGTCATTATTATTTGTATGAATATGAAGTATCGAATGTATTATTGCCTGGTTTATTTAATTTTTCTTTGGTACAAAATCTTTTCTATTTCTTTGACTTCTTTTTGTATGTTTGCAATATTCTGGGATAATGCCCAGATTTTAGGGATAAACTAAATCTTTTATGAAGATTTGCCATCGGTGACGGTTGCAATGGTTCGCTCCCGTTTATTTAATTATAAAATATCTCAGCCTCCATTATAAAAACTTTATCGCTGTTATTGGAAACATTTATACGGAAACAATGAACGGAACTAATACTATTAAGGTAGAAAATAAATAACAATTTTAAAGGATCGTATATCGCTTAATTACTCCAGAACTGGACATGTTCATTTTTAATACTGAGTTAAACAAAATTAGGAATGGTAAGTTGAAGTTGGGACGTGCCTGCAATATCCTTTGCCAAGTACGACTCTATCCTCGCTCGTAGATAGTTATATGCGACCGGCACTTATTTACTTTTGTGTTTATAATTGTCGTTTGAATATATTCATGATATTAGCCAAGGAAGAGTCGCAGCAAACATGCAAATAACTTTTTGTAAAACGGCTTAATATTTTGAATATTGAATATATTTGGAGTTAATTTTGTAGAAATTCTTAATTCACAATTAAATGAAACTACGTGATGTAGTTTATTATTCTACTTTCTTTAAGTTATTTTTACTTTCTTTAAGTAAGTAAAGTCTTTAAGTAAGTTCTTTAAGCATTATTTCTACTTTGTTTAAGTTCTTTACCACGACCTAGGTTTCGTTGTATTACGACATCTTCAGGTGGGTTATTAGCAAGAATTTACTCTTAGGAACATCCAATAGTATTTATATGTTTCAAGTACAATAGCGGAAGCCTGGTTTGTGTGGGTTTTCCCACTGCTTATGTTAGTGAGTTTATTGTAGGGGAGCGGTGTAGGTTTTATTATATTTCCGAGAGTTATGCGATATACCAGTATTTTAGTGAGGGTAATATATTTAATTGTTGTTATTATATGAGGTTTTACAATGCAAATGTTCTGGTGTATGTAATAAAATTAAATGGAAGTTATTCTCGGTAATATATTTATACAAAAGCAAGGGTATCTGGAAGTTAGAACAAGGTTATACCACTAATTCAACATATGTCCGGTTTTATTTATTCATATATATATATATATATATATATATATAAATATATATATATATATACATATATATATATATATATATACATGTGTATAAAGATGCATATTTTTTTTAATTTAAATTTTTTAAACTTATTAATTTATTTATTTACTTCAATTTTTTTTATATACTTATTATATACTTATTTATATTTTTATTATTAGTTAAGAGTTTTCCTAATTTGAGTTATAATATTAAGTTTTACACACAGATAAATAAATTTGAAATGTCTGTGATTTTTGAATTTTTAACTATTATGTGTTTTTTTCGTATGCATATTTGATAACTAAAACTAAACAATTATTAAACCATTTTGTTGTCTGTTTATCTGTCTGTACAAACGGATTTAATTCGAAAACTACTGAAGCTTTTGACACGAATTTACACAAGTCATGTATAACAACCCTGGGGCCAACGTAGCTGCGTGGTTTCATCGTAATATCTCAAATGGTATTGGATTCTGTGCAGCACGTGTATATACTTTTTCACGATATTGTACTTACGTGTACGTAGCCCAAAAGGTAAATATATTACAGGTCAAATTGGCATTCAAATACATGTATGTACTTTATTATTCAATCAAATTTCTAATTATATTTAACAAATCGCCATGTATGGTGCGGTAGCATATTCCTTGATTATCAAAAGCTTTTTTGTTGAAATCTTGTAGGACACAATAAATGGTTAAGTAGCAAAATTATTGATTGTTTTCATACGTCCATATTTTAGTTTGATTATTTTAAATAACCTACTAAACAAATGAAAAATCCACTTGAACAAAAAGCTCCCAAATACTATAAACACCAATTACAAAGTTACTTTGTAAAAGATATTGCCGATTTGTAAATTAACCTTTTTCTGATCTCAGTAATTTAACTTTCATGAGCTTTTATCAGTTTTTATTTTTTGTATTGAAGTGGAACATTTCTCAGTTTTTTTTCTAGGTTGTGTAACACAACATTAACCACTTTGTATAAATCTAGGCAGTAATTTTTCTTTTTTATTTAATACAAATATGTGTAACCAAAAAATTGACAAACACGCAATCTGACAAAAATTCGGAAACTCTTCTCCTTACGTTATTTATGTTCAACTTAACCTTTTGAAATTGTACAGAAATTTATTTTCTACTCTATTTCGTAATATGTGCAGACAACTTTATAACACAAGATATTTTACTCTCGGTAGCATATGAAGGATTTAATCACTGGTTAAAATGTGTAAAAGTACGACACTTTTACACATTTTAACCAGTGATTAAATCCTAGTTAGTAATCCAGCTTGCGATGAACATGAAAGGAAACAGAGCGGCATTTGGCAATGGTTTTACTGTATAGCCTATTTTATTTGGAATAATAACGATTTAAATTGTACCTAATTTACGAAATTCGATTGAACTGTTTCGTCCCTATGAAATAATAAAGAACTTCCTTAGTTAAATACATGCATCCTAAATACTTGACATTCATTTTTGTGCAGTCATTTAAAAAAACCTATGGCAAAGGAATAACGTCGTCGAAATGGGAAAATAAGTCAGCACGGAAAAGTATGAATGGCTTCAAAAAAAAATTATGATAATGCCTGGAAAGGATTAAGCCACATTGTTATGTGTGTGTGTGTGTCTGTGTATGTGAGTATTTTTGTGTACATGTATATGCGTTTATGTGCGTGTGTGTATGTACGTGTGCATGTATGTGTGCGCTTGTATGTATGCACGTATAAGTGTGCGTGTGGGTGTGCTTGTGCATGTGCGTGTGTGTGTACGTGTTTGTGTGTGTATGTGCGGGTGAGTGTGCGTGGATGTGTGTGTGTGTGTGTGTGCATGTGTATATGTTTGTGTTTGAGTGGGTGTTTGTGTGTAAAACGATCTTTAAAATGATTAATACCTTGTATTAAAGAGTTAGCTGTAGATGCTTCGGAAAATGCCACCTCTCAGATATAAGGATCTTGAGACTGGCAAAGTTTAAACAAAGTATGACACTTACGGATATTGGCGAGCTGTTTATAATAAAATTTGTACATATACACCGACAAAACTTAACTACTTCAAAAACATGTCTTATGCTAGCCAGAACCCTTAAACGACACCCAACTATTTTTTCTTTCCCTGGAATTAAAATGGCGGTTGAAATTTATTCTCACAATTTATAAATACAAGATTGCAAAAACGTTTTTAAAGAGAATAAATGAATAAAATGTTGAAGATGTTGTATCTTAGAAGTAAATCTTTGTGTCGCTTATTCTATATTTCATATTTAACAGTAAATATAAGTCATTTAAAGAAGTCCTTCATGTAACGTTAATTCGAAAAGTGTATTCAAATGGGTCCAAAGCCTATTTTAAATGGCCCATTAGTCATGAATATATTTGTTACGTAATTGCAAAAAGATTATAAATGTACTCCTCGTGGGTTGTGTATAGTTAAGCAACAATTAAGTAAGTTTAAGTAGTCTACCTGTATTTGAAATTATATTCGTCTCGAGTACTTTGTTTTAAGCTTAGTGTAAACGATTTACGCCTTTGGATAGATATCAAAAACATGTTTTTGGTCGAAACTGTTAAAAATATTAGGATGGTGTCGATGGATACTTTTATTTATTAAAATAATTGCATTATTTTTTATATAGATATCCTAGTATGTGATAAACCGATTCACTTATGTTTAAATGAGTTTTTCATAAGGCTTCCAATGAGCAACGCGATTGTTAAAATTAATATTTATTAATGAATGATGAGGGATTTTTTTTTAATTAAAAGTTGAAGTTGAAAAATTTATTTTCTACTAGTACAACCGATATAGAATAAATAATCGTTACACGGTAATATTTTAATTAGACATAAACCGCATTATTGATATGTAGGTTGTAGGTGTTTTGGATGATTACATTTTTGTTTTGAGAGCTTTCCCAAATAATAGTTAAGTAAATGCTTGAAAGACTGTTGAAACATTTTACTCGCTCTTGCAACATTTTGTTCAATATTGCATACTATAATCATTGAAGGCTTCATTGATATACAATCTTTCATAGGTGTTAATAAGAAGGTAAAGTCTACTATAATATTTTTAATTTTTTAAATATTATTTGACATACAAATATTTATACGATATTAACAATTATTTCTTTCATGTTTTCAATTTAAGAAATAACACCAAGAGTCACAAATGTTTTCTGATATTTTGAATTATTTTCATTAAATTGAAAGACGTTTTTCTTTCCCATAGAAAGCGGAATTTTAATCATAACCGTTGTGAGCGCGATACACAAATTAGATTTTCTGATTTACTCACCGAGTTTCTCGTGTGTTTTAGTAAAATCTATAAATCGTTAATTATTTTTCATTCCTTCGAGCATCCAAATATGTAAAAAGTGAACCAATATCTTCGTATCAGAGACAATTTTAATATCTACTTCTTCATATGATTCACAAAAAAGCTTTCCTACAACATTAGATTTTATTTTTTTGTTATTTTTAACATAAGAATAACATTTCTGGATGTTTACATGAACTGATTTATTGCTAATGGCCCCTTTTTATCAGTTCTTGCACAGCAAAAAATTCTACCAAAATTATTTTAAACTTTGTGTTCTTCATTTCCATAGCAAAATATGTCGTATGTGATGAGATCAAGAAATAACGTATTCTGTTTGTGATGATTCATATCGTAGAGATCTTTCGTATTTTTTAATATCAGGTTGGTGAATAAGTACTTGGAGACTTATGTTTTATCACATAAAAAGACAATCGGTGGTTTCATATTTCTTAATTATATTCTATAGGCTTTAAGTCGGTGTAACCCGATTATTTGAGATCTACACACCACGGGATACTGTGGAGTTCTTACTCGACGGACACCTCACGCATTGACTGACGCCAATCACGCAGCAAGCGTTACTCTAGTGTGAAAACTTGCTTTTACAGCCATAAAAACAGGAATTTTTCATCATCATTGAAAATGAGTCATGGATTTACTACGACGATGATAACAGACCTATCGGCTATATTGTGGTGTAAGAATTCCGCCTCAAATAAAACTTGACGCTCGTGACAATACATTTTTATTGTTAAATTTTTGGGATTGTTAAGTCATTTCAAAGCTTTGCCATGCAAATAAAACAAAATATTTAAGGGCTTCGTAATATAAACAAGACAGAATGCTACTGTTCACGGAGGGTTACTGGGAAAGTGGGCGCGAATTGCCTGAAAAGCGACCGAAACGAGTTACCGAAAATATTGCGAAATCTGTCTATCGTATATTCGAAGATCTAGGCTGGACTACTGTACCATAATCGCCGTATAGTACAGACCTCACTTCGTCGGTCTGTTTCGGTTCAGCAAAATTTGTGGCAAAAAAGTTAGATAATTGTGAGCAACTTAAAAACGACATCACGGAAGACTTTGAACGCCAGCTTTCTACTTTTAGGGAAGTATGTATTCTGTCTTTGACTACTTGATGGTTATATATTGTAGACCATGATGGTGAATATTTTTTTGATTGAATGGTTTGTACAAATAAAAAACAATAAAATAAAAAGAAGTGTTTGAGTGTCCAAGAACTTATGCAACAATCTAATAGAAAGTTATAAAATATTGGGTAAATATAACAGCTGGAAAATTAGTTACCAATTGGAAAATTTTTTTGTCCACAATATCAACAAATGTTTTAGGAACTATTTTTGTGGTACGCTTTAAAAGAAAGTTACTTATTTTGAAACTTCTGTTCACGTAGGCGGTTAATGATATTATTTTCCAAAAATTAGCAATAATCGCTTAATTAATTTTAGTGATTGTACCATACGAATGTCATATACTGAATAAGGGAATAGTAAATGTATGTGTTACAATTCAAGCAAAGTAAGCCTCTGTTTTGTAATAATTTTCTAAGTATTGGAATTGTAACAAATGCCGGAATTATTTTTTTTAATTATAATGATATAAAATTTTATTATTTATTTATTACTTGAAAGGCCCACAAAACAAGTTACAGACGATTAAGTCTATTATTAAAAGAACAGTGTATAAAACTAGATTATATCTCTAATTATGTGCGCACAAAATGGTTAGAATATTTATGTATACATTTTCAAGGGTTACTTGAGTTATTAAGTATATTTCAAAATGTATTGATCAATTATTAATGTAAGTATTAACTCAGAGTCACATTATTTTCTTTATACTGAACAAAATATTAATAATATTATAGCTGGTGTTAATTTATAAATACTATATTTTGTATTTTCTTCTTAAATGTTAATTATTTCGGTTGAAAAATGAACCGAAATTATTAACATTTAAAAATGTTAAGAAACAATATTCAATCGGCACATTCTAATTATTTATACAATCGGAACATTATAATTATGGAATAGAGAAAGATGTTTTATTGTTACAAACTTGTTGTACGAATTATCTCTGTATTGGTATATGTGATCTGAGTCGAGTGGTTAAGTTGAGTAGGGAGAGGAGATAGGGACAATCAGCATGCGAATGTGTGATTTTGTATAAATATAAATAGATAGGCGCTTATTCTCCGTGTAGCTAGATAAGACAAATTACATCTCTGTAGTTGGAATTTATAGGATCTATAATCTCGTCCAAGATGAAATAAAGTAAAGAATATTCAAGAATCTCTTTTGTAATTTTTCAATTCTATCACTGTGCGATTTGTAGCATGGAGACCAAGTAAGTAACCAATATTCGAGGATACTTCTGATTAGTGAATAATATAAATATGTGAAAGTGTGATGGTTTTTTAATTTCTTAGTGGAATGAGAGATGAATCCTAGCATATTGGTACATTTATGAACAATATGACCATAGTGAGAATGTAATGTCAGTTTTTATTCAAAGAAAATTTCGACTCTAACAAAAGACTTATATTGTAGGGTCAAGACACTCAACATGTACGTAAATAAAGATTTATTTTTGAAATATTCACTACTTTAGATAATTAAGAACTTGTCGACATTCAGAAACATCATATATGAGCTACTTCGTTAATTTCTCATGTTACTATGAACGAACATTTCCTATTTACTTCTTTGGACCTATTTATACATTGATCGTTCTACTTTGAAATCGAAATTTTTATTCAGTGATGATTTAATTAAAATGGTTAAGTTTTTTTGTCAATTCGTTCAAATTTAAATTTTGTCATTACTTTTTGACGATCAATATTATACCGCAGTCGTTTTAAATGAGAATACTATATGACCTCAAGACATGAGCATATTGTAACATATAGAAATTCCATCTAAAGGAATATTCCCATCGATGCAATATAATTTCCTTCACAAATTGATGATACTTGAAGCCAAAATAGCGTTAACAGCTTGGTAGCGTCAAGTTATTACGAGATTATTTTACCACATAGCCGAAAGATCATCTGCCGAATTTAGTAAGATTAAATGAATTAAGTTTTAATTCATTTAATCTTACTAAATTCGGATGTGTTCGACCAGATAAGCATCGTGATTAGTGGAAATAGCTAAAGGATTTTAAGTACGAAAAATATTTTTCGGGATGGTTTTTTGGTTATTAGTAAGTATGAAACCTTTTATTAATATTTCGTGCGATTTATGCGATATTAAAAAGATTTCTGAAACATAGTTTTTAAGGAAAAATAGTCCATACTTATACCTTTAGAATTATTCATTTAAATTTCTCCAACTTTTACGATTTAGATAGCATAGATTGTTAACAGAATATTAAAACCACTTATTTAATTAAGGTATTTTATCTCTTTCCGATTTAATGATTCTAAGTATTATATCCTTATTCTACAATGATTAAATATTCAATATAACCAAACTAGTTTATTTTTATTTCCTTCAGTACAAATTAAAGGAACACCGATTGTGTTTTTTTCACTTATATTGAAGGAAATGAATGTATTGTTCTGGTTAAATATCTTTTTTTACGCCCATAACGTTGATATTTTCTAGATTGCGTTAAACATTTTCAGGAGAAAGACAGATTTTTCTAGTTGTATGTTTCGACGACACGTACAGTCCTTAGGAGTGTTCATGTCACCCATTTTATCTGTTAGGAGAGAAATATATATGTATAAACCTACAAAATAACGGAGCACGTTTTTTATATATTTTAGTTTAGAAATAATGGACATTAAGTAATGTAATTTTGTTTTTGAGAACACGTTTTGGTATTTACAGAATTACAATGGGTAAAAAACTTCGTATTTGTCCACTAATTGAGAAAAACCGATATATCAGCCAAGGTGAACGAGTAAATTAATTTTCTTGCCTTTACGCATATTTATTACATATGGTGTAATAAGTAAACCTTGTAAACTTTCTGGAATATAATAATTTTATTAAAATTAGATTAAAGCAAAATATGCTGCGTAAGTTTTTCATAATTTAAAGATGAATAATTACGTAAATAATAAATTTAGCATATACTGTATGCACTCTTTAACTAATCTTAAATATCATTATATGAGAAGAAAAAAAATTAGGTACGTAACAAACAACATGAATCAAAATATGATTGAGTTCAACATGCGTGAAGTTTTATGGATGTAATTAATCGATTTCGCATCAACGAGAGATATCAAAATTATAATTTTTATTCTCAACCCAGAACAGAAGATAGAGAGTAGCAATGAAATATTAAAAAACACACTTCAAGTATGCTTATACACAAAAAGAAACAATTGAAATAAAACTATTTTTAAGTACGGAAGCCTTTAAAATGCTACGTCATTTTGAAACGTTACGTCATTAATATATTTATAATTTTTTAAAAGTTAAAGATTTAATTCTTAGTAAATAGGGTTGAATTTTTAAAAGAATTCATTTAAAAATGAGGTATTTCAATTTAAAATTTAATGCTTAGTCGTCTTAATTATTTACTCAATATGTATTTAATATTAACTAGTACATCTTAAAATTTGATTCTAGGGAGTAGATAGCAAGTGTGGAAAAACTGAAGATCGGTAGAAAATTGTGGAAATAAAGAACATTATATTCACATGCATTGGGTTTTACATGTAAAAATTATAATCCATGTGTAGATAATCAATAAATGATCAAAGTATCTCGCTTGGATGCAATGCGGAAGTATTATATTTTTATGCGTTTTCGAGGAAATGGAATAGATATTATATATATAGAACATATATTCTATTATAAATATCCTATTATGTGATATATAGAATAGATATTATATTCACATTTTCAGACGCTAATTTTTAAAAATGCGTTACAAGTTTGGGCATAGGTTTTTTTTCCAATAAACAAAGCTTTCAGGCACAAATTAATATTTTGGTGTAAGTTTCAAACCTTATACTGTTGTGAAAACTGTATTCCGTTTACAGCGGACTAAGCCATTGTATCATTATTCCTATTAAATATATTCGTTATGCGTATATGTGAAATAAATATCAACTTTGGTTTTATTGGCGTTTTTTGTATTTAATCAACTTATATCGTCATTTGTATTTATTTCAGCTATCATCTCGCTCTGCACAGAAATGCCACTAAGACATATGAGTCTTTCATTATTTTCCGTTTGATTTAAGCAGGATCAAGCTTATTCTTTCATCAATATTTGTTATATAGCATAATAAAGCCTCCGAGTAAAATGTATCGATGTACTTTTTATTTTTTTTTAAAAAGTCTATATTTTCTCATCAAGTCTTTAAAAACGTTGCTTTAATCATTGTTGTGCCATTAATATAATAGGATTTGGCTTGCGTGTTGTAAATTCTTATGGATCGGTCTTACCACAATATTTCTTTACAGTGACGGTGTGTGGTATAATTGCATACATTGTCACTGTATTCCACACACCGTGTCATAAAAATACACGTCTTTCACGTCTTTATTAATAATGTATAAATAAGTCGTAAGCTGAACAGTTTTGCCGCATATTCGGCCGTTCGGCCAGGGTCTACACCGAGCATTTGGTATTCAACTTAAGCCAATATACTATTCTTAGCAACTCTAATGAGTATGCTTCTAGTTATTGGCAGCTATTAACGTTGATTCGGTCCTGGGGTTACAGTCACTAATGGCCGTGATATAATTCACAATGTCTTAAGTTTTCATTTAGGTCTCCCGTGCATAAAACATTCAATATATACATGCTTATAATATCTTAAACAAAGGGAAATTATATAATTTTGGGACACATTTTGCTTATTTTTCAAATTAAGGAATCAGGTGTCTGTCAGGCTATGATTTTGCATATCGACATACAAATTGTAAGTACGCATATTATGAGATACATTGGAATGTATTTATAATTTTGTGATTCTTTAGTTTGAATATGGTTTACAATCAAAATAATTACCTAAAGTCTATTAATACTTATTAAAAATAAATACAAATTACACCAATAATAACACCTTTTGAACCAAGGCTCCTATTGAATACGATAATACTTATTAAGGTAAATCCCTCATTTACTAACAACTTTCGATACAACACTAACAGAGTGTTAAATATTTCTTTGACTACATAATGGCATAAACTTTTGCGATATGAATAAGCTCACGTACTATTGTCAGATCCAATATAATTTATGCATAAAGCAATCGGTATCTAAAACATCTGTTTAAAAGAATTTTGTTTTGTTCAGTAATGGGAAAAGACAGAACTCGCTCTTATTAAATGAAAATATATTTATTTGCGTTTTACAATAAAGGAAGATCATATCCGGTCATATACTATGTAATCATTCGCGCTTACATTGTTATTCAACTTTATTGCCTACATTGGTATTCGATACCCGATAGTAATTAAATACTTATGAATTATGCAAGTATTTAAACACTGTAGCATGCTTAATATTTAGTCAACAAGATTTCAAAACACCAGTATTATTACTTTAATTTGGCCAGCTAATAAAATTTCTATAATATAATTTCACAATCAAGTAATATTGGTTCTCTTTACGGCCGATTATTTCACATTTTTAAAATAATAGAGAGTGTTTTAGTATAATTGACAAAATATTGCAAAGATCATGCTATGCATGAAAACGAAATATATAATATTGAATATATTTGGCGTTAATTTTTTAGAAATTCATTATTCACAATTAAATGAAACTACGTTATGTGGTATTATTTCTACTTTCTTTAATTTCTTTATCACGAGCTAGGTTTTGTTGTATTACAACGTCTTCGGGTGGGATATTAGCAAAGATTGATATCTTTGCTAATATCCCACCTGAAGATGTTATAATACAACGAAACCTAGGTAGTGGTTAAAGAAATTAAAGAAAGTAGAAATAATACTACATCACGTAGTTTCATTTAATTGGGAAATATATAATTTTAATATTTATATCAATCTCTTTTTTTTACAAACTTTTGATAGCAGTATTAAAAACAATTTCAAAGTTAAATTCGAATGTAGTGTTACAATTTAAACACCTTATTATAATTCCAATTAATATTAATTAAAAATTGCTCGAAAATTCACTGGTTAAAATATTAGAATTAGAGGACATCCAGATAAAAAATATGGAATTTGAAGGCAAGAAGCAGACGGCGTTTATAAAGTACGCGATTTGTAACCAAAATGTAAGAGTACAAATATGGATAAGAAATAAAAACATATTCAGTGGCATATAATTTGATGGAGTTTTTATTATCCGAAATGAATTTTGTTTACTCTAGGTAGGCAATTATTTACTTACACAGTCTTATCTCAGAAAGTGGTCGCAAATTCCAGAATCGTATAAGTTAAAGAAAACCTTCAATAGATGGACTTTGTTTTTTAAACTTGTAATTTTCTAATGGAAATCTTTCATAGAAAGTCATACATAGATTTCTTTATTTAAAATAAACTTTGCAAATGAATAATGTTCATATCTACTTATTTAAAAAAAAAAAATTATTTTAGTATAGAAGTATTAAGTTGGCCATCGACAGATGCGTCACTAGGAATTCATCCATTCGGCACGGTCAAACGGATGTGTGGATAATATCGGCTACAGGCACGTCACTTCACAACCGCATTCTGTCATCCAATTCACTTGTGTATTTTTATCTGCTTGTGTAATCTAAAATGTGAAAAAGAACATTTGTCAAGTTGCTGCGCTTTTGTGGTAACTTCACAAGTTTTAATGACATTAAAAATATCTTATGTTGTAATAGAAGAGAAGACAAAAAAATGGCATTTGAAATTATTGCAATAATTACAATAAATATTAAGCACTCGTATACAAGTCAACTATTCCCATCATTCCACCTGGGTTGTCTCAGGGCCCCTCCTGGGGCCCGTAACAACCCACCTCATACAAAAAGGGGACCTTCGAAAGTCCCCTAATAGTGTCCCGTATCTACGATCACAGTGCTTCCACCCAACAGGGTAGTCAACTGTTAGCATAACAGGGGGGGGGGGGCAACGACTTGCCGCATACGGAGTCAGTAAGCAAGCGGTGGCACGTCAGCGAGTGAGCATCGCCAACGAGTATAAACGTGAGGACACATGTTGCTCCGAAAGGCTCTCTCTGAGCACTCTTCTCATTTCAGAGTTTTGGATGAAAATCTTAATTCTAGGAAACATGAATAAACAGTGACTTTGGTTTTACGTTAATAGAATTATCGTTTTGTATCTGAAATTTTGGATATTTTATTGTTCAAAATCATTATTGTTTCAGTCCTAAGAATAATATATTGGCTTTGGCTTGACGTTAATAGGATTATCGATTGGATTTTATAACATTCTTTAATTACTTTATTATGTAAGTGAAAAGACTATATACAGTCATGTAAAAAAAAATTAAATAAGAGCTCCTTGATACAAAAAAATTTACCCGAAGGTTTGAATAGCTCAAGAAATTTATAAAAAATTATAATGTGTTTATTTCCAGTTCCCTGACACCTTAAAAGTGTTATCAAAATAAAATTCTAAAAATTATAGGTTTTTACGAAAAGGATACGGGAAATAACAAATAATGAAAAAAAATAAAAACACAAATTCGGGAAAAACTTTATAGTCATGGAAAAATTTATGTTCCTTGATTGAAATTTACATTACAGCCAGGAGGACAACGGGTGGAGCTGAGTCGTCTTTTCACCAGCGACAGACTGTCAGCCACCTAATTTTTTATAGATACTGGAACAGAGATATCTGTATATCCGGCTATGCCATCCGATCAAAAAATAGTATCGAAGTTAGAATTGTTTGCCGCAAAAGGTATAAAAATCAGAACATATGAACAAAAATTATTGAAGCTTGATGTAGGCCTCCGGCCTTGTTTCAACTGGCTTTTCATAATTGCCGATGTAAATAAGCCAATCATAGGAATAGACTTTCTTGCCAACTTCAACCTCCTCGTGGACTCTAAAAAACGAAAACTGATTGATAGTATAACCTTGTTTATAACTAATGAAATTCCTTATCATGAAGACAATGATAATAAAGCACCAGTTCTAAATCTTATTCAAGAACCGTACAAAGACTTTCCATATCATTTGAAATTTAATGTAATCAACAGCCAACCAATAGCAAAATGTAATCAAAATCAAACACCATAACATTGAATATTTCATAGAGACTAAAGGCCCTTCCATCTTTGCCAAAGTCCAAAGACTATCGGCAGAAAAACTCAAAGCACCAAGAAAAGAATTCGAGTTCATGCTTCAAACCGGATTATGCAGACCTTCGAAGAGCAGTTAGTCCAACCCTCTACACTTGACCATACAAGAATCAGGCGATTGGAGGCATTGTGGAGACTACCGAGCATTGAACAATGTCACCATCCCTGACAGATACCCTTTACTATTTTTGACTGATTGCAGCTATATTTTACATGGTGCAACTATATTTTCATCTATTGATCTGATCAGGGCACACCAACAAATTCCGGTTCGCGAAGAAGACATTCCAAAAACGGCAATCATCACCCCCTTGGACTGTATGAGTTTCCATTTATGACGTTTGGATTGCGCAATACAGAGGTTCAACGTTTCATGACCGGCATCCTCCAAGGCTTGGATTTTATATTTTGTTATTTAGATGATATTGTGGTAGCTTCTTCGGACGAAGAAACTCACGAGCAACACTGCATCTAGTTTTCGAGAGGTTAACAAACTTCGGTTTATGCATCAATACAACGAAATGTGTATTTGGACAAGCAACATTTCCGTTTCCGGGATACGAAGTATCTGCCGAAGGACTCAAACCTCTTACAACCAAGGTAGATGCGATTAAAAGGTGTCCGGAACGGAAATCGTTTATCAGCTTACGCCGGTTTTTGGGAATGGTAAATTTTTACCACCGATTTATCCCAAACTGTGTCAAATTACAACAACCCTTGATAACATTACTTGTCGGAATAAAGAACAACCGAAAACAGATAACCTGGACCGATGAGACCAGAAACGCTTTTACAAAACTTAAAGAAGCACTCTGTCATGCCGCTAATTTAACCCACCCCTCGGAAAAAGCAGAAATATCGCTGAGAACTTCAGATATAGCATCGGAGCCGTCCTACATCAGATTGAAAACGATGAGAAGCAACCATTAAGCTTTTCTCCAGGTCATTAACATCAATGCAACAAAAATATAGTGCTTATGACCGAGAGTTATCAGCCATTTACACGGCCGTAAAACACTTCAAATACATCTTGGAAGGCCGTAATTTCTCTATATACACGGACCACAAGCCAATAACTTTTGCTTTCCAACAGAATTTGGAGAAAACTTCCACCAGGCAGTCTAGACAATTGTCAAATAATTGTCAAACCATTGAAATGCCATCAGCAATAGATTTTAAAACATTAGCAAATCGCCAAGAAGATGAAGCTCTTGAAACATGCAAGAACACCCTAACCTGAAAATATTTCGGATACCTATACCAGATAGTGATTTAACAGTATACTTCGACACTTCAACTGATTACAATAGGCCATACATACCCAAAGAATTCCGAAAGAAAGTATACTTATCTGTCGGCAATTAATCACACCCTGGAATAAGATTCAGAGTAAAACTAATGACCAGACGTTTTATTTGGCCCATCATCAACAAAGACTGCCAGCTATGTACTAGATCATGCCTAATTTGTCAATAATCTAAAGTTCAAAGACATACACGATCACCTCTAAGCGACTTCAAAGTTCCACTGGAACGTTTTCAATATATCCACATTGATATCGGACCATTACCTCAAGGCTCAGATATTTATTAATGATGATTGATCGTTTTTCAATATGGGTTGAAGCAATACCTATGGTTGACCGATCGGCAGGAACTGTTTCAAAAGTCATGATTTCAACTCGAATAAGTCGTTTCGGAACACCTCACCGTATTACTCCCGATCAAGGTCGACAATTTGATAGTGAACTTTTCTTATCTTTGAACAAGTATTTTGGCTTTCAGATATCTAGGACTACCGCATATTATCCACAATCAAATGAGTTAATTAAAAGACAACATAAAACTATCAAAACTAGTTTGAGGTGTCATTTGCAACAAAGCAATAATTGGGTTGATGCTTTACCATTTGTGCTTCTAGGAATACGCTCGGTGGTCAAGAAGGATATTGGACACTCTCCTGCTGAGCTTCTCTATAGCAAGCTCCTCTGTTTACAGGAGAATTCGTGACTAAGGTATCTGAATTATCACATTCAGATTCGTTTAGAGGCTGCAAAGAATTATACGCAGCATGAGACCTTCTGCGACGACCACTAATGGCAAAAAAACCCATTTTCGTTTCAAAACAACTTTCAAATTGCTCGCACGTTTCTGTGTACAATAATGTAGCCACTTCATCTTTGCAACCAGTTTATCTTGGTCCTTATGCTGTTAAACACCGGGCATCAAAATACTTTGATATAGACATCAAGGGTGCTGTCAAAAGGATTTCAATTGACAAACTGAAACCATGTTTCCTTCTAAATGATCCCTCCGAAAAGTCACTGTCATCTTCAATACCCAACAATGAAAAAAGTGCTACTAACTTGTGCATTCCGCCAAAAGGTATTTTGATCACTGACCATCCCAACACTACACGAAGCGGAAGAACTGTTCGTTTTCCTTCACATCTAAAAGCCTATGTATCCTAATCGTATTCACTGGGAAGGGAGTGTGCAGTGTAACAGAACTGACAACAAGAATTAATGTTAAAAAAAGAATAACTTGTTGACATTTAAAAAAAAATAAAAAAAATCATCTTTCAGAATAATTCAAAACTGCACTTATCTAAATAACTAAGATACATAAAATAATATTAGTTAGGAGTCAGAGTAGTGTGTGTGATTTATAGAAAACCAGACAACACATTTTAGCATTACTAAAATAATTTTTGAATCTTATAGGCATACTATAAAACTGAAGACAGTTTTTCTCGCAATATATTTAGAGACAGATTATTCACTTGCACATGTATGCTAAGTATTTCATTTGAAAATAAAATCTACTTGCTGTCATCTGACGTTATTGATGAAGCTATATGTACTGACTCCAATTTTGGAGTAAATTCTGAAATGTTATTACATGTTGCTGTTCATAGTCAATTAAAACAAGATTTAAAAATATAAACCCATTTACTAAGAAATACACTTTTATGTACAAATCTTAATTAAAATTTTCAATGTCCTATATTCTTGTCACCTAGAGACAGTAAAATCTTATCTTTCATTGTTCCTTCAGATATTTCTTCCTTATCATCGCTTTACTTTTTATGTTCGACTAGTTTGCCCGCGATATCGTGTGGACAAATCACTTAACAATTTACTGAAACTTTAAAAAAACAGGGTGCAAAACAGTTAGAAAGTAGAAAATTGTATATTTGTGCCGAGCAGCTCGAAATTTGTATAATTTCCGACCGATTAAATCGATTGCGAGAAAATTATTTCAATGCATTTTGTCACTTATCCTTCATCTCTTCAATTATTTTTGTACAAATGCTCTTAATGTACAGGTACGCCAAATTTACTATATATATATATATATATATATATATATATATATACATATATATATATATATATATATATATATATGTATATACACACTTATTAAACCAATTTCATATTTTAAAATTATGCCAAATTCGAAAGATCCAGAACATCGGCTCTTCAACCAATCCATCTAAAAGATAACTTAACAGACACTATTCTGCCAAATATTTTATAAGGGACTTGCATAGTGAAGAAGAAAATAAATATCGGGTACTTTTATCAGATAGATACTACCGCTAAGCGTAGAAACAGATTCTAATACCGTAAATCTTTTTTTAACTTTTTATTTGACTTTTTTTAAGCAAATCCATTTCTAATTTTTTAAATATTTGTTTTTTATTATCTTGTAAATTAGTATTGCTTCAACTCGCTTTGAATATATTGTTTTTAAAATCGAATCGACTTTATTGTTTTCCTTTCTCTCCCAATGAATTAGATTATTACAGCAGTAAAATATAATAAATGCAGATGTATACTTTGAGTGCAACTTTTCATCTTGTGTTAATGTTACATTCCCGATATGAGAATATAAGGGTCATATTTGTACACGAGTCTAGTGGAAAAACATTTAGCGAAATTTGTGTGTAAATTTACGCAAGTCAACTTAATTAATTAGAATGCTTTTAGCGTTTGCTTGTTCACATCACGTAACCATAGCTGCAACGAAAGTTGTGCTGTGCATAATATGATATTAAACTTATATATATTGGGCATGTTCTGTACACATGCTTCATATTCGTATATGCGTTGTTTGTAAGTCAAATGCAAACATGACAAGACACTCTTGGTAATTAATAATTTGCGGCGTACGGACATGGGTCGTATCATTACGTACCATACGTCTCGTTATCATTAAAGCTCTTCCGGTTTTCGCAAGGTAAGATTTTTCTATTGTACTTTTTGGTAGTTAAGTTATAAAATTTAAGTTGCAAAATATTAAACGCAAATATAAATGTATATGCTTGCTTTGCATATCATTCATAACGAAAACAAATTCTTTGCTTAATTAATGCAAGTTTGCACGGTCCTTGTGTCTATAGTTACGTTAATAACTTTTGGAGTTTACTCCTTAAGAATCGATTTTCATTTATAGCGCACGGTATGAAGTTTTATGAGGAGTGAAATCAGTAGTTCAGAGCGTAATAACAGTTAAAAAAATGTAACTGTTAAGTGGCTTTTCCGCCGAACATTTCTGCGCATCTTTAGAGTGAAATATCAGTATGTTTATTTGACACTTTCTTATGGCGTTATTGCTAAGACGGAGTGTGACACACATATTGGAATTTTCTTATGGCGTAATCGCAATGACGGAGTGTAACACACATTTACTACCGTTCGCTTACTCGTTTATCATTAAATGTCATTATGAGTGAATATTTGATGTCTTTTAAAAATAAAAAGTCTCTTAATTTTAACTTCTTGGTCTGACGTTACTAAATGTTATATTTTTATTGTATAAATTTGATCTTTTCCATTTGTGTTTTACTTGAAAATAATTATATTGTCACATTTTTTTATGGAATTTTGCATTTACATTAAATGATATTGATATTTACATTTATATACAGTGTTACTTATTTTATATATTCCAACACAATCATACTTGAAGAGTAAACTCCAGTCGCGCGTCGGAGCTAACACGCATATTTTTTTTTTAATTATTAAAATTTGTATTTATTATCTTGACTTTATTTTTGAGACTCCATATGCTGGAGGAGCGACCTTTATGGTGTGGGCATTCATTATCAGATATCGACATGAAAATTGATGTTTATTTATACATTTATTACTGAAGTGTGCGCACATATTATGTATTTTTTTAATAATTTATAGAATGGAAAATATGGAATCGCAGAAATGTCTCTTGAATTAAATGTACGAAATATAACTGCAAAAGTATAACTTCAAAATGTCAGGATGTGTTAAGAGACTGTTAAAAACCAAAATCAAAAATCGTAATTTCACGCAACATAATAAATTTCAGGCAGTTATAAAATGATTTTATCTTGTAGATAAAGTTTTTCATATAGAGGTAAATAAATTGTACTTTTGCACAGATATACATTCCAGAAGATGTCAATATAATATCTTAATACAAAAAATGAATCTTATATAAATATGATTCCAGTAGAGAAATAGTTAAGAATAATAAACCTATAACGTACCTTATATATGCGCATATGGGCGTTTAAGGAAATTCTATTAAACTATTTACCTTACTATTATTTACCTTACTACTTCTATTAAACTATTTACCAATATTAACATTGTTTTTACCAGGCGTAAAAATACTGCCAAAAATTTTGAAATTTGGAATCATCCCTATAGTTAACTATATATAGTAATTAAATAGTAATTAAATTTTAGATGAACTTCTAGTAACGTTGTTTCGTTTATAATATTGTTTTTAATAGTGTTGGAGGTAATATACTATATCTTTAAAAGTAAGAAAACCGTCTTAGAATGTCTATGATTCGCTCTTTCAATTGAAAAATAAAATTGAAAAGAAAAATTGAGTAAATTATTTGTACCCTGAAAATTTCCCACATTTTAACTAATTTTAACAGTCATTTTACCAAACGGTTACCGAGAAAATGTTTGTGTAATCTTAGCGGTATTCCTAGAAATAGTTTTTACTGCTACCCAAAATTAAATAAAAAAAATAATTGCTGAGAAATCTTTATAAATTGAATGTATATTTTTAGTATCAATTCTATGAAGTGTGAATATTTTTAGAGCCAGCTGATCATACAGATCAGGTTAAGTTTTGTCATTATATCAAATTTCAAGTTTCTATGTCCCATGGTTTCTGGCAAAAACAGCCTGTTAATACATCCTATCATATATACATTAATACTCGAAAAGAGAAGTCAGATCTTAAGTAATGATTCTAAAAGAAGTTTTTAAAAAATATTTGTATAAAATATTTTTCTCTTTCCATAAATCATTTACATACTTGTTTCATATTTTCCTTTATGTCTGACAGTAGTTCATGTGAATCACTAATAACCTCGTAAACCCGAAAGTTGGTTTATTTGGCTCTTTCTTTGTTATCTAATAGCTCTGTTAAAAAGCGATAAATTGATACCACATTCGCTATCCGTACAATTGAAGTGCTGAATTTGCGTAGTTAAGCTAGTAATAAGCTAGTTCTTAACCCGAGAACTTCGAAAATTCAAAGCACGTTGAGCGTACGATAACGTTTAGCATTATTAAAAAAAGGGTCTTAAAAATAATCTCAATAAGTCATGGGCAAATCCAGGTGACTTAGTCTAAAACCTACACGGGCTAAGCCGTATACAAAAGCTTGTGACCTAATTGAACTAAAGGAGAAATTATTTTTTTCAGGTAGGTTGTTTATTTTACGAAAACTTTCAATTATATATATATACATATATATATATATATATATACATATATATATATATATATATATATATATATATATATATATGCATATATATGCTATCACTGCAAACGCAACACGTCATATTCATAGCTACGTATGGCTTGTGTACACGTATACACATACGAGTATACACACCAACATATTGTATATATACCCAACTGTAGGATATGCACGTTGGACGTTTTTTTGATACGTAAAATCTTGTAAGTTCGCGTCGTGTTGTGCAACATTAGTGCTGTGTACATCTACACAAGGAGTTAAATTGACTACGTGGAAAGTTCAATGTGTGCATATTCTGCACTGTTTAAATTGTGTTTTAGTTTGATTATTATTTTAATTGTTTAATTGTAGGATCACTGTGTAGTACAACAGTGAGTACTAAATATGTTAATGTTTTTATATAGAAAAACGAATAGTTTTCACTTCTGTGGGAAGTTCCCATGAATGCCTATGATTTCTTTGGTTTTTTTTATTTTATATTTTGTCTATCAGTTAACATTTTTGATCGACGGATTTCGAAAGATTATTGAAATTAAATAATCGGAATTGCTACAATCAAACCTTAACTTTGAATAGGATCAAATACTGAATTGTAAACTACTCAAAGTGATTTGATACATCACTATTACATGCGCACACATGTCTTTATTTCCTGTAGTCGTATACAAATACGCTTTTTTAAAACCTTAAATGGTACAACACAAATTTCGTCGCGTGTTCCTTCGTTCAATATTTTTGGGAGTAATTTATTTGTTTCAATATTTTTTTGGTTTAATAGATAAAATAATATTAGATTTTTTTTATAATATTGAATTAAATAATGATATTTTATAACAGGAGAATGAAAAATATGGCAAGTGTGTTAATGATTTTGCAACAAAAAATTGGAGTTCAATAACTCAGGAACCGCATCGAATTTGGAAAAAAAAACTACACTTAAAGAGCTGTACGTTTTGGTAAGGCCGCATTTTTTTTCTATATGTGGGGCCTTGGTTGGAAGTGTAAAACTGGAGAGGTTTCTGGTTTCCAGACATAGCTGTAGACGTTTTTTGGCTGACGAAGATCAAGGAAATATTTATAGGCTTTGAACTACAAAATAAAACTCTGATGAACGAGGGTGATTATTTATCGATCGCTCACCTGACTGAATCCTAATGTAATGCATACTCAGAAAGTTTATAAGATTTAAATTTCCTTTCGTTACGAAATCTGTAACTTTGGTAGTTATTTATTTATGCTGTTATGAGCTGCTCTTTATTATTAAGGTGTTAATAAAAAAACGGATTTAAACTACCTTTTTTAAAATTTATGAACGACTCGAAATACCTGCCTAGTTAACACAACAATTAAACCTCTTGAAAACGACCCCGAACGGAATATCAAAGAGAATATACAATAACAGTTATGACATTGCTTTCGTTATTTATAATTTTTTACTGAAGTCTGGTATGTAGCTTATTTAGCTGTTTCAAAATATTAAGTAAACTGCTATCAAATGCGAACCAGTGGCACTATATAATAATATTTTGACATTATCGTCATAAAAAAGCGCTTCTTTTTAAGGAAATTTGTATGTTTTTTTATATTGCTCCGATATTAAAAATATTATTACACGTTAAACCTAACCCAAACCAAAGCAACATGGTTTATTAGTTTTCAAATTGTAGAGATTTAATTTTTTTTGGTCCGATTTTTCTTCTTATACCTCTTTCATTAAAATTTTAATACCCAGAATATTGTGTCCACCATCAATGAAAAGAAACCTTTCTTGTATTTGTTTTTAATACCTTTTGACTTCAAAAAATTCGTTATTATACAAATAAATTGATTTCAGATTCATGTTTTACTAGTATATTTTTAAAATACAGGAGCCTCTATTATATTAAGATTTACAAGATTTCTTATTTCTTGCTAATTAATCATAATTTGATTTTCATTTCTTTTTTGGTCATTACTTTTATTTTTTTACCCGCGACGGGACGGAGAAAGTATACGCGGTTAGAGGTTGTTTGTTTATTTGTGTGTGTAATCTAATGTTCCCATTTATCTTCAAAACGGTGTGAACGATTTAGATATGGTTTTCTGTAAAATATTTCTGATTCTTAGATACTTAGATAGTTGTTATGGTGATTATTCGCCAAGGGGCACGATAATAAATATTTTGTTTCAAACGAATGTTCCCCTTTTATCCCTAAAATTGTTTGACCGATTTAGACGAGGTTTTCTGAAAATATTTGAGACTAATGGGCGATGATTTCTAGATAAGTGTTATAATGTTAGCTTGCCAGAGGCGCTGCAACATTTTGTTGCAAACAAATGCTCCCATTTTTTTCCTAAACCGTTTTACCGATTAGTTACGATTTTCGGTAGAAAGTTTGTGATTTAAAGGTGAAAGTTATTGGACAGGTGTTATGTTGTTAGCTCATCAGGGGGCGCTGTTAAAACATTTTTTATTAATTTAGGTTAACTACATTGTGGCTTTTTTTCAGTTTCCTCGATGTGTGATCCACGTAAACATGTTTCCCATGCGCTCTAATTCTTCCAATGCTATGCTATTGTCCGGATTGTTGAATAGTTTTCTTTGATTTAGATCAGTTATTACTACGCCATATAAAAATCATATTCCACTAAGAGCCACATAAATTTGCCTTTGGCGAATGTTTTTTTAGAAGCTTATGTATTAATAACATAAAAAGCAAAATTAAAATTTTGCTTAAGCCCACGATGATTATAAACGTTTTAATCAAAAAAGTATAAAATAAAAAGTAAAATTAAACATTTTGAAAAAACTTACGACGGATGTAGTCATTGTAATTGAATAACTATTAAAATTTTAAAGACTAAAAGAAAGTAAAAACCTATTAATATAATTACAAACCCAAGAAAATCCGTCGAGCTGCCATACCCTGCCTATGCCTGAAATTTTGCAGTTTTATCAGTTCGGGACTAATTGAAATTCTCTTAGGTTGGCAAATAGCTTTCCCACAGATAATTGATATTGGGAAGGGAAATGGCAAAACTGACATTTTTCAAAGGGTTAAAATTATATTTTGAATTTCGAATAGTTTAGGAAATAATTTGTCGTTAGAAAGAGATGGCAAGTGATCAAAATAAAAGATTGGAAAAATATTTAAATGAATGAAGGTATATATTTCCACACAAATGCAATTAGAAAATTTGTATCTCAATTATGTTTCATATTTGTTAAGTTTTATGTCTAGAATATCTTGGTTGTATTCTTAACATTTAAGTCCATTCATATACTATAACGCATCTACACGTACGCACATGCATGTAGATGTATACCTATATGCGATCAAGAAGATTATCGTCTACCTACTATGACCCCACGCCAAATAAGATCTTTGTTGGTAGACCCAAAATACACAACTGCGATGAGAGAGTTATAAGCCGCCTTATCACTCTTGGTGATAAGGCGGCTGACCTACGCTGACCTACGCTGGAAGAGATAACTAGTGTATCCGAAATACGCAACTGCGGTAAGAGATCTTAGTGCCCCGAGGCAGATAAGGACTTCACTATAGAAGCAAATTTTATAAAGATATTTCAAAAACAAATATACTTTACTTGTTAGTTGTCATAGTACAATTATAAATATCGTAATAGAAAGTAAATGTATTTATTGTGATAATCGAATAATCAAATAAAAATGTATTTTAAAATATCTCTCATCCCGCAATTGGCAACTAGTAGCATTTTTTAAAAAATCCATCAAGTGCAGTCCAAAAAATGTATTGAAAATTTTCCAAGGATTTGAGATTAGAATACTGTTATTTCTTGTTTTTATATATAATACTCATTATATATTAATAACTTCCTTTCTTAGTTTCATTTTATTGTACCCTTCCTGACCAAGAAACAAAATACAGGAATAAGTTTGTAATTTAAATAGTTTTGAAATTGCATGCAATAATGATCCAATAAAATTATATAATCAATCTCTGCATCTTCAAATAAAGAGAGATGAGACTGACACTAACCTCTCTAGGCTATATATATATATATATATATATAGCTTGTATGTATATACGTAGATGGTAATTTATAAAATTTATACCTATTTTCAAAAGATTGGGGAATAGAGAGATAGATGCATTGAATTATTACTAGATAAATAATCACAAATTACATATTTTATTTATAGCTTTATCAGCATGATGAACAATTTTGGGTTCAAATATAATATGTGCCGTATTAGGGAAAAAAATACGAATTATTGTTTGAATTTTTATTTAGCGAGGAAATTCTGATATAATTTTACTTACAGGTCAGTGACAGGATATATTTTCATTACACGATGTTGAATATATTTGGCGTTAATTTTGTACAAATTCATTATTCACAATTAAATGAAACTACGTGATGTAGTATTATTTCTACTTTCTTTAATTTCTTTACCACGACCTAGGTTTCGTTGTATTACAACATCTTCAGGTAGGATATTAGCAAAGATATCTTTGCTAATATCCCACCTGAAGATGTTGTAATACAACGAAACCTAGGTCGTGGTAAAGAAATTAAAGAAAGTAGAAATAATACTACATCACGTAGTTTCATTTAATTGTGGATTACACGATGTCTTACATCCTTCGGTTACATACAATTAACAACTTGTATTCTTTAAAAAAGTCTTAATAAATTGTTGTTAACACAATTTGTTGATATATTAATTTCTAAAATCAAACCCCACGTTATGACATGAGACTATAAATTTCTATCGGTAAAATCAATTCCCCTAACAGGAAGTAAAATCTACATACAAATTACTGCATTAATTTTATAACCCCTAAATAATCTTATTTCGCAAACACTGTACACTCCTTTTCCTAATTTACAAGAATAAATGACGAAATTCTGGAGCTAGCAAATGTTCTATAATAATAATACCTGATAAATATCAAGTGAAAAACATACTGTATGTGCTGTATCTACATTGTATGTCAAATATAAGCAAGTATGGATCTACGTTTATATCAAATACAAGCGTACTCAATATCATCAAATTCGGCTTAATATAATTTTGACGTTTCGATATTGCCTTAAATTTAAACTTCGACGACGCCAAAATCAAGGGACAGTGAGTCAGGAGGACAACCAACGAAGAATCCACTATTACTCCGATGACCTTTGACCTGATAAGATTATCGGTTAATCCAAAACGCGACTGTGATGACACAGTTTCAAGCCACTGTGGTGACTCCGCTGACCTCGCGCTGGATAAGATAACTAGTAAATTAAAAGTATGAGGCTGTGATAATAGAGAGTTGCGATAATAGAATATTGCGTTTGGGATATTTTTTCATAACATTAGATACACGACCTGTGAATATAGGTTACCATTACTTTATTATTATTGAAAAGTAAATAAATGATATTTAGTTTCAGAGAAAATATTTCTTTTAACAATGTTGACATTACCAAAAATTCAACTGTAACCTTCACTAATTTTGACGACGTGAAACCACGACGACGTGAAGCGCTAAGTGAAAATTGTGTATTAATAAACATATACGTTGTGTACTAACAAACGTTCGGCTTGAAGGGATTGATTAATTAAGGTAATCGGTTTAAATTCTTACTTTACTCAAGGGCAAAATAAACAAGTGAAATTCGGCAAATTATTTTTATAATTATTGAATCGATTTTAAAAAGTGGTCGGTTAGGTCAAGCGATGACAAAAAATGTTAGCCGATAAGAAATTGTACCTTCCAAATCAGTTTAGGTCTCGATTAGGTTTAATTGCAAATAAACTATGAAGTGGCGGAAGTGGGATATCGAACGACGGAAATACCGCAAGAAAGTTCATTTCGAATTCAGATGTTTCAGCCGAAATCACAGGCTTAAACAGAGATTTAATTGACTGTTTTCCTACTATTTTGCAAGATTTATCTTTGGGGTACAACATCAATGTAGAGACATTTAGTAAATTCAATACATTGGTACAAGAATATCTATGGTTCAATCTCCCAGATCGCAAACTACTAATAAATGACTCAGAATTATGTTAGTGTCTATAGAGGAATTATCTGAAGAGACTGCCGAAGTTAATAAAAAATTGATGGCATTTAAATCAGATCATACTCGAAAAATGGCTCAGGAACTTACTAATACCGATGTAATGAACAGATTTAGGTTACAGTCAGAACCTTTCATTACCAACTTACGGAAGCTTTCCCGAAAGAAAAAGGGTTTTTTGCATAGTCTACAAATTTAATAGCTAAATTTTATAATCATTTTTGTAAGAATATCTGTGTGTAGTTTTATTATTTTCCTTAAAAAATCAGAGCTTTTTCCTCAATTTCAGAGTCTTTTTTTTCAATTGTTATATTTGAGTTTTTTTAACTTTATTTTTATTTAAAGATAGTGGACATCACTGGCTGTTTGCTTAAATCTAAGTCGTGAAATTAATAGTACTCAATATTAATTAATATAGACCATTGGATTGTACCTTTTTTTACATTTACTCCTTTTTCTTATTATTTGTAATCAAATTATTGATAAATATTTTATATAATACAATAAATTAAGTAAATAACACTTCATTTTATCATTTACAATCATTTTAATACAAATATAATGCTTTTTTCCGAATTATCTATTACTGACCGCCCGCCTTAGGACTATTTACCATCGTGAGGTGGTAGAGTAATGGGAAGTGTCAATTTTTCTTATGCACTATTAAAAGATGTGAATAAATAGGATTTCTCAATGATGTACTTAAACATGCATTTGTCTTTATAAATAGTGAAATTAGCGAAATATATCCAGTGAAAGTCTACAGAAGCTAATCGGAGTTTCTGAAAACAATTTCAAGGGTGATGTTATGTCACCCTTGTGATTTCCACGGGGTATGTTTTCCATGGAGGATCCCCCATGTTGCCACTGATTTTTGTCTAAACGCATGTTGCTTCAAAACTTTCATGGTAGTCAAGTAAATATCTGTAAATCTTTACAGTTGGTCAGGGATGCCGTATATTGAATTTTTAATTTATTTGTTTGTTCTGGCTGTAAGATTTTCTTATTTGAAGGTTCGATATCAGGTGGATTTTTTTCCGGCAGAAGGTGTCATATTAGTAAGCAGAAATATACGAACCAAATATTTATACATATAATGACCATTCATAGGAATTATTAAAGATGGTAATTAACGGAGAAATCGAAGAGTTTAGATAGAATTTATCATTTAATTTAAATTGCTATGACCTGTTTTACGTTTCTTCCATGAATATAACAAATATATTACATATCCATTAAAAAACTGAACAGTTGATTTTTGTACCGCATATTAGTGTGCATAGTTGTCTATGTACGGTATGATTTAATAACTTTTTTATTAGAACCGCAGTAATATTTGATTGATTTTACAGATGTTGTAAATCTTTAATATTATTCTGCTTAGTTTTTACATTATATTTTATTTTGGCAATATATTGCTCGTAAATTGTTGAAGGGATTGCTTTTGGAAATCAAGCACTAATCCATTAAACAAAGTAAGTTGATTTTATTTCTTGCTTTGACTTAGATGGTACTTATTAAATTATTTAGTAGGTAAAATTATCAAGAATAATCAGAAAAGTTATGAAATTACCTACTTGTCATCAAGTTGTTTTGGTTAAGTCGTAAAAAATTTGGGAGTTGACGATTGCCAGGAACGTGAGGTAAATGTTAAATGAAGCAAGTATATTTACGTTAGTCAGGAATATATAGTAAGGAATATATTTACGTTAGTCAAAGGAATATATTTTCGTATGCATGTGCGTTAATGGTGTTGTTTATATTATTGCTATTTTTTGAGGATTTTAATTAGAAGTACATATTTTGTTTATATGTATACTTTGTTTATATATATATATATATATATATATATGTATATATATATATATATATATATATATATATGTGTGTGTGTGTGTGTGCGTGCGTGTGTACGCGTGCGCTCGCGCCACCTTATGACGTATCTGGATTCCGATGTAAATGAACAAAGGCTTAAAGAAGTTGGTTATTCATTACAAAGATAGAAAAATAGTATAGTTGTCTCAATAACTATTAAATTATATATATATATGAAGCGAGTATAAATGCGAGTACTTGTCATGAAGTCATATGTAGAATACGATGTAAGAGGATACAAGTCCATATAGCGAATACTAAATGAATTTATTGATTATGGCATGATATTTATACATTTGTTAAATAAAGACGGCAACGCCATTGTCGTTTGGTAAGTCAGGTGAGTACAGTTTCAAATATATAGCAAAAGACAACGATCCAAAAAAATTGCAATAGCATTCCTGAGGTTGCCAATGGAATAAAGAAAATATTAAGATGGAGGCAATGTTTATTTGAATCGAAAGACATGAACGGAGAACGACGCAGAATGTGAATTTGTGTTTGGGGGATATACAATGTTACATAACTTCTGATCCTAAAACTAGATTTATGTAAAACGAAATTATTCTCAATGATAATGGATACATTGTCAAGATGTACGTTCACAATTAAGTGAAACTACGTGCAGTATTATTATTACTATTTTATTTAATTTCTTTACCACGACCTAGATTTCGTTGTATTACAATATCTTCAGGTGGGCTATTAGCAAATATTAACTTCTAGGAATTTGTAACAGCATTTAAGACGTAAGCTGTCAACTCGTACCTTACAAAAAAGGGTTTCCACGATGATATTATTAGTGGGAAATGTATTTTGATAAATATAAAAAATTTGTTTGTGAGATACAAAAATCTTATATTTTTTTGTATCTGCTCTTAACATATGTATATAAATCTTCTTTTATTTTTAATTATTTAAATTTTTAGCTTATTACGGAAGAAAAATTTTGTTGTCATTCAACATTTGTGACTCGAAAACTAGTCGTTTGATTTAGTTTGAATAATATTCATGTACGACAGAGTGAATAATATCTACAGTCCTGACAAATTTCGATTCGGGATTGGTGTTACGAATGGTTATTTAACGATTAGTTAGTATTTAACACGGCCAAGACATTATAAATATATATATATATATATATATATATATATATATATATTATATATACATATATATACATATACATATATATACATATATATATATATATATATATATATATATATATATATATATATATATATATATATATTAAACATGGGTATTAACATGGATATGGAAGTTGTCAGGCATGGGCTTTTAAATTCAATTTGAACATTTAAATTTATTTCATTTTATTTAATTTAATTTACAGCAATGTACGCACTTTTGCGTGAACAAGAGTGTGTATTCGTTTGGGGTAACAGATTGGCTAAAGAAATAATCATAATATTGACTAACTACAACAATTTTAGAATATGATTTGATATTTTTTATATCAAATCTGTCGGGCCTACACATAAACTGGTTTTAATACTTTATCTCCGATTTATTTGATTTATGGAATTTTTAAGATTTTGTAATGCAAGCAGAAAAAATCTAACCCTATTCGGATTTACTTCCCCAAAAGGAAGAGGAAAAAACAGGATACTTATAACAACACTCACGTGACCATGTCCGGTACAGCCATTCTTTTTTAAAAGACGTTTGACACAGACATTTTAAATGTGGCAAAATGATGAAGCGTATTTTTTGACCTCCATGTACTTCAATAATTAATGCTCAAAAAATTTGGTTTTGTACTTTCTTCGCCAGATTTTCTTACCTCTGATAGGCCTAGAATATTCCAATAAATGATGAGGAAAGCACAAAACTCAAGTCTGGGCATGTCTTATATCATAGAGGACGCGATGGTGGGAAAATAGAACAAGGAGTTGAACTGCTGATATATAAACGTTTAGAATAATAAATTGTAAGTCTCGGATTAATTTCAGAGATAGTTATTTATGCTGCACTGAATTTATCCATGAAAATGATGAAAGTTATCCAAGCTTACTTTTCAATAAGCACCTCGACAGAACTGAGAGTTAAAGATATTTATAAAGATATAGCCAAGGCTTGGAAACTTTTAAAATCCATTTAGGATTTCATTATTAGAGATTTTAATGCAAAACTATTAAAAAAGAAAGAATAATTGGAGATGTTTATGCAAACCTTTCACAGGGAAATGGATTTTTTACATGAGTTTATTTTTTGTTAAGAGATCTTCTAGAAAATCATTCCGAAATTACAAATTTAGCATCAAAGGAAATATCCGATATAATGTGTAATGAACTCAGACTGGGCTTGCGTAAACTCAAAAAATGGTAAGGTTGGGGGTGGAAATGAAATCCTACCTGAAATGCGGAAAGAGGGAAGTGACGCATTGTTGACAATTGGTCATTGCAATTTGGTCAGCTTGTTCAATAATTTTTTACTCTTTGGTGAAATACCAGAAGACTGGGAAACACATATAGTAATCTTGCTGTTCAAGGAAGGGTGCAAAAGCAATCTAAATAACTACAGATCGATAAGTCTTATTTTAAAAATGTACGAACTATTGTCCAAGGTAATAACAAACAGATTGACTACCAAATTAGACTTCTACCAACCAAAAGAGCAAGCTGGCTTCAGATAAGGCGTTAGTACACTAGACCACATCTTTACTATAAGGGTGCTTATAAAAAAGCTACAGATTACCAGTTCCCCCTGTGGCTAGCATATGTCGACTACAAAAAGCATTCGATAATGTAGAAATGGGAGTATAGGTCAAAGATACAAGAGCTTGATTGCAAATATCTATGATTCTGCTTCTCTGATAGTATCTTCGTCACCATTATTTAGCAAACCCATATCTATATGAAGAGGAGTTAGGCGGGGTGACACAGTATCACCCAAATCTTTTTATCCTCGTCATTAAAGACGTTTTTAAACAACTGGATTGGGAAAATAAAGGCCTTATGACGTCAGGTACACGTTTAAATAACTGGGAATAGAAAAGATAAGTTGGGCGGCCGCAAATGAGGGGGAAGGATGGCGTAATGAAAGTGGTGGCAGTCCAAACTAGAACCGAGCGGTGTAGACTGAAAGAGGCCTATACCAAAATGGTCGAGGCAAACTTATTATGATGACGATGATGACGTGCATGGGTGCGTAAGACAAGCAAACCTGCTCCCAAGCACAATGAGGAATCCTTTATAACACCTACTCATAATTATCAGTTCATGTTCAGGATAGCTTGTTTCGTCTTGACCTTACTATATTGATAAGCCCATCGTTATTATTAATATTCATTTGTTTCGGCCCATGATTTAGCAACCTAATATTTATAGAATTTTGCTTGCTAAAACAAAGTTAAATAAAGTCTGCAACAACAAACACACTCATATTATAAAAGTATTAATTCAAAAGCGAAACTTATCTAAATGCATGAAATTAATGAAGAAATTTAACTAAATAAATAAAATTAATCAGGAAATCACTCCTGATTTTTTTCAAAACGCTTTTTTTCAAATGAGAACTTAACTGGATTATCCTAGACTCAGCAAGTTGACACTGGCTTTCCCGTGCCTACTAAATCCAGTTATTCGTCTAGTAATAGGTTATTTCACGACTCTCTCTGTAATTACGAACAAGAATGCGTCGATTCACTCCTTCCGTTATGGAGATCTCATATTTAGGAGTAATGGTGTATTTAAAAGAAGTTCTAAGCTTTTGGATTGATGATTAGACTACGCTCCAACAAGTATATATTTTAATTTATGTACTGCTTTATATATCAGGATGGTGCACTATAGCATATTATTTTTGGTTAAGTCTGTTTCGTTACACACTTAATGAGTGGTACAATGAGTGAAAGTTTCTTGTTTATTTCTGTCTTAAAGAAAATCGAAATGTTAATAGGGATGTTATTAGGAATCTATTAATAGTTACGTTTTTTTATAAATTCTTATTGAAATCAATGATGGTAACCAATTTTCATACACTTGAGTATTACTTCGTTGTATGATATTTTAAAGTATAAGTATTAAGAATACGATAAAAGAGAAACTCCACGACGTGATGATTTTATTGGTCCTTTTATATAAATATAATAGCTTTAAGCTCTGACGGTGTTCGATGAACTACTTGAAAAAATAAAATTGCACATTTTTTGCCATTATATTAATACATAGAAGGTAAAGGGTATTGAATTTCGATTTTATATCTAATACTACATTTGTATTCACCCCATGTAATCCACCTAAAAATGGAGCTTTTCATTTATGTGTAACTGAATTTGATGACAGTTTTAGGATATTTAATATTACTCTTACGTCAATAGCTACAAATAAATAACCGACGATGTGGAAGATGTCACTAAAAATTGCGTTAAAGAAAGATAATTATTGTAAATAAATTTTGATACTTACTGTGTGTCCTTCGTGATTCGCGTCATCTTCCATATTATTGAAATATGGGCATTGCTGCATACATAATGACGGTAAAAGCTATTCAGTGAGAAACGTTAGGATTCAAATAGATTTTATGCGTTGCTTCATGAGGCTTAATAGAACTGTGTGACTAGATTTAGGTAATTTTCGATGCCCTAAATGATTTTGTTTCTTAGAGAATATCATCGCGTAAAATATATTGAAGACACGTAAATCAGTAACGACTTATATTATTTATGTTGTAGTTTAAATTGGTATATTATATTCTTTACGGTTCTCAATCGATCGACGTTGGTTATGAACAGTTGTTAAAATAAAAATGATGGACTAAGCTTTAAATGAAAGTGTCGAGAAACATTTGAGGAGAACTCCCTTGTCGAATATTTAAGGTAATTTTATTGGTTTGTATCCGTAATTACTTCTGTGTAGTATTTCCAACGTCTCCCATTAATATTTTAATAATTTTTTGTGTTAAAGAATGGAAGATACGGACTGTGATATTCAGTAACATATAAAGTCAATAATTCACAGTTAAAATCGTAACGATTTAAAATATTTCATTCTCTTTCTGTATGAAATATCAATTATCTGCGATAAGTTTAAAAATATTTGAATATGTTTAAAACATCTGTCACGAATAAAATGATGCTAAAATTTCTTTAAATCACAGTACATAAATTCTCTCCGTATTCTCTTTATATGCATTTAAAATATGGGGTGATACGGGGTCAATATACACAAGATGAATACTAATATATAGAACTAGAAATTGACGATTTGATAAGTTTTTTAATTAAGCAGGTAAATTGAGGTGTTAGGTTAACTATTTCATCTGCATAGTGTATGATAAATTTTTAATAAAGAACTACATAATTTCTCATCAAAGAAATGGTTTTTCTTTTTAAAATAGTAAACAATTTTATACATTTAAAAATTTTAATAACTTCACTTGCTCTTTAGTTAAAAAATAAATTTGATACACGGAATCAATAACCCGTTAAATATCAATAGAAATCGCACGACGAGGGTTCCGTGCGCCGTTAGATAAATAAAAAGATTTAAAAGAATATAATATTTTGATTAAAGTATTTATAAATACTACACTAGGTAAATACATAATTATTAAAGGTTAAAAAATCGTGAATTTTTCCAAAACTTTGAGATTAATAATCGTCACTACGGTTTTCCGGTAAACTTCTAGTAACGCTATTTCATAACTAGGTAACTGTTGTTGTTGACTTGAAGCGAACATATTTTTCTAACAATATCATATTTCCTGAATTATTTTAGACACAGATCCAGCAAAAAATCTTTCAATAGTTATAAAATACCAATAATTTTTTGTTTATAATAATATTAATTATATTTCACAATGAAAAGAAAGTAACTTCATTTGCCTTCTATACAATTTCCATAGAAATATTTTTTAACATAAATATTTGTGATTAAATAAACACGTTTGAGTAATACGTATACGGATTATATGCTTTATAACTAAGTTTAAGTCGAATTTCAAGTATCTGTCTCAAACGGTTTGAAAAAATACTTCTATGTATGACACGTGGACGGACACATAAGTGACTTTATAAAGGTTTTGTTTTTTACTTTCAATGTACGAAATTCGGAAAACAATGTACGGAATAAACTGTTTCTTTTTATTGTAGCAGTTTGTGATCTTCATTTAGATTCATTTTCTTCTCGACTTGAAACTAGTTCTTAAAGAGTGCAGTACAAATTACCTACTGATTGGAAAACAATTGTAAGCATTTGACTGTATGTAGGTTCTGATCAACGCGCCGTTATATTATATTTAGTTGAGCGTTATGTGTTATATGTGTTTTAAAACAATATACACTTTCATTGATATTAATATTATTTTTATTATAACAGAAGTATATACCAACAAAATCACTTCTTTTTAACCAGAATATACACTGAAATCAATAAGATGGACATATATATGTGTGACTGTTTTATTTAATTCAACTAGACATAATTTTAATTACATATTTTATTCTACTTTTAATGTAGTGTAATTAAATATTGATTTTGATCACGATCTTCGCTCTATCTGCGATAATTATTTGTGTCAAACGTATCTAAAATACTGATATTATTTATATTTATTCTTAGCACAACAAAGTCGAGGTGTAAACAATTATAGCCCTAATGATTTTGTCATACTCATTCATTTCTTGCAAGCTTGTAATAAACTATTAATCCAATACAGTATACTGTTGGTATTTTACAATAACATGTAATAAGCATTAAAGTTAGAATAATTTACGATTAGCAAGATCGACTAAGCACCAATTGAGAGAGTAATAAAGGGTCGTTATACGCTTTCTAAATCCCCTTAAAATGAACTAATTATTTTATCCTTCAACGCGTATACGTTGGGGAACGGTGAAATAATATTTTATTAAAATAATACAGTGGAGGTATGGAGTTAATTCAGTTACACAGGCAACATGTTGAGCGAACTACTTGCGCTCTCTTAGCTTTATTAGTCAGTTAGTCTTTATTAGTAATCATAAAGAGAATATCTCTACGTACACTGCGTTACAGACGCCTGTAATGTCTAGAGTTTTTAAATTTTATGTTAATTAATTTTCTATCTTCACAAGCTTCGACAATGTAGCACGTAGAAACGTGATATTTACTTGGAAAAAAATCATGGTGCAATAAGTATTTTTAATGTTATATTTATAAAGATAAGTACGTTGTAATATTGTATTAAGGGGTTTTTTGCTCCAATATACACTCGAAATTAGTGGAGAAGTTTCTGTCTCTAAATGTGTTTTTTTTAGATTATGAACTGCTGCGTGATGAATTTACGAAGAAAGGTATGTAAATAGTTGACCACGTATTATTAATTGTCAAGTTGAAAGATAGAATGATGTATCAGTTACATCAAATTATATTACTTGGAAAACACCGGATCGAGAAAAAATTACTCAGTACAACATTTGCGATTCGATTGTGAAAATTCTATCGAAAAATCCAAAAAAAAAATCGATTGCTAATGTATTTGTTATTACTCATTGACAGTACGACCGAATATAAATATGTTCTGGGCTTTAATTGACAAAATCAACCAGTCCTGAAAATTGCTCTACGTAAACATTTTCAGTCAATCTTTTATCTTATCTTCATTACGAGGAAAAATGAGATTATATTGTAAATATCAATACCGTATATCTCAAGTATAACTCAAACGATAAATATATATTAATATTGTTAATAGAGTTGCTAAACTATATACAAATACAAGAAGTTCAATCCTCTGAAGAAATATGGAATGTGATTTTTATGATTAAGGCTAACACATTGAGTTGTTTCTTTATCGCGTAACAATTTTTGCCAAATTTCAAAATGAAGACGAAAACATCAGCAAAATAATACTGCAGTGCATGAACTATAAAATATAAGATTAAAGTAGAATACGAGCGGTTCGAAAAATTTCTTCTCTTATTCAATAAATTTGAATGTTACGTAGCGAATGGAGAGCGGGCATTTCAACAGCAGAATTAACATCATTCGTCAAGAACATTAAGTTTGCAAATGACAAACCTATTTAGTAAAAGGCTATGGTTAATTAAGTCACAATATTGTAATAATAGAGGTAAGTAAAATGTAATATTTAAAAATACGCTATGTGTGCCGGTGCTAGCAAAAAAATTATTATTAATCAGTTAGATTATTAAAATTGGTTGCAAATTATGTTTACCATGAATAGAAATATTGTGACAGTTACACAATTGCAGGTATAGTTAATAATATGTACCGCCTGAATATGTCTTATATTTATAGACAAATATATATATATATATATATATATATATATATATATATATATATGACGTTGTTGAGCTAGAAGTCTGGGCTAGTTACTCAACAAAATGTACACTGGCTTATGTTTATATATATATATATATATATATATATATATATATATATATATATATATATATATATATATATATCTATATTCTTGGTTTTCACTTATATTTTTTCCTTTGAAAACTGGAATGAGAGGAATGTACTCTTCATTTTTATTTTGTTCTTCAACATCGCAGAATCTACGATTAACAAGAAATAAGTCTTCTGGTTGTAATAACATTTTTAGACTTTGTTAATTTTCGAACACTGTTTTGCTAATTGCAGCATCATTTTGATTATCATCAAAAGGTTTTAACATATCAACAATATAGATTTCTTTTGATATTCGTTATTGGAGCTCTTTTGGTGACATCCGCGATTAACACTAAATTGTCCGTAATATTCAATAACTTTTTAGCTATGTGAGATGTATGTATTTCAATCATATCCTTTAGTGACATTGTATGAACTTGCTGTTCGTTGTAAAATATCTTTTTAGAAGCTATAAATTATTTTATTACAAAACTTTGATTCTGATTTGAATAAAAGACCTGAGATATTAGCCATAATTCTCCTTGCATTTTCAGTTCTTAATTTTATAATAAATCGAACCAAAGCCTGAGTAACAGAGCCAATGTCAGAATTCCTCATAGACAGAAACATTTCTCTAAGTTCGATAATATTTTTCTAATTGAGACCAGTGAGAACTTTGAACTGTTGTTTCTTAGACATGGAAAAGTCTCTCATTTTTTCAATAAGCGACGATTACGTCTGTACTGCTAATTGCCCCAAAAATAAAGAAATTTCTTTAGCCCTCGCAAGGCATATATTGGAATAAACATGAAGATTTGATAATTCATCTTCATAAAAACGAATGTCGATCAAAAGAGTATGGCAATATCGATCTTCATGCAGAATGAACATTTTTTTCTGTGTTAATGCTTGAAGTCTAGTTTCTAAAGGTATTTGCTTAATGTAGCAGTAACTTGGCATAATATACAATATTTATATGTGAAGGTAATTCTTTTTATAGATAACTCAACATATGTGCCACTGTCGCGGCTATTCTTTAATTGTAGATAAAAATGTTCATCAACTAAATTCTTTTGAGTTTCAGCATTATATATGTCGATTCCACTCCTTTGTTCAATATCGTCATAGTGTTCAACGGATGCGTTGCTGGTTTTGGTGGGTCTTTTGCTTGCCAACCTCACGAGCATTGAACGTGCGGAAAATTTCATCTTGCACGAGGTAAGAGTTTTGACGCGGGTCAGTTGCACTTTGAGTTTTGGTCGACGAATCCCTTGCTGATAGAAAGAGCGACCAGGTTATTGTCCCCCGATCTAACTGAGTGGTTAGGTACGAACTGGCTCGTCACCGATTGTTATACTTCGAAATCTTTAATGGGACATGGCGCATTCCACGCCAGATTGTATAGATTCGCCCTTAGAGACAGTCCAGCGTGTACCTGTGATTTCGAGTGACATGAGTCACGTTTCCTTTCACTGCAGTAATCACGATGATGTGCGTAGAGCTTTGTTAGAGAGCCTGCATTTTAACGTTAGAGTAGAATCACACGGAGCTTTAGAACGTGCTGTCTTTAGCCACCGATACTTGGTTGAGAATGGATCGATTTTTAAGTCATTTAGACCATTCGCTAAGTGCGTTCTTGAAAATATGGAGATCGTAAATGATTCATTGAGAAAGGACAGGCTCTAACTCTGTTGGATGGAAGCGCTGCGCGGGTGGATTGCAGATACGGGACACTATTAGGTGACCTTCCATGATCCCCTCTTTTGTAGAGGGAGGATGTTACGCATCTCAGGAGAGATCCTGAGACAACCCGAGTGGAAAAAGCGGGACTAATATCATCATAGTCCACTAATTATATTTGTGAAGATAATGCCATTTTCATTAACGATTTTATATCGATAATATAAAAATAAAGAGGCACGTGTCTGGTCAAATTTTATTAACGATTCATTTCCCATAGTCCATAATTATGAACACTTCCAATTTAACATATTTTTAAAAAAATATGTTTAATTTCTCAAAAATTATTATGCAATCCTCGTATGAGGCATTCCCTCTCATATTTTTTAAACTTAATATTTGTTTAACTTTACATATTTTGGGTGCGTTATTTGTACTGTGAAACAATATCAGTCCGAACGTATTCGTATAAAGATATTGAATACCACGGCCAGAAATGGCGCAAAAGCCCTTAAATTTAGGGTAAAATAAAACAAAACTTGTATCAGAAAAAATAGGTGCTATGTAGAAAATATACACAAAATATATGTAGAAAAGTAAAAAATATGTACATATATTTTAAAATTAAACAAATAAAATATTACCTAAATAACCTTTAAGTACTAACTATAAACAAATGATATTCGTTTTTAAAATTGAAAAATAATTACTACTACCACTTCCTTAGATAATCACACTACTGAGACTGCACATTGCAGTGATTCCGATTACATAACTCAACTACGAGAAAAAATTGTAAAATTCAATACGAAAAAAGGAATTTTCATTACAGTTCCTCATATAACGTTATTATGGCACAAAAACTTAAAAATGTATGTCTACGATTCTAAATAATCCTTTTGTTAGTTATTATAAAAATCATTGGCCTTTAAATAAAATAATTTTTACTCAAATGGTTTCTCAAAGTTTCTTCTGATGTTTTTTAAAAGTTGTTTCATATAGCCTTATTATCAAATAATTTTCAATTATATATTTTGTTAATAGATATACGTGGCTATTAATATAATTATTCAAGCAGGTCCAACTTTCAGTCAATTTTATCTCAGCATGAGAAAGTAATCTTTGTAGGCGGATATAAAATGTCTGATCGTTGGGTCATTATTAAAACCACCCATAAAACGTATGGCACTAAAAACGTTTTTAAATGGTCTTGCGATAGTTTATAAAAAGGTATCAATTGCAAATGGTGTATAAATATATCAGACTTGCTGTTTATTAAGAAGAAGTGGAGTTTATGATAACGGTACCATCCTCAAATTTTAAATTTCTGTAATATTTTTATACTTGATCGATTTTGTCGAATATTTCTTATTTGTTAGTTGAGCACAAAGGTTTTTAATCCCAAAAGAAGGAAAGTTCCTGGAATTAAAAATATCAAATATGTCATTAATGAGGATAATAATTGGTACAGTAGCTTCCGAATTCTCCAATTGTGATAAATTAAAAAAAAACAGGGCAGTACTGAATAGCTGTCGTACCAGACCTAGAAAGTAATTGCGCTGCTAGAATCACTAATTCTTTAATTGAAATAAATAATATGCCTAAATGTAATTTTGTTCCCCACTTTCAGACCTTCCTTCATTTGAATATTATGTAATTGCGTAATAAAGATAAATTCAATTTTTCTATCATTTTCATCCATTAAAACTTTTTTGTCACCGAACATACTTCTCACAAGTTTTAACAAGTGTCACGGATTGAGTATTCGGATTTCCTATATTATATTGAATGACTCGGCTGTTCTACAGATGGTTTCCAATTTACTCTCTGATATAATTTACCAAGTGTGTTAATATGAGATAAACAAAGATTAAACTTTTTACGGATATAATTATAACACCTTGGACTATAGAAATGGAGAATAATTGCAAATTTTCTTAGCTCTTCACTATATTCAGTAGAATGGGCTGTTTTACCACTTTTTTAAATTTATCCTATCTACTAAAAATTGCAATGTATCATTGCTGCATGATGTGGTAAGGTCGTTTAGGTTATCCCGAAAACCTGGTAGTTTTTTAAATTCTTCAAGTACCGATTGTAGTGTTATCATTTTTTTCTTCATTTTCTTGGATTTAGCTATCAAGTTCCTGATGTTATGCTGCTTATATTTTAATTTTTTTTTAATTCATTACATTTAAAAATAACCTTCTTTTTTCTTGGCAACAATGGTGACTGCGATATCGATGGCTCAGATAAAATATCTTTATATATATATATATATATATATATATATATATATAAGATGACAATGGTCTTTTTGGCATTAACTTTACCTGAAAACAAAAATTATGTTAATGTGAAAGACAAGCTACCAATCTTATTATAAATACTTCATTATTATGTCATAGAAAACAAGTAAATATTTATAATAATATTATTATAAATATTTACATGTATTACTTTACTTTCTCTTTGTGTTTTGTTTATTACTTTTTTTCTGTTTTAACTAAAATATTCCGTTATTCGGATAAGGTGTAGAGACACACGTTTACTAAGTAGTGTGTAGCTTGTCCAATTTTTATGAAAACACTAAACATATAAACGTTTAGTGCTTTAGAGGCTTAATTATAAATGATAAAATATAAATTAGGATGTCGACAATTACACCAGTACAAACTTTGTAGGTACTGAGTCCTATTTCAAAATACGTCGATGTCCTCTTTGTACAAAGTATTTTCTCCCAAAATATTTGCTACACACCATACGATTTTTAGTCCATTTTTTTGAAAAACATATTTTTGAGTGGATAATAAGAATCGAATGGAAATTTTGTTTTATCACTAACTGCCAGCTTGTTTTTGATTTTTTTTATGTACCAAAATAAGTATATATATATATTTGACTAAGTCTAGATAGACGATAATTTAGCGGAAAAAAAGTGATAAAAAAGTAAGTACGTGCATCGCATTTATTTGTGAAATGTCTCTTTATTTCGATTATTCCTAAATGTCACTTGGTAATCCAATACGGAAAAACACCATTGCTTCATTGCTTATTCTAAAACTGTATTGTGGAAATATTATTTGAATACACGAAAATACTAACATACGGTGAGACGTTATCGAAGTAAGAAACTATCAGACATTTTTATCTGTCAAAATAGGTTTATATATTCACGTATTGTCATCTTTTTTCCGGTCGCTGTAGTATCATGAGGAATATATTTTCGCTCGCACACTTTGTTCGCCTATTACATTCATAAGCTTTAACCGGACACGCTTACGGCGCTAGCAACTAGTGATGCCTCTATTTAAATAATTGATGGCAACGAAAATAAAAATTATGCATCACTTTAGAGTCAACGACAGATTGCATGTAGTAGTTAACATAATCTAGTCCTAATAGTTAATTTCAGGAAATATCAACATAATATTAATTACTTGTATTATCAAGGAAATTATAATTCAGATTCAACCAGGGATTATTACAAAAAAAATTACAGCTTTGCGGCAATTCGATTTTAAGAAGACTTATACAAAAAAAAATATATAAATAATATTTTATTAAAACAAAAAACTTTACAGTATATGTGTAATTTGGAAAAAACATAGCTAATATTCTTCTTAATATTTATTATATTTATATTTTATAATCATCTTCTTAGCGTTATAAGTTTTGGAGAAAATTAAGCATAAAATATTCTAAGTTTTATTCACAATTAAATGAAACTATATATAGTATTATTTCTACTTTATTTAGATTCTTTACCGCGACCTAGGTTTTGTTGTATGACAACATCTTCAAGTGGGCAATTTGGAAAGATAGAAGTAGAAATAATACTACATCACGTAGTTTCATTTAGTTGCAAATAAAAATTAAATTATAATGAATTTCTACAAAATTAATGCCAAATATATTCTACTCGAAAAGGTCACTCGAAAAGGGTTGAAGACATGAGGTTAAAATACATATAAAAATAAATGTAATTAAATGTTTATACTCTTGTTACGACTCGTGTTAGCAGGTAAATTTGTAAATAGGGAATTACGTTAATTATTAATTATTATTATTATTGTTATTAATTAAACCAGTATACCAGCTAAAGTAAGAAGGTGAAGACTACTCTCATAAAAAAGGTGACAATTTTAAATAATCTATTAAATTTAATTTCTTTGAAAAAGCTACTTTCCTTTAACGTTTATTGTTGACAAATTACGCATATTGTTGACAAATTCTGCGCAAATGTTAGAATTATAACACAATTTTTCATATGTTAAAGTTATTACTGCCTAAGATTAGTCAATATGATCCTATCGTTCAGCGCTATTAAAAATAGGAAAAAATTGGAGATTTTTGCACTTAGAAAAACTTTACTTTCAAACCTAATCTCAAGTTTGCCAGGCTTTGATGGATTCTATGCGAGTTTGAATAGATCATTAACTTTTATAACTTATTTGGCTATTGTTCCTTTTGAAAAAAAAAACAAATCTCCATTGATTTGTGCAATTTATTTATATTTCTACAAGTGACTTTAAAGTTGAATAAATTCTTAAATTTACTTTATAAAATAATTTATCAAAGAGGACAAAATAGATATAATCCATTAAACAACGAAAACGTTAGAACTAAATATTATAGTTAATAGTTGTTGATATAATCACAAGAAGATAATAATTTAAATGCAATCAAATAATTACAAAAATTGACTTATTCTAATTGTCGCTATAAATTTTTATAAAAATGCCCATATACATATGTTTAAAAAAAATTATGTACGTTCATTTCTGGGTAGAATTTTCTCACAGTAAAGTAATGTAGTTTTAAATAATAACATAACGAATATACTGAAGTTATGCGAACTGATTATGCAATTTATACCGGTAAAAATCATTAAATTAGGTTAGATTTATTATACTTCATAATAAAATCGATTAAAAATAATTCGATTTACCAAATATTATATCTGTATCGCAGTACAAAAAGCCACGGGTAAAGATTATTTTCCGCAATAGTAAAAAAGAACTGCGAGTGAATACGAAAGAATAAGGAAAATTATATTAATTCGTGCTTTTTTTAAGATTGCTATTAAAATATATACATACCCATCTGTCGTCGTGTGCTATATCAATATATATATTCAAAGATTTCAGGATATTGTGTAGTTTTTGATTGAGAAATATACTTTTGACGCACAACACTTGTAAGTATAATATTTGGACTGCTCAAAAATATATCGATATTGAGAAAACTCACAAAGAGTAATTCCTAATATACTATTATTTAAGTAATTTAAAATATTCATCTTTGATCTGAGATCACTTGTTCGATTTGTAATAACAACTTCCCATTTGAAATTTTTTTAAAAAAGGTCTTTTGTATTTAATTAAATCGTTATCCTTATCACGTAATTATATTAATGTAATGAACTTAAATTATTGACATAGTGCACAAGGTCTCAAGGCTTCATATCAAGACCCTTGCATCAAAAAGTGTCTGTTAAAATTCCTCTTTTATTAAGTACTCTGACTGAAACTCCAAAAACTTTTTTGAGATTTTATCAAAATCTCCCACTTATTTGCTGGTCTCCAAGATTATGTTGTTATTACTCTTTTTTCCTTTATAAAACATAATAAAAATATGTGATTAAAGCATATTTTAAAAATTAAATAACAATAATTGACTAAAGGACGATTAATACGGGTAATAATTATGCAAAATAAAAACATTCTATTGTTTTAGAAAAATTATGAATAGGTTGCAAAAAATAGTTCCCCTTAAAAATGTGTTCCTAAAAGATAGTGTTACATTTTTTATCTTTCTTACTTTTATAGAATATAAAAGAAAGTGAAATATTGATATTTATGATACATTTCTAAGGTAAACATTCTAAACAATTCGTAGAGTAATAATTCATGAAAACGTTCCGCTTAGTATTTCAAAATGATTAAAATTTATTATATTATATAAATATAAGCCGTTATGTGGTTATGTAACTTTTTAAATGTTGGGATGATACTAGCTAGACGACTGTTTCTTTTGAAATTTCTTCTTTATTTCTTTTAAAAGTTCTTCTTTCTTGGTACTATTTCTTCTGAAGTTGCACGCTGGAATTACTGTTATTTACTATTTTTTGCTAATTAGTTTTTTTTAAACAACTAGTCTGACCCAAAATAGAAGTTCCATTTTCATAAAGTAACGTAGATATAATATTTAAATTACTTCAAAATCTCATGATAAATAAACTACAAAGAATACAGTTGTACAATATATCTGAGGATATGAAAGCCATGTAAAGATTGGATGGTCCAAATTTGTTAGGATTTAAAACGGAAACAGGTGTTCGAGTCATCAACGTATTAATAGGAATACTACATTATAACTTAAGTTTATAATATTTTCCATTCAGTATATTTTTCGTCATAATTCTTACTAAAATTTATACATTAATTCTCCGCATAACAAATATTTTTTATAAAATTTTGTTGTTACAAAAAAACTTATTTTACAAGAATTGTTTATACACAAGCAAATCTCCGTGACCAGAGACCTTTGTAACATTTAAGAAAATAAACTGACAAAGAAATATAGAATAATTATTGCAATGCTACGTTCAAATTCGTTTTAAAAACTCCTGAATGGCTATTAAATCGCACAATTTTCCCCGTTTTTTGGAATATGTATAAAAGTAATAAAATACTATTAAACTTATTTTGTAGAAGGATTATAAAAGTCTGATTGTTATTATTAAGTTAAGTCTAAAATAGAATATTTATTCGCTGATTTCCACCAAGATTCTGTTAACATGAAAATTTAAACTCCAAAGATTTGACAAGATGGCCTAAAATCCAATACTGTCAATAAACAATACAACATTTAGCTGATCGTGACCTGTCAAGTCTAATACGAAAGGAACATCAATGACAAAGGATTGATTTTTTCAATATAGAAATAATTTTCCTTAGATCGGAAATATTCAAGCTACCTGTAGTCATCTGCTCAGATAAACGACAGCGAATATTGAATGTTTGAAATTCCAATACTAGACGTTTTTAAATAAGAACTATCCTAATTTATAAAGTATGTCGCGAAACGTAAATCGATGTTAGTAGTCTAAAAGCGATGCTTTCGTTTAAAATAAACCAAAAACATATATATACCGCTAAAAATAAATAAATATTCAGTAGTTTTGATTATTTTACAAATTATGTATAGATTTATAAATACCTTATCCTTTTCAAAACTTTCTACTTCGAGAGGCGAAAACGGAGTGGTCAATTTTGTTTTCCTTCCACATAAATGTACAACAATTTTTTTCATATAAAATGTTAAAATTTGTATTAACTATTTCTAAAGTTTAACATTCCCGTATATTAATTTTTAAAAGAACAAAAAGAATTTGTTTGTCGAAATTGGAAATGTGAATCATTAGTGCCTTGTAAACCGTTTATAGAGAAAATATAAATTATATTGAAATACATATTTTCTCACAAATAGTATTTTCTGTTCCAAACCTAATTCAAAATTATTTTTATCAATAATTTGTGATATTTTATATCGTACCTTTTAACAGAAGCGTTTAAAAAAAAATCGAATGATATCACAATGAGTCCATAGACTCATAGAACATAGACGCATAGGGGCATTATTATTTTATAAATACGTATTTAACATTAAGTAGAAAATGTTTAACAAGAAAAATGTGATTTTAATTGAATTGAATTGAATGAATTTATTATTACCGAACATCATATAAATTTTTTATATCCATTGAAGTAGGTCCCAAAAAATAATGTATAAACTTAGATTTTATTTTGAAACCATGTGTTTTAGTTCGTATAATCTGCAAATAGCCGAGTATAAATTTAATTACAATAAAAAATATTATAAACAATATGCCGATAGGACATATACGATCCATGTAATCATTTTAAGGTACCAATATTAATTTTAAAAAAAACGTTCCATGCCGAGATACGATTTTGAAAATTAACAAATAATAAATCCCTCTCATTTATACCCAACTTCAAAAAGAAGGAGGTTCTCAATTCGACGAGCATGCATTTTATTTCATGTACAATCGGAACTCGCAGAAATCTTTATCAATTTTCATGATTTTTTTGAGAAATTTGGGACCGGGATTGATCCTTTGATATCTTTATAAGTACTTTGGTCTGATAATGTAGCACAAATATAGTGACCAGGAATTCATTATGATACTCTTCACATTTGAGGAGTTCCTGTCGCTATCTTTCGGGTTCATTCAAATACATTATTTTTGGTTTATTTTACTTATCGTGACGAGACTTTTGATAACAATTAGTAACTGGGGTTTGATGATGGAGTCAGAAGAACGTGATGCGTACTTCGCATTGGCAATGAGTGAGATAAGTATTATAGTTTGACCTCGTTTGTCTTCTTTCCACAGGTCTTTTGGTTATTAATAGAAGTCAGAATCTGATGACGAAAACAGAGTCTCTATATTTCTGCGTGGGACTCTTCTCTTTGACTGGGTCTGGGTTCTCTTTGACTTTCGGTTGGTTTAATTTTTCTGATGAGTCTTTTGATCACGAATGGCGGTAAGGGCCTGATAATTGACCGGAAGTTGGCGACAGAAACTACTGGCTTATGTAGTGTAAACTCATTGAGTTTGAACTCGTTTAACTTGTATTGATATAAGCAGGAAATTAACAAAATAGATAGGCGGATAGGTATGTACAGATATGTACAGATAAATGTGCATACAGCATCTAAGATATTGGTAGGTAGGTAAATAGTTAGGTGAGTAAACATGAAGAGGCATTTATAAATCTACGAAGAAACTGGGATATTATTAATTAGGTACGTAAGTAAAACAATTGTGTACAAAGGTATGAAACATTCACTACTGTGAAGTCAAAATAGAGTAATGTTATTGATATATCTGTGTTTATACATATATGTAAGTGCGTATGTATGTATGTATACCCGCATGCGCGTATGAATTTTTGGTATCGACACCAAGTTGAATGTGGCGCTCATTTGATTGTGTTTAAGTGCGCACGATCATTAGATAAGGAGAGGGAGGGAGACAGAAAGGGAGAGAGAGAGAGAGAGATCGATTTAGCTATTTCGAAAATCTCTAACAGTAGCAGTATTTTCCAAATTTAGTTATATTCGAAAATTATACTGTGCCCCATAAGTTCTAACTAAATATTCTTGTTTTTTTATTACCTTATTCTTTTCAGTGGGTTTAATTCCAGTGGTTATTTGAAATCGGTTCAGTTTTTGATAGACAAATTTGATTAATTGTACATTATTAAAAATTATTTTCGTCAATTTGCATTAATAAATTAAGAAACAATAGTCTATACATTTTTTTCTTCCATCTGTAAAAATATACTAGGCAATATATTTTCTTACTGGAAGTAATATTGATATTTCAAATAGTTTAATAAATATATTATATACTCTTGGCTTTTAAAAATTTAAATAAATATAAGAAATCTTTGTGAATCCTAAGATACTTAAACAATTTATTATCTCGTTATATATTTTAATACAGAAGCGTGATATGGTCTAAGAAGGATTGTATTTTTATAGATATTTGAGGTTTACCCTCAAATAATCTCCAGAGCAAAAAAGGATACCATTAAACGAAATTGATTTTTATAGTTGATAGATTTCTTTGTACAAATTAATACATTGGTTACCATTTTTGTATCAATATTAAATTCAAAATTATATCTAGCGTGACTTCATAATTAAATATACACAGACGTAGCGACCGTTCACTTGAAAATATTCATAGCCACATATGTTCATGTTCACCAACTTCAATAAAGTTGTCGAATCATTAATAATATTAGTTAAGATAGCAAACGTTATACCCACGCCAATTAACGTTACTATCTAAACGATTTTATCCATCAACGCAATTTGAGTGAGACTCTAGAGGAGGGAAGGTCACAAGAACTAATTTTGTTAAACGATAATTAAAATAACTTTCCCGTAGAACGCTTTTTGTCCGAAACAAATCATCTTTTGTTATGTGAATCCATAGACACGGAGAAAATGGAACAAAATATCAAAAATAAAGAGTTCAAGTGTCATAATATTTAATTCCTGTTATTTTTTCTTCTAAAGAATAGGCATTTTATATTTGTTAACCTTGTTTTTACATAAACTTATACGTAATGGAAGAAATCATATTTCACATGTAGTATCAGTATCCTTATACCACAAAATAGTTTACCGAACAACTAAATGAACGATAACCTGATCATATTAAAAAAATATTGGGTAAATTTAATACAAATCTTATTCACCTCAGATTTACAAGTTTGTGAATTTCTTGCCGCAGAAGTGGGTTGTTTGTAAATAGTTTCTAAAAGGTATATTAAATATTCAACGATATAGTGTAGTTAGTGTTAACGAAATAAACTATCAGGACCTCAAAATGAATTTGACGGAGGAATATATGATTTGTCTTTTGCTTTGGTAAGGAATTGCTTAGACATCAAATTGACGCGTATCTCTGTCATATAAAGCTTGATGTGAAATAAAGCATAATGCATTCAGCGTAATCGTTTATAATATATACTTACATTGATTTTTTGTTCAACTAACTGGTAATAAATAGTTTTTTGAATCGGTATATCTCTTGTTATAAATCGTAACGCCTTTGTATTTTGCCTTTTTATGTTAAGAAATAACTCTCTTTTCAGTAGAAATTCGTTTTCGGCCTTTATTGACACCAGTGACGTTTTTATTAAGAGCTAAGGAAAGAGTGTGTTTGCAGAACCGTTTTTACGAGTATCAAAAGAAACAGTTTTTACGTCTTTCTATTTTTTTAAACGTAATAATTGAAATAAGTATAATGCCAGATTAAATATATCATGCTCATGTTGACATTGAATGTGTCATACCTAAGTTTGCTTCTCTGTCGTTTTTTTCATTTTTTTTGTAAATACTAAATAAATCATTAAGATATGTATATACGTGTACGTATTGATTTTATTTTAGCTCGGTTTTGATGTAATAATTATAAATACAATAACAATGACAGACAAATTGTAATGAATTTTTTGTACACCAAAATTATGAACATTTTTACATATATTTTTATTTACTCTATTGACGTGTACGACTTCATGTTGCAAACTGTCATGTCATGGTCATGGTCACTGAATGGTCATTGTATTCTTCATTATTATTCAGAACTCGAGTAGTATTCAACATACCATAATAAAATTAATTTTTCTATTTATGTTTTCAAGTCATTTGTTAGTTGTTATTTTAAACTGTGAATGACATACAATAGATAATAACACTAGATACCTAACAGGTTTCTAATTTTTTTATTCGATTTTATAAACGATTATAAATTACTATATAAAATTGATTATATACAAAAAATGGTATTTTTAATGAATTTTTTGAACTGAAAAAAAATTTGTTAATATCCATTTACGTTTTTAAATAAATCTTTTTCATTTAACAAATATTCAATTTTATTATGAATGTACTGATATTTCTGCAGACAATGATTAATATTTCACTCGTTAAACGTTTTTTTGTTAAACCATTGCCATAATTACCGCGGTGTGTTGGATTGATCACAAGGCATATGGCCTTAGACTGCGCGGGGTACCACGAGAACCCGGGTTCGATTCTCGGCCGCTCATTAAGTGGGGTTGGTGTGGTGTTCTGGTTGGCTGTAAGAGATTGCTCTCCTAGCGATACGTTCACCATATATATCAATTATAAACATTAAAATACATAATTAAATAAATTGCTGCCCAGTTTTCTGTGTTCATACTACTGGATTTTAATAGTGATTTCGATTTCATAAGACTCAATATGTTTAAATAAAATATTTTATGACCATATGTTTATAGGTTTTTTGTCTTAAGATTAATTTATACACGGCCGAAAAAAATATAATAAACATTTTCAGAGCGACAATTTTTAACAGCCTCGCAGTTGGAATATCTCAAAGTGTAATTTCCCTGGTTTCTATTTTATGCATTTCCCTTTACAAGTCACCAAAAATATTCTCCATCTACTATTTTTCGTATGATGAAAATTCTTAACTTTCATTGCTTTATTATTTGAATTTTATCTCGTTTTGCATTAACACATTAAGGGAAAATTTACAACGAAACAATATCTTTTAGTTAAACCTATTGTATATAAAGCTACTATTGCTGATGCTTAGGACTTTTAAAGAATATTCCCTCAGCTGATTAAATTTAAGTGTACTTTATAATAAATAACAATATTTTTTTGGCTTCGTGCCAGTAAACTTTTGATAAGTAGTTGGACTACTACTAGCTAGATTTTAATTTTGTTTAGTTGTGAAATCCTCAATTCTCTTTTGATTTCCAAATAAAAGATCCCGAATAATAAATATATAATTAGGATTTGTAAGTAAATCATGTTACTGAAAAATAAATTTAAAACCCTTCTCGGAACAAATACTAAAAAGCACATCCTTTCAAAAGTAAATATTGCATTAACCAAATTCAAAGTCTACCTATTTTAAATTATCGAGATGTACCCAAATTAGGTATAAATAATAATTTCGAACCATGGCACATTCTTCCGTTTTAAAAAATGTTAGCATATTTTAGAATAATCTCATACTTTTTTATTTAATAAACTTCATTCTATTATTCTTTCATAATTCAATTTTTGTCAACATGTATTCTTAAATTGTACTCCACCGCAGTTTAAAATCCAAATAAAAATTTGTTTTCTCAGAAAACAATTACAACCTAGATGATAGAGAGCAGATGAAATTTTTTTAAAGTTTGGAATAAAGAATTCATAAATAGATATTGTGTTACTTCCTTGCACTTTTAACTAATGTAACTGTAATAATTCAATAAATATATAGCTAAATAGACTGTAAATAAAGCAGTAGGATATGGGACCTACATGAAATACCTAATTTTCTACAGCCAACGAGAGGTTTCCAATTTCGTGGCAGTGTGCTACAAAAGCGAGTTTCCCACAATGTTCATGCATTTTACAAGTATATGAGAGTTGATTCTTATTACAGCATTTTACTTGAATGAGATATAGTGTGATGGCATTCTTACCAACAATTTATTTGATTGGTTTTATTTTAATAATTCAGATAATAATCCATCGTCAACTACAAAATCAGTAGAATAAATTTATAAGATGCTTGAAATTCGAATTATCCATCAACCTTTGGTCTACGTCATTGTTTGGATTAATCTATAATACTTTAAGAATGAAGATGTCTTTTAAATGAAAAGAAGTAAAATTTTTATAATAAGCCTAAAATATAAATTCAGAAATTAATTGAATAAAACTGAATTGACTGAATAATACACATAAAAATGTAATAAACCCTTCGTTTTCTTAAAAATTATCCACGAAAAAAAATTAATTATTATCATTAAATTATTTCTAATAATTAACTAAAATACTTCTTTTTTAAATACAACTTTAAGCTAAAATCCCCACTTAAAATTTCAAATTATCACGGTTTAAATACATATTTTGTAGTTAATAGGTCATATGTTCGTAACAAGGGGAAGGAGGATTATACCCAGCAGAAACCCTGAAAAATTGTGCTAGTAAATATTTAAGGATAACTTAAATATTAACATGAAACTGATACTGCAAAAATAAATAAATAACTTTTAAATTAAAGAAAAATAAAGTATACAAATTATAAATATTTTATTTTTTCTTTTTCTGTAAACGCTAAATGAAACTTTCCTATACGCATTACAAGCAAATACATACAATATCTATATCTGAAGAAAATGTATGTCTGACGTCCCCGTAACGCTGCGATAATTTGACACTTTCACTTAAAACTGAGAGTCGCTGTGATAAGTGCGCAAGTAACAATGACTAACTTTATTTAGATAACACGTGCCAACAATAAACACTTTCTTTGTTGAATATAATTAACGAATTTATTTCTCTTTTCAATTACGAATAAAATATCGTCCTCCATAAGAAAACCATTATTATATTTTACAAGAAAATATATTAAAAAGATCCATTAATATAATTTTTTGCTTACATACGTAAATAACCTGTTCATTTTATTAATAATTTTTATGTAATTATTTAATATTGAAATAATGGCAGGCATTGTGTCTGTAGATTACGGAATAAAAGTGAAGATATATTAATTAATTAATGTTATGTACATTTAGGTTAGAGTTACGTATCTCCCATCCTATGCCATTAAAACCGTTTATTTTTCGAAATGGATAAGTATTCACAGTACATAAAAGGAAAATTATTACAGCTAAGTAAGTAACTTATGACATGTAGTTGGGTCTGTAAAAAGTCTATAGAAACTCAATACAAGTGACTTAAATCAATTGCAAAAATAACTATGCACTATAAACAAAAATACATATTTAAATATATATATATATATATATATATATATATATATATATATATATATATATATATATATATATATATATATATATATATAACATCTGTCAAAGATATACCAGCCGACATATTTCAATATCTGCATGGTAAAAAATAGTTTTATTTAAATATATATCATATTTTGAGCTGGTGAAAGATATAGTAGGCAATATATTTACATAGTGAAAAATTAATATTTGTTAATAGTTTAATTATAAATATTACGTCCTTTAAATTATTTTTATAAGTGCCTAAATATATACGAAATCCTTATAGGGTGATTTCTAGTTATACCTGTCAGGTTTTTAATAAAAATTTCAATTTTGTGTTAGGTTTTTACGTGTATGCTTTAGATCATTAAATGATAGGTTAAAGTTATTTATGTATTTCTATGGAATCAATATAACTATTAGATATAATATTGACCATATCTACCAAAAGTATTTTGCAATGCTGTCGTATTGCTTTTAGTTTTATATTATCAGCATATCATAATTTTTAAAAAGGTTATAGAAGGACGATATTAATATTAAATAAAAATTTATTTGTAACTTCAATATACTAAATGTTAAACATAAAGCAAAAGCTATATGTATATGTAAATAAATACATATATATATATATATGAATACACATATTTACATACACATATATGTATACATATATATATATATATATATATATACACACACACACACACACACACATATATATATATATATATATATATATATATATATATGTATATATATATCTCTCTGGAAACTATTTCAATGAACTGAAAAGTTATACCAAGAATGATTTATATTTAATTTGTTAATAGTTTAGATAAATATTTACCTTCGTCTATACATACGGAAAAGCACAGAAACACGTACGTGTTCCCATTTTTCATATCAGTTCTGTGCTTTTCCGTATGTGTACACGAAGGTAAATATTTGTCTCAACTATTAACTTGCATGTTATCGTATAAGTGCTTCTTTTTTATCGAGAAGTAATCAAACTGAACAACGAGTTACCATCTATATTCTTTAGAGGCATTGTTTGCAAACTAATAATTAAATATATTAAATAATTTGACATTAGTCCAAGTATCTTCACATAATCAATTCAATTTTAGCCATTGTTAATTCCCAAAGAATGAAATACGATAATAATATATACAATTAAACACTTAACAAAAGGCCTGTAACATAATTAAATGTCTCCCAGACAAGTAGAAAAATAACCTAATAGCAGGGAATAACAAATCGCTAAACTTCTGACAAACTGTTAATAAATGATATAACGAGCAATTAATTATGTTAGACAACTTGTCTCGGAATATTAGCTGAGGCTATCCGCTGGTGGGCTACGGGGATTAACTTGACGAAGGACATTTTGAGCGTGATGAAACAGCGCCCTGTATGATTTACGTTTGTGTTGGTAACGTCGGGGCGCACACGCGTGTCTGCTTTCGCTCACCGGCTTTAATTCAGCTTGTCTCGACTTTAATGAAGCTTCTTGAGTGATTGAGGTACGTGACATAGCTTATTTATTTTCAACGTGCTACCCCACATCTTTTTAAACCTTCGTAATAAAGATACTAATAACATTGATTAATTTCCCTAACAATATTTTCATTACTGGGTATATTTTATTTTTAGCATCCTTATAGTCTAAATAGGAATATCAGTTTAAGTCTAAATCCATACATACCGTAATGACCATTTTCTTGAAGATGTTCGCAATATTATAAGGTAAAACAAATTATGAACTATATTTATTAAGATTTTTTTTTCAAGTAATTTATACTTTTTATTTACGTTTTACGTGAATTTCGAAGGAATACATATATTGTCGAGATGTAGACTTCTCAATTTCTGAATAATTTTACTACGTTACTATCAATAAAAATACTAAACGAGTATGAAAGTGCAGATTCGTCATTAAAATATTTTTTTTCTATAACTTATGGAAAAGATAAAAGCGTCCTCTCTTTGGTTTTGTTTCAACCGTAGAGTTACGGGGAATCACTGGTATAATCTTGTAGGTTATATTTTATTATTTTATAAGCGAAATTTTCGAAATAGAGTAAAAACATAAAATAATAAAAGATTTTATGGAATATATGTAATCTGAAGATGTTGTAATACAACGAAACCTAGGTCGTGGTAAAGAGCTTAAAGAAAGTAGAAATAATGCTACATCACGTAGTTTCATTTAATTGAGAAAAGATTTTATATTTTTTAAAGTCCCTTTTTCAATTGGCGTCTACGTTAAGCTTTAAATGATGCATAAACGTTGGAGTTATATGAATTATTTCTTTGTATATCATATGTACCATTTCAAGTTACAATTTTATTTATTGCAACTAGTTTTATAAAAGTACATTTCGATATTAATTTATACAAATTCCAAAAATATTAATTCTTGGCATATTTCAAAAATAAAGATTTGTTTAATGGGTTTTGACAACTCAATTTTTTTTCACACATTTATTATACCTGATATGGATCAATCTTAGACACAACATTAACTCGCTAAACTAAACTTTTTGTTTCAAAACCAACTCGAATGGCGAATATAAGGTTTCTGTGATATTAGGACAGGATTCATTTATATAACATTTTGAGATGATGTCCATTTTTTCAATAAGTAGAAGGAATGTAATATTTCAGGTTTAAATCATCTTGCATTTCAAAATTTTCAGCCAGATATTGGGTAGAAAAACTCTATTTATGACTTAAAGTTTTAAATTCAAAATGCTAGTAAGCTATGAATAGAGAATGCCCGTAAGCATATATTAAACGATATTATTCAAGAGATAAATTTACTCATTTTTAATTTTGGCTTTTATATTAATTTTTGATAATGACGTTTTAGTTATAATTTCATTAAACTAAGATTATCGTTACACTTTATATACGATAATGAAATTAAAGGCGGCATACGAAAAGCAAAGAAGCAAGAGGCAAATAGTTGAGAGGCAATAGCATGCATATATGTATGGGAAGTGTACAAGTAGCTGTTTGGGAAATATGGATGGGAAGTGTACAAGATGGTGGTCAACCGTCCAGGTTGCCGTAAAACCCCACTAGGAACCCATGACAATTCTAATTCACATAAAAATTGACCTTCGAAGGTTCTCCAAGTGTGTCCCGTATCTACTATCAAACACTACTGTCACTGCGAAAAACAGTCTTTAACCAAACAGGATTGAATGCTACCCTTAGCAGTGAGACTTTTAGGACCTCCATTCTTTCAAGTATGATTTTCACGAACGCTCTAAATGACTGAAAGTTTGGTCCACTCTCAATCAAGTCGCTGTGACTAAAGAAACCACGTTATTCTATTCTACTAGTCGACACCCTCTTTCCAATAAAATTCTACTTGTATCGTGGTGCTTATCGCGGCGTACAAAGCTAAGCACATTCTTGGTACCTCAGTCAAGTACACTGTTGAGAGTGTTCGCTACTAGGTTCTTTAGTTCTTGTGAAATCGTTTCCCTGGAGAGGTATTACGAGTATGACATCAACATTCCACGAGGTCTGAGCTCTGTAGGCTACCTCTGGTTATCGTTTTCTTTACTACGATGCCTACATCCTGCAAAAAAAGAACTTGATCACGGAATACTGATATGTTTACTGATTATCCGTTGGAAGTTCGGTTGAAGCTTTCTGGGACTCCAACGCGAACAAAATGTCTGGTCACCAGGTTTTATCAAATGCGACGAAGGTTTTCAAGAAAATTCCGAGAATATATTCTTCAAGGGAAGTGTTTGTACAGGTTAAAGCGGCAGAAATCTATTATGGACATCACTGCGCACGCACGGAAAAATGGCGGTTGTCTATTAGAGCGGGACTACCATATGATGCACACTATCGCTTCAATGTAATTTTAACCCTATAAACTTCTTGTCTTTAGTTTCTATCACCAAATTACAATAAATCAATGTCAATGTTCATGCATTAATAAACTAAACCGATTAATCAATTGCATATTATATTTGGTGGGAAGTTATTGGTTTAATTTTTTCAAAAGTTGCTTAAAAACCTAGAGTTTTAAGTATAATTACAAAATAAGAAGATCAAAATACTTGCGCAATGCTTCCTTATAATTTTGAAGAAAACGTCCTTTTTCCTAATAAATTACTGACATAGTTCAACTGTCCACTTCACTGCCTCTACAATTAGATGTTTATGTGTCTTAAACGAGTCTAATGTTTAAAACAATTATATGAATCTGCAGATAATAAAAAGATGATAAAAAGTGTATAATAAAATGATAATCTACTAATAATAAAAAGATAATAAAAATAATTATACGAATCTACAGAGAAAACACAAATTTAGGAACAGAGTCGATATAATTATTTTTAAAGAATTTGATACTGAAAAGTGCACGTAAACAGTTTTGGCCTAGATAGGACAGTTTGAAAAGCTATCAATTAAAGTGCCTATTTAGAGGTTTAATTTTAAATATTTTTTAGTATTTTTGCAAAGATAAATCTCGTAAATGTTCATGCTGCCAATGCTAACTTATTAAATATCTCGAATCCTAAATTTCCATTTGATTGATCAAACGGCTCAGTTCCATTCGGTTTGAAATCTTTGTAGTGTTAGGAGCAATGATCGATAATTTCAAATGCAAAACTGAAACTAAGGTAGAATCATTCTTTACAATTTAATCGAATTAACCTAATATCAATGACGTTTCTCTGTATGCTCATATTATGGTGATATTTTGATTTTTACTTGTTATTATTACTTACCTTAAAAGAAAAACGAAAAAAAAAACAATTACGTTGTCAAAAAAAGAATCTATTAATTAAAGTTTTGAGATTAGTTTATGTGTGCCACATTTTTAAAAAGCCTGAGAATGTCATTCACACTTAACTAGTTTACATTTACATGTTCTCTAACTTTGCTGTTCATTTTAAATTTTTCTTTGGCTCATTTGCTATGGTACGTAAAACCAAAGATAGTATATATATGTGAATATGAATGACCACAGTTAGATACTAATGCGAATATTTTGGAATGACAATTGAATGCTAAAGATGAAAATAACATGGAAATTTCAATAAACGAAATATTCCAAGTGAGCTTACCAAAAAGCTAATAAATTATATACAAAGATTTGCCCCGGATCTAATTTAAGCTCTTCGTGCGTATGGGATAACAAGTCGCCCAGCTGCTAACGAACTGTTAGTAAATTATTAAGGAACACTTATACTCAGACAACTCTTGTCGGCTTATTGGCTAAGATCCTTGCCAGTCAGATGCTACAAGTTATTATGAGAGGATTAGCGAATGACAACGGATTAATTGGACGAAAGACGATATGTATTCAATGAAACAGCACCTGTGTCATATAGGCCTTAGTTGTGTGTCAACAAAGTTGGCTTATATTAATCGTTTGGCTGATGATTTAATAGGGGGTGTGTGATTTTATTTATATTTTTATATACCTCTATTTTTCGGAAGTACTTGACATTTTCAACGCTACAAGCATCAGAATCATAGGTATAAACCGACGATTATATATTTCGACTGGTCAGCGGGTGCTACCGTCCGAAAATCATTATAGAAAATGGCGCATGATGTTACTGTTTGTAATAATATAGTAACATAAGTTAAAGAGTGGAACTAACATTTGTTTAGAAGAACGACACCTATTTGAACGAAAATATTTTAAAATGTAATTTTAAAGAAAGTTTAAAAAGAAGCTTAATACACATTCTCCACCCATTTTTTGAGAAATATTGAGGTATGATTATTACTCTTTTTGGATATATTCAAATATTACACCTGACTTAAAAGTCAAGTTTAGTTGCAGCACTTTACATACCATTAAATTAATATTTACACGATAATACCATTTTGATCATGTTGCTAGTTTAAGGAGTCGTAATTAGGCATTCATTAAATTAAAATTCGCCTTTACAAGATTATTAATCACAATTAAATGAAACTACGTGATGTAGTATTATTTCTACTTTCTTTAATTTCTGTACCACGACCTAGGTTTCGTTGTATTACAACATCTTCAGGTGGGATATTAGCAAAGATCTTTGCTAATATCCCACATGAAGATAATCGTGGTAAAGAAATGAAAGAAAGTAGAAATAATACTACATCACGTTGTTTCATTTAATTGTGATTAATATTACTTCCAAATGTTATGCAAATATTTATTCATATTCGATGATAAAATATTAAAAGTAAATTAGGCTTTAAATTTAAACAACTTTAAAATTGAAGACTCATTACTAAGTGGAGTGTAATATTGTGGAACATATATGAATAGTAATAGCCGGATATAAAATATAATTACTAGGCGGTATCATTAAATTTATTGTGCCAAGGATGACTTATTAAAGAACGTTAAAATTAATAGAGTTGTTTTAATGTAACAAATGATTTTTATGTAATTTAATCATGTGGTTAAAAATTGTGTGGACATAAATAATTTTCATTTCGAATAAAAAGAAGTTAATAATATTATCAGTCCTTATAATAATAATCATAACGAAAATCACGATTAAAATAAAGGGATTCTCTGTGAGAGATATCAGAATATTCAGAAGTACGTTTTTACCTAGCACCATTTTCAATAGAATCGAAGAAAGCCACACAAAAAGAGAATCGAATTTTACGTTTTTTTCCCTTGGCTATAATATTTCTACGAGTGTAGTAAAATTAGTTTAAAAATAACAAAACTTAAAATTGTGATAAAATAGGAGATGTGAATAAATCTATAATAAATACCTTAAATGATATTCGATGAAGCGTAGTTTTATTAAATTATTCGTTGTTTAATTGGCACGAATACTTACCAACACATGCCAGGCAAACTGAAATAAAATTCAGGCTACCCATTATTTCCAAAGTCCGATGTCACAGTTTTAAGCAAATAAGCAAATGGAAGCAAAGCGTAATCATTTGCCGAAGCCGACTTGGTGTTTATTTTGCACTGGAATAAAGTTTTGAATTAAAACGGGTGGTTTTAATCCATCAATCATACTAAAATAAAAAAAAGAAGTAGACTCGTAATATGTTCGTTAGTACACAATTTCCATTTAGGGCTGCATGGTTGCGTTGTTTAAAATTAGTGAAGCTTGGAATTGTGTTTTTGGTAATGTCAAAATTGTTAATACGGAATTATTTTCTCTGAAGACAATTTATTTGATTGTGAACTATATACACTGACGGCATATTTAACATAATTAAAACAATTTTCCACACGAAATATAATAATAGTGTCGTGCTTGGTATGTATCCAGTTATGTACATGTATGTAAGCATATCCTGATATATGCAGAAACGAATATATGTTTATTTTTATATGTGTATATATAAGCAGGTGTACGTTTGTGCGAGCTAAGAAATTGGGCGGAAGATATACTTTAAAAATTAACATTAATTTAATTATTCAAATATTAAATTGAGTATTAAAATTATGACGTCTAGTGTAGTTAAATGTGCGCCGTTTAGTAATCTGCTTTAATACTGGAGTCGTTATGGGTCTTGAAGCCCGACGCTCTCGTATCGCACAACCCGTAATTAGAAATTTACTAGTAATTTCATTTGGCTTGGGGTCAGCGGTGTCACCAAGGTGGCTAACAACTTTGTCATTGGAGTCGAATATTTTGATTCTTCCTATTATCTTACAATTACTTCTTCACCAATGGTACTTTTGACTCACCTTCGATATCGAAGCGTTAAAATGATACATAAGGCAAATGTGATGGTGACACTGAGTACGCTCGTACTTGATACCCAGTGTAGACACTAAGAATTAGCCACGTTACTTTTCAATTTCCAGAATATTTTATTTAGAAACACGTTTAATTTTTGTACGATAAGACATCGGTACTTGTATCTTTAATAAAGTTCTCTTCGACAGTACTCTTGATATTACTGCGTTCGGTTATTTACTTTTTTCTTTAGACAAATAACAAGATGTCATCTACTTGTTTCCGTTAATTTGTAATTTTCTGTTAAAAGATCTTGTGTTATAGCAAATCTTCTTATAGTAAGTTTTCTTTTGATATTTACTAGGTAATATCTTGTCGCATGTTTTTCCATAATAATTGTTAGTTTCACATATCTCGTTGTTTACTCTCGTGCATTTCGAAAGGGAATATAAGGTGTGTCTAGGAGTTTTCAAAGGCAATACTTTGAAAACTCCTACACACCTTATATTTATTGAGCGAATATATATATTAGGGTGTCCCTTATATCACCGACTTTTTTTTCTTTTAAATATTGTAAAGCATACCCTCTAATTCTTTTTATAGTACTAAAGGCTACCTTCGTGCAAAATTTCATCGTCATATGACAATGGCAACCCGTGCCGACAAGGCATCATTGTTTTTCTAAACAACGGTTTTAGAAGACTTAGTTGCATGTAAGCTATATTATGATCAAAATACATATTTTATAATAGAAAACAGTGGAAGATTAATTTAGGTTATGTATTTATTTATAAAATTGAATTTATTTATGAAATGAAAATTCAGGATTCAGGATACTTTTTTTTTAAAGTATCTTTCTTGCAATCTGGGTACAACTTTCTGTGTTCTTGTACACAACGTAACAATAACTGTTTTTGTTCGTCTGCAGCAGTTATTAATCCATGAAAATCTTGCATGAGCTTCACGCCTCTCTCTGTTGTGTCATTGGCTGCCTTTAAGTGCATAACTTTTTTTTAGCTTCCTGAAAGGAAGGGATTTGTTCCCATGAAGAGACGTCTTCTTGGTGAAAAGCGTTATCAATTTTTAACCGCGATAACAAATTTGTGCTCTTGATGGTCACGAAATCACTCACACGTTTTCCTGAAAGAATAAAAGAAATATATTAACAAAATTATAACTTTTTCTAATGATTAAATAAAAAAAAACACTTATTCAACACGGTGAGTTATTCTACAAAGAAGCAGATATTTCTTCCTTCGATGGAATATATCTCTTCCCAAAATCATACAAACTTTCCCTTTGTAAATTCGATACGATATCAGCTTTGCTTTGTGTATCAACTTCATCATCAAATAATGAAAATAAAACTATTTCTTCTGATAAATACCACAAGTGTTGGCCGAACTTGGTCAGAGCTGCTTTAGAAATCACTTGGTCGACTCTTTCGTAGTTTTTCAATGTTTTTAAGAAACATAAATCTTGATTCGGGGTTTTTACCGCCAAATTGCACTCAAGCCAGGGCTTTACATAAGCCATTGCAATAAATAAGCAAAATATCTTGCAGTGCTCTTTTGTCCTTAGCACTCATTTTAAACTGTGATTGCAGCAAGCATATCTTTAAAGAGTAAATAGCTGACATGTCATCCATCTTGCCTGATACATGGCGCAAGTTGGTCTGATTTTAAATTTCTTTTCATTATCTCCCCCCAAAAACACTATACACAGTTAAATCAACTCCCGATAATCGTCACGTATAATAGATTTCAGTAGTTCTTTTTTATAATAATTAATAAGTTCGTTAATCATCGTTTCACAAAAATATTTCTTTACGAAATCAGTACATGTTTCGGTAGCAGTTGCATTAACGTTCTTCCAATTGTCTCTAAATTTTTTAAATAACGGGATATCGGGACTGCTAGTAACTTGATGGATCTTTGATTCAAACACACATTTCAGTACTATTTCATACATATGATGGCGGCAAGCAAAAAGTAACAATTCCCTTTCTAATTTTTGCTCCAAGAGCACACAAGCCCCATTTAAGCGGCCTGTATTAGAAGCCGTTGTGTCACAGCACATAATATATACCTTATCATTGAGATCCCAATCAGAAAGCGCATTTAAAATAGCTTCAGCTTGATCTTTGCCAGTAGAACTATCGAGTTTTGGCACTGCTAGAAGTTGGTCTTTTTCTCCAAATGAAATGACAATTGGCAGGCGTTCTTCTTTTGAACCTGTCACATTTAAACCGGGCAATAGCTTTCTATCCCAATGAATAGTTACAATTTCAGGCAGGTTGTTCTGAAAATCAGTTTTTATCGATTCTGCTCTCTCTTTCCTCATTTGGGTCCGAATTCGTTGAACAGAAGACTTGTTGAGAGGAAAGTCTTCACAACTGAGACCAAGTGCTTGTACAACAGCCTGAAATATGTAAATAGAATCCCTTACACTTAGTTAACATCTATCTAAAGTTGCAACTAGTTTAAGGGTAATAAAACACGTCCTTCCTCTTTTTGTAGCAGATAGCGAAGTCACGGATTGCGATTGCGAGGTGGAACGTAAATTTTCTTCCAAACTTTCGTCAGAACTGGTAGACTGTTCGTGAAGGTGGGATAGAGGTGTCTGTTATGTTGATAGAGGTGACTTTTTCCTAAAATATGATGCACTCACGAATCACAAGATTTGCACTTTCATTAACAGTCAATTTAACCTCACGAATATTAAAAAACAGAACTGAGAGAACTTGACGATTAAATGGCAACTTTGCACCCGTTATTTGGTGATTTATCTCACCAACCAAGAAAATATTTTTCTTATTACTTCTAAGTTCCACTGACATCTTGAAAATAAACTATTATGCACGTTAATTAACCGATACGCCGGTGAAAACTTGGAAACAAATGACTACAAGAACGAGTACGCGCCGGTCATCCGCGTTACTTGTATGAACATGTTTCGCGCTCGACTCGGCACGGGTTGCGGTTCTTCAAATAAGATAAATACTTATTTTCGAGTGTTTTATCACATAATAAGGGACACCCTAATATATATATATATATATATATATATATATACACACACACACACACACACACACACATATATATATATATATATATATATATATATATATATATATATATATAAATATATGTAGTTACATCGTATTATACTCTAATAAAACTAAATTAAAATACGCTTTAGGCGATTATTTAAGAATTAAATCTCTTAACATCCATGTTTGCTTTTATGGACATCTAAAATAGTGATGTGAACTTTTACCCCAGTTTAATTGAAATATTAATATGCTGACTGGCTAATAAGTGTATTTTAATTATCATAATTATTTTTTTAGATATTCTCAAAATAGTTAATATTAAAATACATACCATATCAGCGTGATATGGTCTAATACTAAAGATTCTATTTTTATAGAATATTTGACGTTTACCCTCAAATAATTTCTAGAGCAAAAAAGTATACCATTAAACGAAATTACTTTTTTACAGTTGATAGATTTCTTTACATTTCCAACAAATTAATATATTGGTTAACATTTTCGTATCAAAATTAAATTCAACATTATATCGGGCATGACTTCATAATTAAATATACACGGACGTAGCAACCGTTCACTTGAAAATAGTCATAGCCACATGTGTTCATGTTCATCAACTTCAATAAAGTTGTCGAATCATTAATAATATTAGTTAAGAGAGCAAACGTTATACCCACCTAAGCGATTTTATCCGTCAACGCAATTTGTGTGAGAAACATCTGGAGGAGGCAAGGTCACACGAGCTAATTTTGTTAAAGATAATTAAAAGAACTTTCTCGCTGAGCGCTTTTTTGTCTGAAACAAATCGTCTTTTGTTATGTCAATCCATAGACACGGAGAAAATGGAACAAAATATCAAAAATAAATAGTTCAAGCGTCATGATATTTAATTCCTGTTATTTTTTCTTCTAAAGAATAGGCATTTTATGTTTGTTAACCTTGTTTTTACATAAACTTATACGTAATGGAAGAAATCACACTTCACATTTAGTATCAGTATCTTTATACCACAAAATAGTTTACTAAACATCTAAATGAACGATAACCTGATCATATTAAAAAAAATTGGCTAAATTTAATACAAATCTTATTCACCTCAGATTTGGAAGTTTGTGAATTACTTGCACCAGAAACCGGTTGATTGTAAATAGTTACTAAAAGGTATATTAAACATTGAACGATATAATGTAGCTAGTGTAAACGAAATAAACAATCATGACCTCAAAATGAATTTGAGGGAGGAATATATGATTTATCTTTTGCTTTGGTAAGGAATTGTTCAGACATATGCAATTGATGCGTACCTCTGTGATATAAAGCTTGATATGAAATAAAGCATAATGCATTCAGGGTAATGGTTTCTAATATATACTTACATTGATTTTTTGTTCAACCAACTGGTAATAAATAGTTTTTTGAATCGGTATATCTCTTGTTATAGATCGTAACGCCTTTGTATTTTGATTTTTTATGTTAAGAAATAACTCTCTTTTCGTTTTTGGCCTTTATTGATACCAGCGACGTTTTTATTAAGAGCTAAGGAAAAGAGTGTGTTTGCAGAATCGTTTTTACCAGTATAAAAGAAACAGTTCTTACGTATCTTTCCATATTTTATCGTAATAATAGAAATAAGTATAATGCCAGATTAAATATATCATGCTCATATTGACATTGAATGTCTTAATTACGTTTGCTTCTTTGTCGTTTTTTCAACTTTTTTTGTAAATATTAAATGAATTATTAAGATATGTATATACGTGTACTTGATTTTATTTTAGCTCGGTTTTGATGCAATAATTATAAATACAATAACAATGACAGATAAATTATAATTAATTTTTTTTACACCAAAATTATGAACATTCTTACATATATTTTTATTTACTCTATTGACGTGTAAGACTTTATGTTGCAAACTGGACTCTATCAGGGGAAATGGTCATTGTATTCTCCATTATTGTTCAGAACTCGCGTAGTTGGCAACGACAATTTCTACCATAGTTGGAATATCTCAAAGTGGTATTTTCTTTGGTTTCTATTTTATGCATTTCCTTTTAAAGCCACCAAGAATATTCTCTGTCTGCTGCATTTCGTATGATCCAAATTCTCAACTTTAATTGCTTTCACAATTAAATGAACTACGTGATGTAGTCCTCTTTCTTTAATTTCTTTACCACGATCTAGGTTTCGTTGTACTACAACATCTTCAGGTGGGATATTATATACAAAGATCTATATATATAAAGATATATATATACAAAGATCTTCTTTCTTCTTTACTAATATCAAAGGGAACTCCCTTTCAGTTATAATAATAAAGAAATAAAAAATAAAAATAATAAAGGAAATATATAAATTATGACATTACTTAATTAAGTAATGTCATAATTTATATATTTTCTTTGTTCAGTATGTTCTTTATTTTTAAATATTTCTTTTATTTTGTAAAAATATGTTCCCCATTGTCTAGCTAATTTATATTTAATAAATAAATCAACTTAAACGATTGATAGTTTAAATTTATGGTATTAAAATTATCCTCTGGTCTTTTACATAGCCATATCGATGCTAATACCACAAAAAATAGAAATATCTCAAAATAAAAGTTCGGAGAATCATAGATTTCTCTTATTTCTTTTCATAGAAATTGTTGTGTATTTTCTTAATCACTGAAGCAACCTAGGCCATGGAAAAACATACAGGATTAGAAGAAATTAAATTTTTAATAATAAGCCTAAAATATAAATTCAGAAATTGATTAATTAAACTGAATTGACTGAATAATACACATAAAAAATGTAATAAACCCTTCCTTTTTTTTAAAAAATATCAACAAAAAATAATTAATTATTAATCACTAACTAAAATACTTCTTTTTTAAATACAACTTTAAGCTAAAATCCCCATTGAACATTTCATATTATCACGGTTTAAATACATATCTTGTAGTTAATAGGTTACATGTTCGCAACAAGGGGAATGAGGATTATATCCAGCACAAACCCTAAAAAAGTGTGCTAGTAAATATTTAAGGATAACTTAAATATTAACATGAAACAAGCTGATACTGCAAAAATAAATAAATAACTTTTAAATTAAAGAAAAATAAAGTAAACTTAACACTTCATTTTTTTGTTTTTCTGGAAACGCAAAACGAAACTTTTCTATATGTATTAAAAGCAAATACATATAATACGAATATCTGAAGAAAAGAAACCATAAACAAACATGTACACTTGGATACATAGAGAAGCGTGCATGACAAAATAACTCAACGTTACCTCGAGTCTTAAACAATTAGTAGTTTTCCTCCATCCGGCCACAAGAGCGACAGCCCAACTAAGGAGCGCTTATTATTTTCATCCAATTTATTCCAACTTTGATGACATTCCACGTGCTAACTTAGGTAATTGGCCTCTGTGATATCCACGTGCTTTATACGAACTGTCTGACGTCCCCGTAACATTCCGATAATTTGACACTTTCACTTAAAACTGAGAGTCGCTGTGATAAGTGCGCAAGTAACAATGACTAACTTTGTTTAGATAACACGTGCCAACAATAAACACTTTCTTTGTTGAATATAATTAACGAATATATTTCTCTTTTCAATTACGAATAAAATATCGTTTTCCATAAGAATACCATGTGAGTTATTATATTTTACAAGAAAATATATTACGAAGATCCATTAATATAATTTTTTTGCTTACATACGTAAATAAACTGTTCATTTTATGAATACTTTTTATGTAATTATTTAATATTGAAATAATAGCAGACTTTGTGTCTGTAGATTGCCTAAGTGAAGATTAATTAATTAATTAACGTGATGTACATTTAGGTTATAGTTACGTATCTCCCATCCCCTGTCATTAAAACTGCTTATTTTTCGAATTGGATAAGTATTCACAGTACATAAAATAAAAAGAATTTAAAAGGAAAATTATTACAGCTAAGTAAGTAACTCATGACATGTAGTTGGGTCTGTAAAAAGTCTATAGAAACTCAATACAAGTGACTTAAATCAATTGCGAAAATAACTATGTACTTTAAAATATATATATATATATATATACACACACACACACATGTATATATATATATATATATATATATGTGTGTGTCAAAGATATACTAGCCAAAATATTTCAGTATTTACATGGTCAAAAATAACATTATTTAAATATATACCATATTTTTAAGCCAGTAATATATTTACGTTGTGAAAAATTATTATTTGTATATAGTTTGATGGAAATAATAAGTTTCCTTAACTGTCTATAAGCGACTAAATGTATACAAGATATATATAGGGCTAATTTCACGTGTATATTTTATATTATTAAATGATAGGTTAAAAGTTATTTATGTCTTTCTATGGAATCAATATAACTATTAGATATAATATTGACCATATCTACCAAAAGTATTTTGCAATGCTGTCGTATTGCTTTTAGTTTTTATATAGTCAGCATATCATCATTTTTAAATAAGTTATAAAAGGATGATATTAATATTGAACAAAAATTTATTGATAACTTCAATATACTAAATGTACAATATAAAGTAAAGCTATATGTATATGTAAATAAATACATATATACATACATACATACGAATACACACGGACACACACACACACACACATATATATATATAAATATATATATATATATATATATATATATATATATATATATATTATATATATATATATATATATATATATATATATATATATATATATATATATATATATATTTATGTTAATATAATAACTGAAACATATTCATCACAATTGGTTTGAAAATCTTCACTTAAATCTTTACTTATCTTCACTTCAACCTTCACTTAACTCTAAAATAAAAGGGAAATGTCAACTAACTTGCAAAAGTTATTTCTTTTCACAAAATATGTAAAACATGTGGTCATCAACAGGAGATTTGTAGAACAATTATGAATAAACCGAATGTAAAATCATAATAATTGTCTGGAAATCATTTCAATGAACAGAAAAGTTATACCAACAATGATTTGTATTTAATTTGTTCCACGTACGTGTTCCCATTTTTCATGCGAGTTATGTGCTTTTCCGTATGTGTACACGAAGGTAAATATTTATCTAAACTATTAACTTGCATGTTATCGTATAAGTGCTTCTTTTTTATCACGAAGTAATCAAACTGAACAACGAGTTACCATCTATATTCTTTAAAGGCATTGTTTGCAAACTAATAATTAAATATATTAAATAATTTGACATTAGTCCAAGTATCTTCACATAATCAATTCAATTTTATTGTTCAAAGAATGAAATACGATAATAATATATACAATTAAACACTTAACAAAAGGCCTGTAACATAATTAAATGTCTCCCAGACAAGTAGAAACATAACCTAATAGCAGGGAATAACAAATCGCTAAACTTCTGACAAACTGTTAATAAATTATATAACGAGCAATTAATTATGTTAGACAACTTGTCTCGGAATATTAGCTGAGGCTATCCGCTGGTGGGCTACGGGGATTAACTTGACGAAGGACAATTTGAGCGCGATGAAACAGCGCCCTCTATGATTTACGTCTGTGTTGGTAACGTCGGGGCGCACACGCGTGTCTGCTTTCGCTCACCGGCTTTAATTCAGCTTGCCTCGACTTTAATGAAGCTTCTTGAGTGATTGAGGTACGTGACATAGCTTATTTACTTTCAACGTGCTACCCCACATTCTTTTGAAACGTTCGTAGTAAAGATGCTAATAACATTGATTAATTTCCCTAGAAATGATTTTCATTATTGGGTATGTTTTATTTTGAGGATTCATATGGTCTAAATATGAATATCAGTTAAAGTCTAAAACCATACATACGTAATGACTACTTTCTCGAAGATGTTTGCAATGTTATAATGCAAAACAAATTATGAACAATATTTATTAAGATTTTTTTCAAGTAAGGTATACTTTTTATTTACTTTTTACGTGAATTTCGAAGGAATACATATATTGTCGAGATTTAGACTTCTTAATTTCGGAAAAATTTTACTACGTTTCTGTCAATAAAAACAGAAAAAAATATTAAACAAGCTTGAAAGTGAAGATTCGTCATTAAAATAATTTTTTCTATAACTTATGGAAAAGAGAAAAGCGTCCTCTGTTTGGTTTTTTCAACCGTAGAGTTACGGGGAATCACTGGTATAATCTTGTAGGTTATATTTTACTCCAGCGTTTCCCATTTGCCGGGTCGCGACCCGGTACCGAACCATCAAAATAAAATACCGGGTCGCCACATTCCCGCCTTGTTTTCAAAATAATACCTAAACCTAAAACCGACTTGAAGTGGAGTCAGATCTTAGGATAAAACTTTCGTCATTTTCAGCGAACTTGGATTTAGTTAGTTTAGTAAAAAATTAGCAGCAGCTCCATAGTTCGCACTAAAATTTGGCGACTAAACAGGCGATACCAAAGTATGTGTTATTAATAAAACCTTTTTACTATTAATAAATGTGTATTATTTTACATAATGGAACCGGCTTGGGTTAAAAAAGTATTTAGTGGGTCACGAAGGGACAGTATGAAAAATACCGGGCCATGGCAGAACAATGTTTGGAAAACACTGTTTTACTCTATTTCGAAATAGAGTAAAAGCAATAAAATAATAAAAGATTTTATGGAATATATGTAATCTGAAGATGTTGTAATAATACAACGAAACCTAGGTCGTGGTAAAGAGCTTAAAGAAAGTAGAAATAATGCTACATCACGTAGTTTCATTTAATTGAGAAAAGATTTTATATTTTTTAAAGTCCCTTTTTCAATTGGCGTCTACGTTAAGCTTTAAATGATGCATAAACGTTATATTAATTAATTATTTGTATATGGTCATATACAAATAATATAAAAAAATATATATGTACCATTTTAAGTTACAATTTTATTTATTGCAACTATTTTTATAAAAATATATTTCAATATTAATTTATACAAATTCCAAAAATATCAACTCAGCATATTTCAAAAATAAACATTTGTTTAATGGGTTTTGACAACTCAATTTTTTTTTCATACATCTATTATATCTGATATGTTTCAATCTTAGACACAACATTAACTCGCTAAACTAAACTTTTTGTTTAAAAAACAACTCTCGAATAGCGAATATAAGGTTTCTGTGATATTAGGACAAGTTTCATTTATGTAACATTTTGAGATGATGTCCATTTTCTTAATAAGAAGAAGGAATGTGTTTATAATATTTCAGGTTTAAATCAACTTGCATTTTACAGTTTTCAGCCAGATATTGGGTAGAAAAACTCTATTTATGACTTAAGTTTTAAATTAAAAATGCCAGTAAACTGTGAATAAAGAATGTACTTAAGCATTTATTAAACGATATTATTCAAGAGATAAATTTACTCATTTCCAATTTTGTCTTTTATATCAATTTTTGATAATGACGTTTTAGTTATAATTTCATTAAACTAAGATTATCGTTACACTTTATATACGATAATGAAATTCAAGGCTGCACACGAGAAGCAAAGAAGCAAGAGGCAAATAGACGAGAGGAAATAGCATTCAAATAAGGATGGAAAGTGTACAAGTACCTGTTTTGAACACCATCCAGGTTGTCATAAAACCCCACCAGGATCGCATGACAACCCTAATTAACATAAAAACTGAAGTTCGAAGGTTCTTTCAGTGTGTCCCGTATCTACTATTAAACACTACTGTCACTGCGAAGAGACAATCTTTAACCTAACGGAGTTACAGACTATCCTTAGCAGTGAGGCATTCAGGATTTCCATTCTTTCAAGTAAGCTTTTCGCGAACGCACTAAATGACTGAAAGTTTGGTCCACTCTCAGTCAAATCACTGTGACCACGTTATTTTAGTCTACTAGTTCGATGCACTCTTTCCGAATTATACGCGTATCACGGTGCTTATCGCGGCGTGCAATGCTAAGCATATTCTTGGCACCTCAGTCAAGTACACTGTTGAGGGTGTCCGTTACTAGGTTCTTTAGTTCTTGTGACATCGTATCCCTGAAGAGGTATTACGAATGTAATATTAATATTTCACGAGGTCTAAACTCTGCGGGCTACCCCTGATCATAGTTTTCTTTACTACGATATCTCCATTCTGTAAAAAAACAATTTGATCACGGAAATAATTACTGATTATCCGGTGGAAGTTCGGCTGACGCTCTCTGGGACTCCAACGCGAACAAAATGTCTGGTCACCAGGCATTATCAAATGCGACGAAGGTTTTCAAGGAAATTCCGAGAATATATTCTTCAAGGCAAGTGTCTGTATAGGACGAAGCGGTAGAAATCTGTTATGGACATCACTGCCGCATGCACGGAAAAATGGTGGTTCTCTATTAGAGCGGGACTACCGTATAATGTATACTATCGCTTCAATATAATATTAACACTATAAACTTCTTGTCTTTAGTTTCTATCACTAAATTACAATAAAGTCAATGTTCATGTATTGATAAACTAAACCGATTAACCAAATTCTATATAATATTTGGTGGGAAGTTATTGGTTTAATTTTTTTCAAAAGTTGCTTAAAAACTTAGAGTTTTAAATATAATTACAATATAAGAAGACCAAAATACTTGCGCAATGGTTCCTTATAATTTTGCAGAAAACTTCTTTTTCCTAATAAATTACATCGCACTTACATAGTTAACCTGTCCACTTCGCTGCCTTTACAATTAGATGTTTGCGTGTGTTAAATGAGTCTAATGTTCAAAACAATTACACGAACCTACAGATAACAAAAAGATGATAAAAAGTATATAATAAAAAGATAATAAAAATAATTATATGAATCTACAGAGAAAACGCAAATTTAGGAAGAGAGTCGATATAACTATTTTTAAAGTACTTGGTACTGGAGAGTGCACGTAAACACCTTTAGCTTAGATGGGACAGTTTGCATTTAAAGAGCTATCAATTAAAGTGACTACTTGGAGGTTTAATTTTAAATATTTTTTAGTATATTTGCAAAGATAAATCTCGTAAAGATTCACGCTGCCAATGCTAACTTATTAAATATCTCGTATCCTAAATTTCTATTTGATTGATCAAACTGCTCAGTTCTATTTGGTTTAAAATCTTTGTAGCGTTAGGTGCAATAATTTCAAGTGAAAAATTGAAATTAAGGCAAAATCGTTCATTATAATTGAATCGAATTAACCTAATATCAATGACGTTTCTTTGAATGCTCCTATTTTTGTAATATTTTGATTTTCACTTGTATTACTTACCTTAGAAGAAAATTAAAAAAAAAAACAATTAAATTGTTAAGAAAAGAATATATAGATTAAAGTTTTGAGATTAGTTTATATATTACCACATTTTTGAAAAGCCTGAGAATGTTATTCACATTTAACTAGTCCACATTTACACGTTCTCTAACTTTGCTGTTCATTTTAAATTATTTCTTTGGCTCATTTGCCATGGTGCGTAAAATCAAAGACAACAGTTAGATACTAATGTGAATATTTTGGAATAGCAATTGAATGCTAAAACGAAAACAACATGGAAATTTCAATAAACGAAATATTCCAAGCGAGCTTACCAAAAAGCTAATAAATTATATACAAAGATTTGCCCCGGATCTAATTTAAGCTCTTCGTGCGTACGGGATAACAAGTCGCCCAGCTGCTAACGAACTGTTAGTAAATTATTAACAAACATTTATACTCAGACAACTCTTGTCGGCATATTGGTTAAGACCCTTGCCAGTAAGATGCTACAAGTTATTATGAGAGGATTAGCGAATGATAACGGATTAATTGGACGAAAGACGATATGTATTCAATGAAACAGCACCTGTGTCATATAGGCCTTAGTTGTGTGTCAACAAAGTTGGCTTATATTAATCGTTTGGCTGATGATTTAATAGGGGGTGTGTGATTTTATTTATATTTGACATTCGACCTCTTTTTTTTGGAAGTACTTGACGTTTTCAAATCTACAAGCAACAGAGGTATAAGTTGACGATTATACATTTCGAGTGGTCAGCGGGTGTTACCGTCCGGAAATTATTATGGAAAATGGCGCATGATGTTATTGTTTGTACTAATATACTAATATAAGTGAAAGAGTGGAACTAACATTTGTTTAAAAGAAAGTTACCTATTTTACAGAAAATATTTTAAAATATAATTTTAAAGAAAGTTTAAAAAGAAGCTTGATACACATTTTCCATCCATTTTTTGACGAATATTGGAGTGTGATTATTACTCTTTTTGGATATATTTAAATATTACAGCTGTCTTAAAGGTCAAGTTTAGTTGCAGCACTTTACACACCTTCAAATTAATATTTATATGATTATACTATTTTGATCATGTTGCTAGTTTAAAGAGCCGTAATTAGGCATTCATCGAATTAAAATTCACCTTTACAGAATTATTAATGTTATTTCAACTGGTACTCTAAAAATGAGTAATCTCATGTCACATGTGGTATTAACGACAATGGATCCTTAGGAGAATAATCATAATGGAGTATATTTTGTTTGTGACTTTTAATGATTTATTTTTTATAACTTTAACAAAAAAATAAAATATTTTGTTTGCATCCAGGAGGTGGTCAATGAATGTGAAGGGAGAATGGTGGTTTCAAAGCAAATATTTGTGAATAAATACGAATCACTGTGGGTACGCATCAATCGTCCATGAGTATGTAGGTCTGTTCGTTCGTAGGTATTTACGTAAGTAAATTTTTTAACATCGAATGAGTTTGTGTTTTTTTTAATATAGTGCTCGTGGGAATGAAAATACAATAAGTTTCCGAGCTAATGTTGCATTCTCTCATTGAATTATGCTATTGAAAATTTCCAATCTATTTCCTAGAAAATATAAAAAAATTAAACGTATTAGAACCAGACTAATTGCAGGTTGTTCGTATTGGTACTTTGATAATATTGTTGTTTTTGATCAAAACGGAAGAGCAGTTTCGAAGATCTAGCCAAAAAACTTTTCATTTCATATCCTGGAAAATCACTGGTAAGCCGCGCGTGTGCAGAAAAAGATGTCTATTACTTGGTGCTGTTTTGATGGTAACATTGTTTATTGTTCACATTCTAAAGATTGTTCTTCTGTTGTTATAATTCCGTTAATCTACCACCCTTGATGCGAAATCGTCTAACCATTTGTGACATAATAGGAGGTTAGTTGATTTAGTATTATATTTTAATTTGTCATATTTTGTTAAGCTTTGTTTGAATTTTCGAAATAAAAACGTGCTGTCCGGACACCCATTTTTATTTCGAAACCATTTCATTATGCTAGTATGGTGATCCTACCATTTTATTGGTATTATTATTAGGTACATACAATACTGAATAGGTATTATTTATTCGGGAAATGACTAATACGCGACAATAAGAATATTAGTTCTAACAGAAATAAATACGAAGTGCCATTGAAAATAACAGAGGGCTACGAATAGAATGCAATAATGTTAATAAATATCTCTAATACTATAATATCTCGAATACTATAACTATCCCTCATTCAGATCTTGTTGTAACCAAAAAAAGAATAAATGATTTCAGATGAAAACCGCTATTCCATTGAATGAACAATAATTTGTCCTATATAAATAGCGTAGATAAATATGTATCTGTAGTTGCTGTAACAATATTTACTATGTACTTACCACTTATTCAGAGCAAAGGTAAAGTAACCTTTAATATTTTATTATATTTATTACAATAATCCTATTAATTTTTTGATATATAAATAATAAGCAAATTATAACTAATTTCGTAAGTCTTTAATATTAATAATACCTTTTAAAGATTAAATAAGTCGTAACATATATTCTTACAAGGGCATGTGAAATTTCCTGACTGCACCAATTAATTCGTATTATCTCTTTAGAAGAAAAAATATACGATGTGGGCATGGCATTTTGCCTGTATATAAGTAGATAAACGTTACAAGTAGACAAAGAAAAAAAATCGAGTGAGCTTTTTTGTTTATTTACTTATTGTAATGAACTTTATTAGTGGTAACCGATAACTTTATCAAATTTTCACATGTAGCATGAAAATTTGATAAAGTTATTAATTTAAATTAAATAAAATATAACTTTTTTCTAGTTTCTAAGTAATACTGGAACACAATGATACATTTGAATATGCCAACAAGTTTTTATGCTGTATGAGAAAAAACAAACATACAAATTTACATTATTTCCAAACTTTTCATGATAGTATTAAAATTATATTGTAATTTTAAATAATATTTATTTTATTTCCTTAATCCTAACGTATTGAAATTTAATAATTTCACTAAGATTTAATTAAATTTTGTTTAGACCTGTAACAAATTAAGATAGTTTTTATATTGGTGGCATCATCTCTGTGATAAGTGCGTAAACTCTTATTAATCACTAAGATAATTTTCCGTAATACGTTATATAGCGCAACGCCATTTGTTTGGTACATTTTAATTAAATAAAGAAGTTAGTCTGTTGCAAACGTTTAAGCGTTTAATTAAAGCTTATATGCTTGCCCGTATTTCTTGTTATTTTAGCAAATAATTATTATAAGTGGCAGTGAGTAATAATTCCAAATATAATTTTGCGCATATCAAATCTGAAGGTACAAGATAATTAAGAAAATTGGGCGTTTAGAGTCGAAAATTGTGTTATTCTCGAGGGCATCAATAAATGCGTCTTCCAGGAAGGAGAAGCAAAGGATTCCAATGTGAAAGTAAAGATAGTTTGGAGCTTTGTAATATATACACATGGAAACAGAAGCAAGTGCTAAAGCTTGTAAATAAAATTAAAACGAATGTCCGTCGAAATCGTTTTTGAAAAACAATTTAGTTACTTCTTAATCTTATTTCATTCCAGTGTAAAAACTATAAATATGTCACAGTATGTGACGTTAAGAGTTGAAAACAGGCATAGGTTAAATAATGGAGGTTTTAAGACAAATCATGGATGGTTAGTTTCACTCTCATTAGCTAGATTTTCCAAAAAAATTTCGTCAATGTTAATGGCGATTGAACATACGCGGCGAGCGCCATTAAATTGAAATTTATTTATTTAGAAGATGGAAGTGAAATTATTGACACTCAAGGTGAATTTACCCCGAATATTTTGCAAAAGAAGAAAAATAAGTCTATCAATATGCCGGCGTCAGAAACGTTAAATTGGAAATTTTGTGCTAATTAGACAAATGTGTATATTACGGACATTATAAAAATCAGTGCTAAAATAATGTGAAGAAACAATATTTGAATGCTTCCAGCGTTCTTCTTTTTAGTGGAAATCTTAATAATAGTCATAGGTATAATCACTTAGATCCGAGCATACGTATGACGTGTAACGACCATTGCTTGAAGAATGTGTCTAGTCAGCATGAAGTAGCAGAAATTTTCATCGCTAATAAGTCGAAGATTCAGTTGTACGTAGTGGCGATGTTAAAATCACAACAGTGGTAGAATTACTTAGTTAGATAATCTAATACAGGAGCTTTATATATATATCAGGTCTCACTACGATTTTATTATAAATTAGCCAGATAATAAAAAAAACTATCAAGTACGAGTAGGATTCGTACTTTGTGAGTTACATGCATATTTAGACATTTATTAACATTTAAAGACACACTATTTTTTTTAAACTATTTCCAAATATTTTTTTTTCCCACTGTAAATATATTACCTATCATGTCTTTTACAGTCGTAAAATCAGGTGATTATTTGTATAATATTATTTCTCCTCATATAATGATGTAAATAAATTGCCTAGTAAATATTTTGCAGACATAATAAATATACATTTTAAAACATAAAATTAATTTTGCAATCGATCAAAGTCAATCGTATGGAGTTTCTATGAACTTTTTACAGATCTATCATTAGTGGTCGACTAACACTCGTAAACCAGTAGAGATAATTCAGCTGTGATTTTTAATTTAAATTTTATTATAAATAATACATACTACTATCGCAAATACTTATCAAGCATTCATAAAAAGGAGCATAGCTTGTAGGGGTTGGGAAGACATCATTCTAACAAAAATGACCATTTTAAAAATTAAGATTTTATAAACAGATTCCTGTAACGAAAAATTATTTATTACATATTCCCAATGTTTTTGAAAGATTTGTCTAATGGTGCCTTACAAAATATGATCTTTTTTTCTTTTCTCCTGGCTATGACCACATAGTCCATTTCGGGGTTTGTGTACTTGCTGCGTTTTACGTCTTTTGTCTGATTGTGACATCTTTTTGCAAGTTTAAACATCTCATTTTCTGAGTACACCACTTCTAAATTCTCGTAGAACTTTCTTTGATTTTTTATACTTGTCTTTATCGGCGTTCGATTCTGAAGCCTGCCACTTTTTAAAGGCATCCTTTTGACATTGTCACTTTTAATTCCCCATTCCACCATGAAAAGTCTTTCTGATTTAATCTTCCTTTAGATAAGCCTAAACGTATCTTAGCTGTTTTCAGACAGAAGGAATGGAGCTCATTAGATTGATCTCACTAAAATGGAGCTTATTGCAGTGGAGCTCATTACACTGGAGCTCATTACAACGTCAGACCTATCAGAATTTGAGATTGATTTTTTGAGAAACTTCTTCGTCTTTTCTATAAAAGTCTTACAAACTACGATAAGCGAAAACAAAGTCCACACCAAATTTACATTTGGGGACGCATCCTATACTAATTTTTATTAAAATATTTTATTTTTTTTCGGTCGAGTGTTCAATTCTTAAAAAAAACTAACGATTAAGCATTTAGTTAATTCAAAATAAACAAGTCATTCAAACAGGTAAAAGAATCAACATATTAGGAACAGACAATGGATTAGAATTGTGCAATAAGGAATTCAATAATTATTTACAGAAGGAAGAGTTAATTAGAAAACAAACCCCACGCGCTTGAGCAGAATGGGTTTTATTAGAGGCTATGGCAAACAGTAGTAATGGAAGCAAAATGTATATTATTTAATTCAAATCTACCAAAAATATATCAGGATTGAAGAAAGTAACACCGGTTAAATTGTGGTTTGAGAAAAAAAAACAGACATTAGCCACATTTAAGCTTAGGGTCTGCAGACCGAAAGAAAAACTTTGTAATGTAATGAAAAAGGTTGTCCATTGCATCTTGTTTGGCTTTAGCAACAATGTGAAAGATTATGTATAATATAATATCATGAATCACTAAATAACTATCAGCAGATGTATTGTAGTAATTGAGGAGTGAATTGATAGAAACATCTTACTAATAAAAATCAGTGAGACAACTAATAATATTGTAAAGAACAAAGAGACGATACCTCAAGAAACTAAACTAGCAGTTAAGGATATAAGTAACGAAAAAAAATTAGATGCTGCCGGAGATGTCATTATAAAACACTATGAAATTAATTACCGTGGTAGTCATAATATGAGAGAAGGCGAAGCAATGGAAGTGCCAATAAATCGAGAAGTATCAAAGCATATACGAAAGAAATCAGGTAGATACGGTATCAGCAGTGTGTATCTGACTAACGAATATGACAATAACTGCAGAAAAGTAACACTTAATGAAGCATAACATAGTTCAGAGAGTTTGCAATGGAAGCTAGTTATACAAGGTGAAATTAGGTTTTAAGTCAGTTTAATAACTGTTAAATTATGAATACTGGGCTTTTGCAAAAAGGGTTTTAAAAATGCTTAAGAAGACTACGCGTGAAAATTTATATTTAGGACACATATTCAGTGGAAATTCAGAATAGCAAGCTTTACCAGATGCAGACTGAACTAGTAAAGTAATAAATTGAAGGTCATGTATTATTTATTTCTTTAATTTATCTAGTGATGAAGTTTCATGGGACACTAGAAAACTAGTGTTGTCTTTCTGAGGCCAAATATATGGGAAGTTATGAATGCTGTAAGGAGGCCATTCATTTAAGTAGTTTTCAGTGTAAGATTATTAAAAATATATTTACTAACTAGAGGTTTGAATTTGAAGGAGCATTATAAATTATTAAAAACATCTGGTAAATTATCGAAAACTAAAATTCAATAGAGTTTTTCTAAAACCAGTGAGAAGATGATACTTGTATGATATTGTCCCGCCACAGAACCGTCACTTTGATTACAGCAGGTCTTTTAAGACTCATTGGAAGATATTTTTAACGTATCATTGGAAATTCTAGGCAGATAAAATTAAAAACAACAAATTAAAAAAAAGAAATTTAATTTTATAAGGCGTGTGCTAATACGTATAATTTTTGATGAAAGATATAAGAAATGAGCCAAAAATGTATATTCTTATGAAAATGCTCAAATAAAACCATGTTTTACGAATCGAGATCTCGACTAAAGTAAATTTCTTATCCCTTAAGGCCACTATACGAACGATTAAAATACTCTACTCGCTCTATCCCAAACGATAATCGTAAAACTAACTCACTTTTTTTCAAATTAAAGTTATAAAATGTATTCTTTCGTGAGGGCGGAAACGAATTAAAGTGAAAATATAACACTGTGAGACTCCAGAGTAATAAATATCGGAGTGTGCATAACATTTTATGTTCCTCATAACTTTTTCTCCTTACTTCCATCATGTCGAAAGAATTCATTCAACTCGCCATGTGGCAATATGGAAAATGCTGTCTTTATGCCTTGGACCGATCGCCACTCTCTAATTTTCTTTTAATAACATTAGTTAGTCAGCCATTCATATTAGATTAGGAGTCAATTAATTTAATTTCGTTAAGTAAATATACTTGATGACATGTAAATGTTTCTTATTCTTAGAAAGTTATATTTTTCGTATGTTGTTAAATATACGTAATACATTTTAATCTTCTTGCAAGTTTAATTTACTCGCGACATGTATGATATGAACACGCGGTAAGTTAGAGTATTAGGTATTTTAATTCTATTCAGATTACACGTTCAAAACCGGCCAAATGATAGTTGGATTCGCGTATGCGCGTATTTTCTTTCAAAGTTCATTTGAAATTCTACTACCTTAATTTTGTTTAGAATTTTACACATATTAGTTGAAAAGTTAGGCGGGTAACACACTTTTTAAGACTAGAAACGGATATCTCACTAATTATTGATTTGAATAAAAAAGGTATTTTGTAACCTCTATACCATTTTTAACACCTATATTAAGACACCACATACGCCTATGTGGACTGATTTCTATTTCATCTCTCTGTTACATGTATGTATCACCCTTAAATGCTTCATAATTCCACTATCTCATTTTACAACGGTTCATAGAAGACACCTACCATTCAAATTTCATCTATATAGTGCAAAATAAAGTAAAATGGGAATAACATACGGATAGACGGTCAGACGGGCAGGACGAAATTATAAAGATCCTGTTTATGTCATTTGGCTACGGAATTCTAAAAAAGGACTTAATACAAAATTTACTCAAAGGAAAATTTATTAAAATTAAATCTAGCAAAGTAATTTAAATGTACTGTTATGATATGGAGTACAAAATATAGTGGAAAATTTAGTAGAAGGGCAGGAGAATCACTTGGTATGCAAGAAAAACGAACCTAAAATTATATAACGGGGATTATAAAATAAAGCGGGCAAAGAAAATTATATTCCATATTTTTTTATATCTTACTTGATTGTTACAAATACGAAATTCAGGTACATATGCATGATTTTTTTTATTTAAATACTAGAAAAGATATTTTATATTTTTCTTAATTTTTAAAAAAAAATCCGTCAAGATTATCTAAAACCCTTTTTTTAATTTTTTAATTATTTAGGTCGAAATTCTGTCAAACAATTGTTGTAAGGCTCTTGCGTCCATTGTACATAAATAATATTAAATTTTTGCAACAAATTTTATTCCTAAAAGTAGAAGGTTGAAATTTAAATGATAGTGAAGTTAAAAAAGTAGATTACGAAAATTTTGCTTGCTATTGTGGAAACTTCTATATTGCATACAGTTTATAGACAAAAAATTTAGTACGAAAATTTGTTAGAGGATGTCCTCTAACGAATTTTTGTACTAATTTTTTTAGAGCCCGGTTATTATTTTTAATCACCTTTGCTGCAGTATTTAATGTCTGGCGTAAATCCTATTCGCTATTGATTTACTTCTCGTACACCATTATTCCAAAATAGCCCCATATTAAATAAACAACGGGGTTGAGATTTGGCGAACGTGGTGGCTGCCGGATGGTTCCTCCTCGTCAGCCTCTATATTCCAAGCTTCCTCGACAGTCTAGTAGTTGATTCCTCTGACGTCATCCTGGTAGATAGATCCTCCTCGTCAGCCTCTATTTTTTATCAGCCTTCTACTTTTAACAATAAAATTTGTCCCGAAAATTGTAACATTATTTATGAATCATGGACGTATGAGCCATAAAACAATTTCAGGACAGACTTTATGACAGAATTTTGACATAAATGGTTTATGAATTAAAAAAAAACAAGATTAGTGTGTGTGTGTGTGCACGTGATAAAATACGTACTTGTAGCAGTTTCGCAAAACAAGTAATAAAATTTTAAACATTTCTAAATATTACACATATAAATGTTGCTTCATATTATCAAAGAATAACGTAAAGCCAGATTTTAAAGTTTACAGCTAAAAGAGTTGTAGAAACATTTTCACACCTCATGTCTACGTCGGCCCTAACAATCATTGAATCCTACATTAAATACATAATTTATTAAAACATCTGGCGTATAGAGTTTCATGTAAATCTGAACACCCCAACAAAAATAGAATGCGTGGTCACTGTGCGTATGCTGAAAGTAATTTATTACGGACAGCTTTTCGTTTTGTTTATGTTTATATTATGCCCTCAAAAGCAATGCGTATTCAACATGCGAACACAGTGATATAATTATGAAAATGTGTACTAATTTTCTGTGTAGCTGCGGTTGTATAGTATACGAATATGCTAACGTTAAAAGCTTTTAAATTAATAAAGTTTATCCGTATTATTTACGGGTGTTCGCTGTGTGAATTTATGTAGGTGTTTTGATAAGGACTCTTCTATTACATTAATGATTTGAACATATGCTATCAATATCCGTGTTGCAAAACATTTCCATATTTTTCCATAAAATACCTGAAATAATTAGTTTTATATGTTAACCAATTAAAAATATCTAGAACTAGACTTATTAATTTAATGTAATCCTACATGTATATACTTTTATAATATTTTATACCATAAAAATGTAGTAAAAATTGAGTTAGTTAACAAAATTTTAACTACCTCGTAGTAAGTAAAAATTAGGTGTTTAATAAAAATTAAATGTCAAAGAATAAAAAAACTTCACATAACTTGAAGTATGTATACGTCTTTGTTGTTATTTACAATGTTTACTAGAACAGTAATAGCCTTCAGTCGTTTATATAGAGAGGGATATTTGTTTGTTTGTCTGTATATAGATATTAATTTCCAAAACCACTGGACCGATTTCAAAGTATCGTATGAAATAATTATTTTGCTCATAATCTATCGACCACCGAAACTAACTGCCTGAGGAGCAAATGATGAGAAGGACAGTTGTAACTAGATTTAGGAAATGGGGGTAACGAAAAACGCCGTGCGTATTTTCAATAAGAGTGTTTCGTCGTAAACAACATAGTAGAGTTTTTTATACTGTACCTTTTTGACAGGTGGTTGGAAAATAACGTACTCCATTGCATGGAATTATTTGATTTTATCTTATTTCTATTTAGTATTTTACCAAACTGTATGAGCACTACAAGAGCATTCTCTTCTAGTTAGCCATAATCAAGCAATGTAATTAACTAGTACAGAGGAGGACTGTAAAATTTATATTATTACAATTTTGACGAAAAAAAACTTATTTTCAAATAAAAAAAGAAATTAATATTTATATAAGAAAAAAGAAAATGGTGAAGCTTGGAAAGTGTATGACTCTAAAAATTTGTGTGGGTTAAGTCAAGATATGCATATTTTTTCAGACAATTTTTGAAAACGTATATGGACGGGGAATTTATGATAAGAGGATCCAATGAATTAATAAAAAAATATTTTTATTCCATTTATTAAAGAATATTTGTTTTATTAATTTTATTACTAATATACTTTTAAAAAATAATACGGATAACGAATTGCTTACTTAATATAGGTTCTTAAGTAAGCAATCCGCACCACTCTATACTTCATTTCTGGTTACGCCCATTTCGTAAGTGTACGCTCAGGGAAGAAAACTTCATTGCGCGATTTAAAATACACGCCATCTATTGATGTACACAAGCAAATTTGTGTAATTGATAGGCATCGTGCATTTAGACACGTCGTCGTTATTTGACGGAGCCAATAGCATTGGAAATAATTATTTCTCATATCGTTTTTTTTGAGTGAACAGATTTTAATGTTGCAAGAACTAAAGATTATTTCAAGTCAACTTCTGTGCAGTTTAACAATATTCGTACTGAGTTAGTAGTTTTCATGTGATGCATTCACAAATAAACATGCAAAAAGACAAATAGAAAAATATCCAAAAACGTTATTTTTTGTATTCCATTGCTTTTCTTATCTCCGCCTCAATAAGTATTGCGTGTGTAGACATGTCGATTTTAATTGATTTTTTATGAATATGGATAGAATCAGCTTTGAAAAAAATTAAATACATAAATAAATTAATACCTAATAAGTTTGATAGAGCACTTAAAATAACGAAAAATATTATGTGTGGAAGACGACCGACGAAGATGTCTGCCCTCATTTGGGTCCCGCATTTAGATCGCTTAAGCACCTATCCCTACTTACAACTCCATTGAGCACACCAATTTCGCTAATGTATGTCCGGATGGAAAACTTTATTGCGCGGTTTAAAATATACATAGCGTTATATATTTATGTACATAGGTTCAAAATACATTTATTTAATTATTACGCTTCGAGTACCTAGTCACTTCTTTGTTATTGTACTAATGTAGTGTAACCGAATTCTTGAAAATAATAAACTCGTACGTCTTCTTGTTTGGTTAACCAAGAGGGATGAAATAAAAACAACGTATCACTTCAAGTTAATGTGTTTCTCATAAAACTTCATCTGAATTATGCTGAGTTTTTATATGATACAAATTGAAACAAATATACAAAGGGAGAAAATTTAAAAAAATAAAATATTTATGTTTTAGTAGTAACACACCACAGTTTCATTATATGTCTAGATTGCAAATTTTTAACCATTTACAATAAAACGAAATTGTCTGTAATAAATATGAATCATAAAATAAAATTAACTTGTATTTTCATGTAAGTAACTTTAGAACGTCAGCTACAAAAGCCTTGACCGTTAAAAGAGATAGTAAAATCTACCACATATTTACTCTTCGCTTTATATTTCACTTACAATGTGTAGTTTAATCTCTCAATAATCATACATTACTCTAGGGTAGCGTACCCGATACGGTCTCAAATAAATGTTTCCCGCTTGCATCACTGTTAAGTGTGAAGCATACGAGAGGAATGTGAGCTTATCAAGCACTTATCGCCGTTACCGTATGTCTGTTATGCCGCTCGAATGTAGCAGATAGAATGAAGATGTCTGAATCGTGCACTCGCATATGTTCTGCCGACATTTTGATTCAACGTATGTATATGCTCAATTAACTTTACATAGTCAGGGTAAACTATAATATTAAAATAGTTCAAGGTTCTGAGTCATATTAAATGAATATAATTAATTATTTTTCATAAACTATATACATACTATTCACAAAAATCTAAGTTATCGTATATCAATATTATTTCGTTTCTGCCTTTCATATCATTAAAATTATCTGCTTATATTTTCAGAATTTTTTAGTACCTTTCAAGTTTTTTTCGTTTTATTCTTACATTTTTAAATTTACACGAAGGTTCGCCACATTTCTGACACACATTTTCATTTTTTACTTCACTTCTTTATATATGTTGGGACTGTATCAAAAAATATAATATAATCCAGAAATAAAAGAGAAAGATACTGCAATAGAAATAATCTTAACACAAAAAAAAATTATCACATTGGTGTTGGATAAAATGTTATGTTAGGTTCGGATTCGGATTATTTTATAAAACAGTTAAACAAAGAGGAATCAAGCAAATCACCGAACGATCAAGATAAAGGCCGATGATATAGTTAAAATAAGCTGACTTGCACACGAGGATAGGCCGCTATTTATACATATATATATATGTATATATATATATATATATATATATATATATATATATATATATATATATATATATTAAAGATTTACAATTAATAATTAGTTATTAATAGGTATACTGCATGTAGCATGTTATTATAATATAATGTAATTAATCATAGTCAGATCTTCATTATTGAAGTAGGCACATTATAGATAAAGAAATATAAGGATTTGTAACTTCCAACTGACTTACCAGCACCAATTTCCTTTTGAGTGATGTGCATATAAATATTTAGGAAAGATTTAAATAATTTCTAAATTATCTAGTAAATATTACTTGTAAATGCTATGCAAATATTTATTAATATTCGATGATTAGTCAATAAATGAAATATGAAAAGTAAGTTATGCTTGATAGTTAAACATTAGTTATAATCTGTTTTCTAAATCGCTGATTCAATCGTCTCTGAAAGAATTTAATGTATGTATATTTGCAGAAGTGATTAATTAAAAATATAATGCAACTTAACAATACAGCCTAATAGTTTACGGTTTTTTAAAATTTTTGTTTTTTTTTAATGCCATTACAATTTATATTTAATAGATTATTCAAATATTTGCCAGACAGGCGCGACGGTGAACGTACGTGATTCCTCTGTAATCCAATTCCGTAGTAAATTCAAATATTCTTCAAAGGTTTCGTTGCTAGGGTTCTATTTGTTGTTAACTTGTAAGACTTATTGCTTTCTTTGTTAGTTTCTATTTTTTATACATACTAAAATGGCTTTATGATTACCAAAAAAATTATAATATGATCGTATTTTCATCCACTGCTAAAATGATTTACTTTGGCATCAAATGTGGTACAAGTATGGATTTGACAAAGAAAATATTGATTATCCGTTATTTTAGAAGATTTTACAGTATGAATCCTTCATTTGAGTCTGTTGACTTTAAATAGCAAAACAGAGTTGTTTTTTTTATTGAAATGAAATATGATGTAATATAATATGATACTTCATAGTTTCTCCTAGCCCTTATAACGATAAAACCAAGATTTACTACATTTGTTTTGGCTTTTGTCTGTTATCAAATAATTGTTGGTTTTTAGTATTTTTATTCTACCTTATCAATAATATATTATTTACACAAAATGCAACGAATTCCTAAAACTCATTACGATAGTATTGTATCGTAATATTGTGGAAAATATATGAATAATAATGCGAAGATATAAAATAGAATTACTAAGTTGTATCATTAAATTTATCGTACCAAGGATAATTTATTAAAGAAAGTTAAAATTATTAGAGTTATCCTTAACGTAACAACTGATTTTTATGCAATTCAGTCATACGGTTAAAAATTGAGTTGACATAAATAATATTCATTACGAATAAAAAGAGGTTAATAATATTATCCGTCCTTATAATAATAATCACAACAAAAATCACGATTAAAACAAAGGAATTCTCTGTGAGAGATATCAGAAAATTCAGAAGTACATATTTACCTAGTATTACTTTCAATAGAATCTAAGGAAGCCGTACAAAAAGATAATCGAATTTTTACGCTTTTTCCCCTTGGCTGCAATATATCTACGAGTTTAGTAGCATTAGCTTAAAAATAACAAAACTTGAAATTGTAATAAAATAGGAGACGTGAGTAAATCAATAACAGATCTTTTAAATTGTATTCGATTAAGGGTAGTTTTAATAAATTATTTGTTAATCAATTGGTACGAATACTTACCTACATACTGCACGCAAATTGAAATAAAATTCAAGGTACCCATTATTTCCAAGGTCCAAAGTCACAATTACAAACAAATTACCAAATCAAAGCGAAACGGTATCATTTTCCGAAGTCGGCTTGGTGTTTATTTTGCACTGGAATAAAGTTTTGAATTGAAACGGGTGGTTTTAATCCATCGATCACGTGAAGCCGACTCGTAATATGTCCGTTAGTACACAATTTTCAGGTAGGTCTGCGTAGTTGCGTTGTTTAAAATTAGTCAAGCTTGGAGTTGTGTTTTTGGTAATGTGAATATTGTTAATACAGAATTATTTTCTTTGAAGTTGAATGTTATTTTTTTGTTTTTCAATGATAACAATTTATCTGATTGTAAACTACATACACTGACGGCGTACTTAACGTAATTAAAACAATCTTCCACACAAAACATAATAATTGTGTTGTGCTTGGTATGTGTCTGGATATATGCATGTATGTATGCATGCCCGAATGTATGCAGAAACGAATATATATTTATTTTATATGTGTATTTATAAGCAGGTGTACGTTCATGCAAGGGAAGAAATTGAGCGGGAAGAGAAACTTTAAAAATAAACTATAATTTAATTGTTCAATTATCACTATAAATATTAAATTTATGACGTCTAGTGTAGTTAAATGTTTGCCTTTTAATAATCTGCTGTAATATTGGAGTCGTTATGGGTCTTGAAGCCCGACGTTCTCTTATCACAGAACTCGTACTTCGATTTTATTAGTTATTTCATCCGGCCTGGGGTCAGCGGTGTCACCAAGGTGGCTAGCAACTTTGTTATTGGAGTCGCGTATTTTGATTCCACCGATTATCTTACAATTACTTCTTCACCAATGGTATTTTTGACTCACCTTCGATACCGATGCGTTAAAATGATACATAAGGCAAATGTGGTGGTGACACTGAGTACGCTCGTACTTGATACCCAGTGTAGACCCTGAGTATTATCCAGGTTACTTCTCAATATTTGGAATATTTTCTTTAGAAAGGCGTTTAATTTTTGTATGATAATACGTGATTCCTAAGCAGCTGCTTGGGCCTTTAATAGAGTTCTCTTCAACAGTAATCTTGATGTTACTGCAATCGGTTATTTTTTCTTTAGACAGATAGTAAAATATCATCTATTCGTTTCCTATAATTTGTAATTTTCTGGTTACCATCTGGTAACCAGAAAATTACATATTTGTTGTGTTATAGCACATAGTTTTAATGTAAGTTTCCCCTTGATATTTTTAGGTAATGTCTTGTCGTATGTTTTTCCATAACAATTGTTAAATTCACAAATCTCATCGTTTACTCTCGTGCATTTCGAAAGGGAATACAAGAATATCTCATCAGGTGTAGATTTCTACTGTGTATTATCCTTGCAAGCAACGCACACATGTTTTCAGTACTAGCTAGGAACTGATAGCAACATTTAAAAAGGGGGATCAGATTCCTAAACACTACCTGGTATGTAAGTCATACTACCAAGATCAGCTCTAGCCTCATTTTAGTCCATTATAATTAAATAAAATTTCCAAATAATTAAATCGTAACTTTAACATATTCCTGTATTTAACTTTTTGGTGAGAAAGGGCACAATAAAATGGAAAGAATCAAGGAATTTATTAAAGAAGTCACTTGCTAATAGAATACTTAAACATTAAATTCAGTGTACCTCTTTCTTTCTCCCTTACTCTTTCCTCTCAGAGCAATTGTGTTATAATTTAAATAATAACTAATTTCAGTAAACACAGTAACAATATTGTTTCAAATTGAGTAATAAATGACGGAATAGCTACATTAAAAAAAACGTCTAAATGATGCAGTTCGAATAGCGTATGCATATGTTTTCTAGAGAAAAAAAAACTATATTTGACTCAAGAATGAGTTTATACTAACTAAGCTTTATTGCATTGTATACTTTAACCGTTCATATTACTGTAAATTTGAAAAATACTTAGCATCTATCATAACTGTTAATTTTAATCCCAATTTCAATTTCCTAACAAGTCAAATATGTGTTAAAGTAAACAAATCTAATGTCAAACATGGATTGTGATTTTCACTAGAATGCTACCTAATGTCAGTGTATTAAAAAATTATTATAGCTTGTCACGTATCTAATTGGTGGTTTTTATTAGAGCAATAAATTCAAAAGTTTTGAGGAATTAAATAAAACTTTCTCCGCGAAGTCATGGCTAATGTTAATATGACCATATTAACATTAGCCATGGGGCACATTAGCATAAGGAATAAATAGCTTACTGAATATCTTCAGCGTTAAACACTTTATTTAAAATTAATTTCGTTTTATAAAAATGAAATATTCCATAAAGTGATTTTCATAATACTGAAACATATATAAACTATGTAAAGTGAAGTAATATATGTTTCAGTATTATGAAAATGAGTATAAAAAACACAAGCCAAAATAAAAAATACTTTTCGTCGCGAATGAAATCTCAAAATAAATAACTTTTTGAATTAAACTTTCAACCAATAATAAATTATTTTATGGTATTAATTAATAAGGAATACTTTAAAGGACGTTAAAAAAATAAAATACCTTTTTTTATTAATAGTAAACATGATTGCCATGCATTAACATCTAAGAAAGGGTATATGGAAATAAATATCAGACCAAAAAAATCCTAATGCTTTTCAAAGCGAAACAGCATGTTGCTTTGGGTTATGTAATATTTTTTATTAATGAGTTAGGTATGGTCATATAGTTTTTAGGGATGAACTTTAAAGATATACGAATGTAAATCTGTCTCTAGTTATATTTTAGGGTCTTAAATTTAGTTAAAATAACAAGAAGAAAAATTTTCATTGAAAATCGTTGTAATAATTAATTGTAGGTTATAATAATATAACCAAATACTAATGCAAACTACAGGTTTCATAAAAATAGAGAATTCGGATTTAATAAACATTTAAAATTAAACTCGGGTCCACTGGGGTGAGTTATCGATATCCTTGTTCGTCAGAATTGTCGTCTCGACGACGTTCGTCGTTCTTTAGAATTGTTTATTAGTCGCTAAATTATGTGATTAAGACTTAATAAGTAATTATGTAATTATATTTTAAGTAATTATGACTTAATAAAAATCACTGCAATTTGTCGAATGCCAGTGGTACGGGATCAATCTTTGTGGGAATCTAAGGGTGAGGTCTATATTTACCAGTTATTGTCTACTGGTTAAGGATGATGATGACATTTGTTAGTTCAAAGTACGTCTAACAAGCTGTAAGTCAAAAAAAAAAGCTTAATAGAAAAGTTTAGTGGACATTACACCGTGGATATATTTATCGAGCAGTTATCGATGATATACTTTTCAATACAGGTTTACGTATTTTATAATCAAATAAACGAGGAAAAATCATTCCAATCTTTGTTAGAAAAGAGAAGTCTTTTAGACAAGCACTATATTCATGACTTGCGAGCATACTATAAAACATATCTACAACTTCTTTTCGGCCATTAATACGGCTTTGTTTGATTTTTGCACTGCAGAATAAATTCATATACAAGGCAATATTGGCGATATTACAATTTCGAAAAAAAAGATTAAATAACGTACCATTAATGAGATGCTTGAAAACTGACTTTGGGACGCACATTTGACAAACGTTATATCTTGTTTTTAACAATTGTTAAAAGACATTATTTCGCTTACGATGAAAACTAATGCAATCTACACATGAACTTTATAGTGATTTATTGTCATTGTAATAATGACTGCTGGTTACATACTTTTTTTCATTTCTGAAGGTTTTTTTATACACAAATACCCTTTAAGATTATCACACAAACCAGCCAGTCAGGGCAGCTGGGAATAGTTGTCAATATTCAAATAGCATACTTGTTGATCAACAATTCCTGACTTTCTTGGCCAGGCCATATTCCTTACCGTGTAATTTCATAGTCTGTGATAGCCCGAACAGAAGTTCCAAAGGTACCTTCAATTCTATAATATAGTTTCATATGTTTACGGTACAAAATTATATGAACAGTGTTTTACATAATTTAATTCCTTGCTCAACAAACGTCGAGTCTTTATAATTTTTAGTCGAAACAACACAATTTCGTAAAACTATTTTAGAAATTTATATTTACTTTCTCTCTAAAAATTATTTTAATATTTTCAATTATCTAATAATTAAACGATTTTAATTATCCAATAATCTAAACATATCAATAAAAACTGCATTATCTAATATTTATACATACGCATACATATATCATGACTAATTTAAAACCTTAATAGTAAGAAATAGTACTCGAAAAAAGAAGTTAAGTAATCGAAAACCATAACGTTACAAATTTCGATTACTTAAAACTTTCCCCTTTAGAAAAATATCAACCTTGCATTCTAACGAAGAACTAACTTCACACCTTTCCATATGTAAATATTGTTCCAGTATTTGAATACGGTCTCAAATACGTTCTTGCACGTGCATTATTATCAAGTGCAAAGAGTGAGCGAGGGATATGTGAATTTATGATATGGACCGTATTGCTATCGAGTCCCTGTCATAACACAAGTGCCTGGGTACTTGCAACAAGTACCTAGGCGGTATTTCTATACATCGTATTGGATGCTTTTTAAAGAGTTAATAATGTGTTTCTGCCATATAAAAAAATATTGTGTAATTTATAAAAAACAGTAATGTCACTAGGATAACTTTTATTATCCCTGTGCTGTCTAGATGAATAATGTAAGAACTCGATATGCTGTCGAATAATAACCTAATTTTTTTATTTAACTAACATTTTATTTGCACAGAATATAAGAATACATATGGCGGGTTTATTAGTAAAAAAAGTAGTTCAATTAGTAAAAAAAGTAGTTGCGAAAGGCCGAATGCTTAATAAAAGTAAGTATTCGAAGACAATTAGAAATATTAAAACCAAGATTTTTCATACGTTTCATAACAATTTTGATTGTTCGACTTTTATTCTTAGACTCCAGTTGTTCAGCAATTTTGTGGTTAAGGTAAAAAAAAATATTATACACAGAAAATTTTTATTGAAACATAACTTAATGCCGTAAATAAATAAATATTCGAATCCATTAAGGTCATGATTTTTAATATGTGGAATATTTAAGACTTTGAAATGGAACATAAGAAAACATGAATTTCAGAAATGTGTTCTTCTTTTCTGAGGTCAAAGATGAAACGAATACATAATCACTTATTGTATTCTTATTTATTAAAATATGTTTAGTGTAATTACAATGAAGCCAAGAAACGGTAGTCAATATTGGTTTTACGCTTTTTAAGGGTCGGCGTGAATAGGAATCTCCCCCAATATTAGTTGCTTAAATCGCATGTAAAATTACAAGAATTATGTATTTCTTCAGAATTATACAGTCACAAGGATTAATTATTTAAAAGAAGTCAAATGACCCACGACAATAAATTGAAGTTTATTTTGTTAATTTATGTTACATCCTGTTTCATGGTGTTCCTCACCTCCTACAGCGAAATCCAAGTTAAGTGTGTTAAGCCGCAGAATAGAACTTGATTTAAACTTGAATTTACTCGTTATTAGTTCATATTGTTATTTAATAATATCTGATGTGGATATTATTAAATAACAATATGAGGGAATTAAAAAAAAATGTAAGGGAAAATTATTAAATACTATGTGAAAAACAATGTGAATGAAAAAGGGGTGACACAATTTTTATTCTGGTATATCATATATTGAACTGCTAAAAAATTTACAGTTGAAATGGTTGATTACATATAAAATTATTAACCCTAAAGAATATTGGAGATATATTTAAAACACCGCTTTCCCTGGATTTAGATTTGATTATAAAATGTTTATTTCTAACGTTACATTCACAGATACTCACTAACAAATAAAAACGTTGTAATATTGATTATAAATGTATATGTGATAAAACGTTATAACATTAACTGAAATAATTAAGTTTTGTTTAATAGCAAGCAAAAAACTTCATGCTCATTTTCTTTTTTTTAAGCAGGTTTATCGGATTGAAAACGTTTTTTTAGTTTCTTCGCGGTGATATCGGTATAAAAGAAATGCGAAAATTATATGTAAGTTGAAGGTAATTTTCTAGCTAGTGGTTATACGAAAGGTTTAAGTTAAGTTGATATGTAAGCAGGGCATATATTTAATTCGACTTACGACACATATTCGTAAAATCATACGCAACTCCATTAAACCAGTTATAGTATTTACATCTTTAAAATTTTTGTTATCAACTTTCTACGTCTAAGTGACATTTTCTGTTCTCTTTCTTTTTTCTTTCTGTTTCGTTTTTTTTTCTTTGTCAAATATATATTATCATAAATACAAATAATTATTACAATTACTTCTATTACTAATAATTATAATAGTGAACTTTGAATGTAAGACTGATTTCAATAATTTTAAATATTTATTATTTGTGTACCAATATTACATGTTTTATAATTCATTCAATTAAACAAATTTCTGAATATTTAATGTATCATGTAAATATTTAGATAAGGTAAATATTTAGATATTATTTGGATGTGGAAATGTTAGGATACAACTTATTTTAATATTTGAAAAACTCACTTATTGCATCTCATTATGACTTGCATCTCTTTTTCCCCATAGGTGATAAATAAATAAATAGAAATAAATAAAAATATTATGGTGACATTTATTCAAAAGTGAATATATATTTACGCTGTGATTTATCAGTAACACTATATGTTTTCGTAAGATATCATAAAATTATCACTAATTCAATTGTACAGGATCTAAATACCTGTGTAAAGTGTGAATGCTTTGGTAATGAAATAAATATTACAGAGTAAATAAATAAGCGAACGCACGTCACATCTACTTAGACATTTTAACGTCAACTGAGTCTAGATAAAATGCTTCACGTTAGTGATATAAATTTACTTTTGTTGGAAAATTATTAGATGTGCCACCAGAAAGTGAAAAAATTATAGAGGAAAAACACTTGAATTTAGAAGCATGTGACTTATCATAAGTATATCCACTTTTATTTAATTTTTGTAAATACGTTATTGGCAAGTAATTCACCCTCATTTGAAATTAATTAAATGTTAAGTGACGTCTGCTACATCCATAATTTTAAACGAAAATATATGATATAATTTAGTATTCTGTATTGAATGTTTCGATAATATGAACTGTATATGACATTATTTTGGAAATAATAATTGTATCGATATAATCAATATAATTGTCTAGTGCAAATTTTGACGTAGTTTATTTAATATACGGAATATTTTATGTTAATGACATTAATTATATTGTTGAAAACAACTCAGTTATTTCCGCGATATAGCATTGTGTTCAGAATTACAATTGTTACATAATAGTGAATTAAATTTTCAATGGAAATATAATCCAAGGACAGTATGTTGGTATTTTATCACGTAATTTAGGACAAGAAAAATATTAATTTAAAGCGTTCAAAGTATCCCGCATTACACCATGGTATTGATGCGTTTTTTTTTTTATAATTGTGAATTTTCAACTTTTTCGTTTTTCTGCAGTAGTATTAGTTTTTTTATAATTTATCGATTCTGTTGATATGTAACGATTGTTTATGTTAATTTAGTGTGTAACATTTTCCCTATATTTGCATAATAATTATAATTATTTTATTCATTAGCATGGGTATGATTTATACATTTATTTTAGGTTTAATAAAAAGCAGTACCGTTTTTAAGCACAATTTTACAATTGGCTACTTTGTGATAGGTTTAAAAAGATACAAACATGTTTTTAAATATTTAGTTGTTCTCTAAATTTATAACATGAGGTGTATTTGAAAAAGTTTAAATTTATGCATTTGTGATAAGCATTTAACATGTCTGATATTCTTTTGTAAATTTTTATCGATATTAATTTGTGTCATTTATAAATTTATATGGTTTTCTCTATAAATGATTTTTATTTTCAAATAAATAAACGTTTAAATAAATTGCTTTATTGTTAAAAAATATTATGTTTACGCTTAATAGAGAGATATTAACTCTAAATTATATGGTAAAGGCTCGTAACTGAACATTAGAACTCTAATTACCTTAATTAATTTATTAACCCTTAAAATATTATTTATATTATATAAAATTATCAATTAATTTAAAAGTCGTAAAGGTAAACTTTGGTTAAACTAATGACTCTATCCAATGTAATATTATAAACTTCCAAAACGGTAGTTTTCACTTCTTTTAAAAAAAAAGAGAGTTCTGCGGCAAAAATATTGTTTCATTAAAAATATTGATGGTATCGATATTATCAGAAATGACGCAGTTAAAACACTTTTTAAAAACTAACTCTGTTTACATTTACGTTTGGCTCGTTAATTTAACAGATGACGAAGTTTAAATAATAGGAAGGATGGGAGATATCTACATATTTGCATTAAAAAAATTAAACTTTTTTATCAGAGTGGAATTCAAAGAAACTCAATCCATCCGATATTAGGATATTTTGTGAATCTGTTAAATTTAATGCTTTTAAAATCTTGGTTTTCTTTCAATAATTTCATGTAAATAAGGTTTAGTCTCGTTTCAAGGCATTGCAACTATCTAAAATTGCACTAAATGTATTACGAGTATTGGTCTTCTAAAATATTTAAACCCGTTAATTGCAATGTTTAAAATTGTTTACAGTTTTAATAATCAGGATGGCTAAATATCTATTTTCCCGATAAAATGAAATGTTTATACGTCTACCTCTCATAGTTTTGCGAAAATCTGATTGTGAGCTATGAGTTGATTTTTTCCGCAAGAAAGTTATGTCACTAAATGAAAAAAAAACATCTGAGACCATAAAGAATTTAATTTTATGTAAGATTTTTGCCAAGTTTTTGACAAAGCATTTATGAAGAATTGTGATAATTTTTGCAAATCTCACAAAAAAATTTCGCCCCCCTCCTGTCTAAGAATTTAAAATTTGGAAAGAGCGCGATCGCTTTGAGTACCCCCACGCACTGGCAACTTTTTCAAAGCAACTATTTAGTTGCTTTGGAGAAGTTCGAATGAAACACACGGTATTGAATGCGGCCCCGCACACGGGCAACTTTTTAGTTGCCACAGCTAAATAGGACAGGCAACTAGTTGCCGGTGATTAAAATTACCAATGTACGGGGCCACTTATTCACAAAATCCTGTAGATAAGATTGTTTTATTTTTCTCATATACCACGAGAATACATTCAAAAAACATGGAATTATAACAAAAAACAGACGATAGCACAAGTGGTATAAATTGTTGTGTTGGGAGATCCCAATTCAATATTTTATATCACTGTACCACTCACCTATTGTTTAAATGCTGATATCGTATTGTTTAAAGGCTGATCATATGACTAGAAGTTAGTATAAAGAAATTCATTTTCTTTAGATGAGTTTCCATTTCCTCTTTGCCCTCTATGTTTTAGTGGTAAGTTGGATTTCCATATAAAATTTGTTTGATAAACCTTTCCTCCATGGTTTCTATAGTTTTATAATAAACTTATAATTTATTCGTACATTTTTGGACTATAATATTTAATCACAGTATAACTTTAAGCTTTCCATATACTAATACTCCAAAATTATCAAAAAAAAAAAAATTTAACTGCCTCAACAAAAGCGGATTGTTTTGTCTTTAGATAGTGAACAACCTAACTAAAGTAAGTTGTGACTCTCATGTACCAAAATATTATCAGTTTGAAACAAGATTTAGATTGTGAACCCAAACAAAGATCTTTTAATTAATTACATTCGAGGAGACAATTTAACTAATGGGAGCATTGTTTGCCCTTTCTGATATTCTATTTTCATCTACAAATTATAATACAATGTCCAGAGAACAAGGGTATGGAATTGAATTATAGTATCAATAAATAATTCGTATGTATTGAATTTTCTCAACTATTTATTGAATAATTGACGAAAATACTGAAAGTTTACTTTAATTCATCACTAAATTTTTGTTTCTATCAGTTTACACAATTTATTTCTGGCAGATATAGAAGTTTTAATCACAAAATTAATATTTGTTCCAACATTAAAATTGCTGTTTTGGAAAATTTTACTCTGAATAAGAATGACTTACAATAGTCTTCTTGTTACCAGTATAGTAAAAAAAAGAGATGGTTATTGTTAGAATAAATTCGTTTCAAGAAATTATGTTGCTGATACGAATTTCATACTCGATCAATTAAAATAATTTTGCTATTATGATTTATATTTTTTTCTTTTAGAGTAGAAGTGCAGAACCTAAAATAGGAGAGAGGAAACACTACATAGTGAAGTTATTACTAAAATTTATGTACCCATATTTTATACCTTTACGAATCAATTTATCGAAACACACTTCAATATAGAATCCATAATTTTGTAATGAAATGCCTTTTAATTATATATTTATTTTTAAACTTATCCATAAATCTTTATTTCATCAAAGTGGAAAATGTATTATAAGGAAGTATATTCATAAATATGCTATTATAAACAAGTTTGAACAAATTTCGTAATGCGTAAATACCATAACATTTAAAGTTCTTTAGGTTGGCCTGTGTTCCCTTAGGTTTACATTTTCTCAGACTAATTTATATCTATCTTTTAAGACATAATATTTACGGATCGCGGGTTGAAATATACGTTCAAATACTCTAATGCGGCTATAAAAATCACTGAAATAATTTCTAAATATTCCTCTCTGATATATCTTAATCTTATATATCTAATTTTATCAACAAAATCAGGTTTTTACAAACAAAAGCTTTTGTAAACTTGTACTTTGTTAAATATACAGCAGTGGTAGTTAATTAACGTTAAATTAAAAGGCTCTAACCATAAAGCAAGTTTCATAACACGGCCGGTGTGGAGTTACTCTCATGTTACGGCTGACAACGGGACGTAACAAAAGTTAAAGCGTACGTTGTTCACATAACGTTTCGTTTTTCTACTGAGTTTTGTTCTTCTACTTGCGTTAGCTTAATGCTCTGTGTCACGAAATATAATATTTCACTATGATATTTTTCAGTAAACTAAAAAAATGCAATTTATTTAATTACATACCGACTTTACTTGGTACCGTGGCCAATTTCTTTTGTAATAAATATTTAAGAAAGTGACTGGTAAGTTGAAAAATTACCTTCTACTACTGAAACTGTCTTAACAATGTCAACGTGAAATCGTGGCCGTTTGTACACGTCTGTGCAGTTATATATTTTTTAGCGAAGTGTTTGTTATTATTTAATTTTCAGAATTGAGGCAGTTTTGTGCATCTGCAATGACTAAAATGAGTACTAAGGCGAGTAATCTGCATGATATGCCTTTTATACCAAGAAATATGGTACGATAGGTAGAGATAGCGATATACAAAACATGAGACAGAGTGTAGTGATGGAAATGGGTAGCCGATGAGTGAGACTTCATAATTGTTAGTGAAATTCTATAAATATACCCGCGCCAAGCGACCCGTTTTTTTAGCTGCCTCTGCCGATGGATATGGCCGATTAAGACCTTCGTGCCTACGCGTGCTGTATTGGATGACGGCGTGCCGTACCGCCGATAGCATGTCGACTGGTGACGACATGTTGCTTAGCTCAGGTTTAGCTACTGTTTAGCGCGTGTCGACTTTATTCTTCGAGGAAAACTTCATGTGTTCTTTTGAGAATTATCTGGTCAGGCTTATATAGCCATGTGAGACGTATAAAGTATAATTTTATACCAAACCGTCATTACTTATTTAAGCGATAATGTTTTTATTTCGTTGGAATGTTGTGGCCAATACATTACAATGAAATATCTTTTTGTCATTATTTTGAAAATGAATAACTTTCAAATTTACAATTTGTTGTTTGTAGAACGAGACAACATTAGAGGTTAAATTAATTAGATGAGGAATTTATTTTAGTTAAGTTATTCTAAATAGTTTGAACGATTATGATTAAAAATGTCCATTGTCTTAAAACTGCATCATTAAGTAGCAGCCCGAATATATGTTTATTAACGGCACCAAGTACCAGTATAATATTTTCTGCACGCTGTGAAATCACCATAGGCTCAATCAGCCGGAATAGTAGAAAGAGTGTTTAACCATATGTCTTTCCTCTGGTACATGTATAGTTGTCATTTACTGTCAAACGATGGATTTTATTATTTAGTCACAAAATATGTAATTAAATATATTATAACTTCTTATCTCTCCTTTCGAATTAGTTTTGTAGAAATCCTTGCTTTTTGCTAGTATGGAATATTTAGCCACAGAATCTACAGACTAAAAAAATTAATCCATTGTATTAATAGATCAAAGTGTGTAATAAATTTCAATGAAACCATTTATATCTTCAAACATGAGAACAAAACATGAGTGAATCCTACCACGAAATTGTGCTCCATACCAAACTGAAAGACATAAAGATGAAATGGGAAACTAAATTGTCGCACTCTTTAAAGTTCTTTCATTAAATCGAGTTAATTTGCAATATTGCTTCTGCTGTAACAAAACGTGGGTTTTGTTCTGCTCGCTGGCGCTATTTCCATAGAATTCTTCATGAAACTTGAGACTGAAACGAGTGCTTTGTACAAAAGATCTGAGCTCAGCACATGAAAGTCATCACGTTTAAATTTCATGATAAGGAATCTCCGTTCTAAGCTGCCGGGCCAATTAGCTTTTCCAATTAAAATATTAACACCGCGTTTGTCTGTGTGCTCCTCGCTAATAGTTCTCTTGTGTTTGTTTTGATATTTGATCCACCCAAGTTATGGCTTTACGATTCTCAGCTTTGTCCCTGCATATTTTTTACTTATTTATTTTTTTTTAATTCTAGCGTACAATTAAATATAAGCTCTAATATTATTCATATAATAAATATGATATTATAAACTCTTACATTCTAATAATATAGAAGAATTATCTCTGAGTCAAATTCAAAAATTTAATGAAAGAATTGGTTATGTGATAGTGTAGAATTTTTTTTTTAATTTAAAGGAATTCATTCTAAAAAGAAAATAATTCAATTTAAAAATATATTTTTTTTGGCAGAAGATATGAAATGGCTGCATATTTTTGAAGGACTATTTCGTAAGACTATTGATATCTACAGAAGATTAACCACTAGGGTTCTATTCATTTCAGGTTCTAAATATTTTCTCTTTCTATATATAATACTTTTCCATAATAATATATCCTGAGATACAATGTCTGAAAAAATATAGTGCTATGCCGTTTGAGTCATGATATGTCCTTAGAAATATGTTCAAAATACATTATGATACACCAGGTTATTAAGTTGTAGCGCAAAGTAATTTCCGTTTAAAAAAAATATTTTTCTTATTTTGGGTGTAATTTTTCTGTCTAAATTCTTAATTTTTTTTACTGCTAGATATGACTTCAATACATACGTGAATTTCTACAATGTCATTTAAACATTGATGGTTTCCATATTTATATAATATTTTAACTTATAACCCGATAAACGGTTTGTTCCAGTTAATTTTAGATAGGATTATTTGCTTTATTAAGGATAAGTAAGTATTACAGTTTTCTATTTCCTGATTTATACATCTTGTATCATACGAGTATTTCATTATTTTAAAATTAAAAATTGAAAATATGACTGAAAATCATAATTTTTCAGGAAAAAATTAATAAACTGAGAATGACATTCAGAAAAAGGTAATTTTATTACGTATATATTTATAATAAAACTATACAGTGTAAGAAAATATTAAATAAGCTTAGACCGTTTCACAGCTATTAAAAAACTTTCCATTTATAAATTGAGTAGAAAAACCCGTAAAAATATTATCTTTTAATAAAAATATCTTGGAGAAAACTGGTATCAAAGTCGAACAAGTCACGAAAAAAATTAAGTTAAGGGAACCAAATGTTTTATTCATAATTTATTATAGCAGAAAACATGAATTTATGTTAATTAAGTTCCGTCCTAAGATATACATTCACTATTCGTTTTTTTTCAAAATAAAAATATTATTTAGATAACTATTAATAAAAAAAAATGCTTACAATTATATAGAGTGTTGAATATAATATATATTACAGATATAATTTACAAATGTGCTGTGATTTAAATAAGTTAATCTCGTTAATTATTTAGATGAATATAAATTGAGAAATAAAAATTTTCCGAAACTTTGTATTTCTGTCCAAAAAAATCAAATAAAGAGGTTACATTTTAAATTTCAAATGAAAACGCTATTTTACACTGTGTTTTGAAAAATAGCATAAGTACGTTCTGATGTGGACTGAGAGCATTTAGTTCTTAATTACTATTCATCTTTCTTATAGTGATCATTATGTGTGCAAAACGTGAAAGTGGCAACTGAATTATTGTTAAATATTCTTATATTATTTCTTAAATTTTTTTATAACTGAAATGGTAAAATTGTTTCATACCTCTTTTGTCTCTCAAAAACACGTTTCAATTAATCCGTATATTGCATGTTGGGATCCTAATAAAATATTACCGATCATTTTCTCTATGGTCTACTGTTGTGGACGTTCCAGAACATGCTCGAACCATAAATGAAATGTACGTGTTATAAATTAATGGAAATACCGTGTTTTCTATGATTTTCTCCTTAGAACAATATACCAAAACATTAGCTAGAATATCTTTATTGTTGAGTACATGTAAATACTTGTAACATAATAACAATTAATACTTCCGGTATTGCTTTCTCCTTCTATAATTATTGAATTATTTATTTATCATATATATTTGAATTATTCTTTTTCTATAATTATTGAATTATTTCGAATCAATAATATTAGTAAAAAAAATATTTTATTTTACAACTTAAAAAAAAATTAACAAAGAGAGAGTTTTTTATCAACAGGGTAATTATAAATATTTAATAACATTGTTTTTACGAAAATTAATTTTAATTTTTTATAGAAATTTTCTTTCTCGTTATCCAGGAGTAATTTTAAAATTATTTTCTAATTATTGTCTGCAGCAATTTTTTAAATATTGTATTTTTATTTTTCAGAAACTAAAAGTTATGCTTTGTAAAGTTTATCTATCAGAAAAATGTCTTCAAAATATGTTCCTTCCAATTCTTCCGTCTTTCATCTTTTTTAGATCAGAGTGGTAGACATAGTGATCTTAAAAGTATCCCATTTTTTCGTTTTGAGGAATTAAACCTTAAAATAATGAAGGTTGAAACAGGTTGTTCTTATAACTGTAACAGTTTGTGTATTTGAGAAAGTTGTTATATGTCTATACGTGTTAAAAGTTGTTCTGGAAGATTGCAGTGCAAGTTATAAGTAAGAATTTGAAAATAAGTAGGCATTAGAATATACGCATGCCAACACGCCGTTAAAAATCAGTCAGTACTTATTATGATATTTAGCTGGGTACTTGGTGATATCAGTATTTCAAAGGACATATATTTTCGTTAATACAGTTTCGTTAGTATGCATATATATATATATATATATATATATATATATATATAAACATGTATGTATATATATATATATATATACATATATATATATATATATATTACGAGGGTTTTTACAGCGACAATTACTTCTATATAATCAGAATCTTCGGCACTAAAATGGATGGAATGGAGACATATTTGCATGATTGTATATTTTATTTAATGTACTTATTCTTAAGTTTTATTAGCTTTTATCTAAATGGGCAAACAGTCAACACCTAGCAGCATATTTCACTCACATTTTAATGTTGTGAAATAAGGTGTGCAGGATGATAAGTGTCACCATTATAGCTACTACACATATCCATCGCAAATTTATTTAAAATTTGTACTTATTTATAGTTATTCGTAGTACAATAAGTTGTGATGAAAATAATCGTAATCCGATTGAATCGTCGTTCATATCTTTACAACACTAATGCTTGCAAACAAGCATGTAATGAATGAATATTAATACAATGCAGAATACGATTTATATTTACAATTAGAATCATTTACAATTACCAAAATTAATCAGTAGAGAGGGTAATAAAATACCGAAAATTCAAATTTTCGGCATTCGAAAATCGAAATTACTCTAAAATAAACTAGTTACCTTATCCTTCGAGTGAAATATATATTTTTTAAACAATACAATGGAGGCATAAAGTTCATTCACTAGTCAGGAAAAACGGTCAGCGTACTATCTGCGCTTTAGGCTTTATTAGATGTAACTAATGAGATCTCTGCAAACGCTGCGTTAGAGAAGCGTGTAATACTGCTTTAACTCGGTGTTAGTTAGTTTTTTACGTTCACAAATTTAAATAATGTAACACATAAAAGTGTGATGTGTCTAAGCACTATGACTTGACGGAATAAGTTTTTTAACATTTTTGTTATGAAGGCAATATATTGAAAACTTTTCTTATGAGATTTTTGATCTAACCTGTATTGGAAAATATTGGAGAAATTTCTTTCCTGAAAAGTTTCCCTTTACATAGTGAGCTGCTGCCGCTTGCCGGTTGAATTTGTAAATAAATTACATGAGTAGTTTATAGATTATGAGTATTTAAGTTAAATACCAAAGCTATGTTTTAGTGTATGAAATTATATTATTTGGAAAATCCAGTACTGTATATAGGTAACTATGCAAACATATATATATATATATATATATATATATATATATATTAAATTTGCCAAAATTGAATGTTTAATTAGTTGATTCTTATAGAACTATATATTATGTATAATAATACATATATTAAAAAAACGTAAACGGGACCTCAGACATTTAAATTGAATTTTTAATTTCCAACAAAATCCTCGATTTCTCCGTTAATTGCTCCCCATAATAGATCTACGTATATTCGTCTTATGCATATTGCGTATAAATATGTTTTTGATGTATTATTACTAATTAATATCAACTCATGTCAGATCCTCAGCCTAATGCCCTTAAAAACAGAATTTACCCGAGATCGCATTTATATATATGAAAATGGTAAGACCCGGCTCGTTGCAAGGACTCAAACCAATACAACCATACTGAATTATTAAATTATCGACGTAAAAATCCTCGTTAAATTGAAAATCACTGGCATTTTCATTAGTATTTATTATTGATGCTAATTGTTCATCAATCTTTTGTTCATTCTTTCAACCAACCGCTAACAGTCAAGTCAATTCTGAATATTTCATACTCTATGAAATTATTTAAGTAAATATAGTAAAATCTTGCTCAGGTAATAATTACCCAAGGTTATGTTGTTTTACTGAACATGTTCGTTGAAGTTACTAATAATACGAACGTTTCTTTATAAGACGTTAGAATGTATTCATAGTAATATCACTTTCCTCTATTATTTCATATTATTTCCCGAGCGATTGAAAACCGTACATAAATAAGTCACGAAATTATCAAGTTCAAAACAAAGAAGTGGTCAGCACATTTGTTATACATTTAGAAACCTGTAGTGTACAGTATCTTGACATTTCGTCGTTCATATTTAAAATGTACATTAATATTAATTCATTGTTCCTGTATATAAAACATAAGTATGTTTTCCAGAGGTGTTTCGTTCAAATATGAGTTTTCTCATGTATACATTCGAAATTTCCTCTTTTTCTTTATTAGCATTTTGTCTAATGTGACAAACAGCTTAAACGAGTGATGTCAGAATCACACGCGATGAGTGCGCCTCTCTAACAGGCATAATAAGATAGCAGACGCAACAGCCAAAAATAGTGGAAACTAATGCAACTTTCTTTCAGTGGAAAGTTATTTCTACTAAGTTTGCTGTTCACATTTTCCATATGGTAGTAAGCAATTCTTGGTAGTAAGAATTTCGGAAGTGGAGATATTACTGAAAATATTGGGCATTAATTTTGTTAAAAAATTAAGATTTATGTCTAAACTGTGACCACTATGTGTTTTCTTTTGATGGAAATCTCTTTATTTCTACTGAAGTAACTATTAAATTTCCTTCAAATATAAGTAAATAAATAAGCAATATTTGAAATAGTTATCTATACTAATGGTGATAAATTATTCAGTAGCACACAACCCCAATACATAATCAAATAATATATGTATATTTATACGTCTATGTGCAATATATCTTTAGTCCGGATAGCTCAGTTTAAATAATATTCGAACAGCCTTAGAACTTATTTTTATTACGGTAATATCATAGCTTCTTAGTCATAAAGAATATGTAATAATATTTGGATATGCAAGTATCAACAAAGTCGTAGAATAAGATATTGTTAATAGGTTAACTGAAGGTAATACTGGAATAATTAATACGGATTATTATTATTTCAAGCATAACTTTTATGCGTACAGACTAAAAGTAATAATGGTATTTATGGTTAGATACAGTTTACCAAAATTATATTTTGACTAAATAATATACAATAAACATTTCCGTTAATAATAATAAGATAAAGGAACTCCACAGAGTACAGATGTTAGTTATTTTGCCGCACAAGAACTTTGCTTTTTAAGGACATCGTACGAAAAGAAGCCAGCTTTTTTGCTACGATTTAGACTCTTGTCGGTTTTTCATAATAAATCTTGTTACTATAATTTGATGAATGTATCCTCATAATTCCTACGCTATACAAAAAATACAATTATGAATTTTTCAAAAACATTAGGTAAAAATTCGAGTCCATGTTCATCTAAACAATTTAGCCATGTCACCGAAAAAAAGTATTCTTGAAAATATCTAGTGATAAAAGAATAATGTTATTATAAATAAAAACAATTACCATTATTTATAAAGATTGCTTATTGTCTCGATTCCAAATTTATATTTCTTCATAACGAACTAGGTACTTACGTCAAGTCATACTTTAAAAATTGTTAGTAGTTTTGAACAAAAAACTATTATCGTTACAATATTGCTAGTATAGTCAAAACGAAATAAAAATATTGATTGCTTATTTGAAATATCTTTAGGATAACATTTTTAGGCATGACAATATTATACACGTAAAATATCGTTGCTTTTATTATTTTGCTATTAAGTTAAAAATGTCTACAACCGAGCAGGGATGTCTCGAAAAAATCTACACGCAAGCATAAATATGCTTACAAACAGCGAAATTTGTGACATAAAAAATTACTTAAGTTTTTTATTAAAAAGCATTCGCCTTTACGATATATCCCAACGCAGCGATTCACTCCTAAGTTATGTTTATGTTCAAATAAAACCAAGAAACGCGTAGTTCACGTAACATTTTATATCATGTATTTTTAGTAAATTAACTTTTACTACATTATTCCCTTGATTATAATATTATTACACCATGTATAATATGAAGTTTTGAAACGAAAATGATTAGTTGATTTCAAGGGATTTTAAAAATTAACGACCATTTGTTATTCTGTATGACGGCTCTTTCTCCTTCAACATTATATGTATATGCCTTGCTTTGAGTGAAGTATACGATCGTCGAGATTCCATATTAATACATAAAATACACGTATTTCCATATTAATACATAAAAGTTATGGACGTATTTACAAAATCCAATTGCTCGAGAACGAATATTTACTAGTCGTAAAATCACCAATACACTGATAGCGACGCCGCTTGTTAGTGTGCCACAAATTCATAGTCTGTTCGCATTATCTTGATCGTGCACAGGCTATAAATTTGTTGTAGTTATAACTAAAATGAATATACGTGTTTTATATATTATTTATTTGGTAACTAGTTTCATTTATTTTGTAATATTAAAATTGTGTCGAAACAATGATAATAATATTAGTAGTATCAAAAAAAATAATAAAGTTCCTAACTAACCTAACTTGAAAACACGACCTATATAATATATATATATATATATATATATATATATGTATATATATGTGTATATATGTATATGTATGTATATATATATATATGTATGTATATATAGGACAAATTAATTTACAGCACTGTGGCACCTACATAATCGGACACTTAATTTTTATATTTATTATTGGTGTTTAATTCGATTATTACGATTAAATATATCCTAAATTATTTATTTCTAGAGTTATATATATATATATATATATATATATATATATATATATATATATATATATGTATATATATGTGTATATATATATATATATATATATATATATAACTCTAGAAATAAATAATTTAGGATATATTTAATCGTAATAATCGAATTAAACACCAATAATAAATATAAAAATTAAGTGTCCGATTATGTAGGTGCCACAGTGCTGTAAATTAATTTGTCCTCAAATACAATATATACTAGAATAATAAATATGTTCACCTAATAATATCGTGACAGTGCATCTCATTAAGCTGACATTACAGGGTCGACAAATGGGATACTTGTTGCTTTCATTCATGCATATTATCTTATTTTTTTTAATAACAATCTTTGGAATAATACGGCATCACATATCTAATGTTAGAAAATATCATTATACTGTAGAAATTAGTCTCAAATATTAAAAAAATTCTTAATATGAATATTTATACATGCAACAAATAAAATTTACACCCATCTTCACGGTGAAACTATTACTGTGTTAATATTACGAAACGTAAACAATAACTATGGCGGCGCAAAACGACAAACTCTCGCTTGAAAAGTTGCAAGCGACCGACGGATAGACAAGTCATGAGCAAATATATGTATATATATATATATATATATATATATATACACGCACATATACATGGTATTATATATTTAGCTTTCGGTTTATTCCTTGTCCATGCGTGCGATCGTAAGAGCTGCGCCTTTTTAAACTTAAGCATCTGTAAACAAAATAAAGTGGAAAATAATCCATTTTCTAATAAAATAAAGAGGACTCGATATGATGTATCATTCCTGTGCATATATTCGATATTCAAAGAGAACTAACAAAAAGAATGGGTAAATAATAATTTATTGAAACGAATAAGTGGAATGGAAAAGAAACTAGTTATAATAACATTAAAAAGTGGTTAATTTGAGTATCAATATAACGCTAGAATGACTATGGTAACGACACTTTAAAATTATAACACGTGCACGTGCTCGCGTAAAAACCTGTCAAGCACGAATAAAACTTGCACTATGGGGATTTCGTACTTAGAGTTTCCGTATATATATGTACAGTAAAAAAATTTAGGACTACATAGAATTTCTATTAAACTATTTACAAATATTAATTTTTTATAACATAAATATATTGCCTAATGGTATAAAATCGTTCTAGATATTTCAAAAACTACAAGTTCTAGGATAATCGCTGTAATTTTTCTGTGATCCCCTAGTCAGATTTTACCGACGCTGTTTTTATTTCACTATTTTTCGTTCAATCGTTTCGGAAATAAGATATATGTTTTTAAATATGGAATCTAATATTTTTGGAATATTTTGTTAACTGTAAAATCTGAAATTATAAAAAAATAATATATTCCTCATAATCAAATGTATTAAAGAATTAAGGTTGTTTTAAAAAAATTAAGGTTTTTATTTACTCCTCTTTCATCTTATAAAAATATTGGGGTATATAAGATGTATTACAATCCTAGTATCAAGTTTTTACGTTGCATGGTTTCTTAGAAAATTGTAAGAATGAAAAACCATTAGTAAGAATTTAAAAAACAAACAAGACAATTGCTCTTAAAAGTACTATAAATAACTTTTAATTTGTTTTTACCGAGTTTCATGAGCATGTTATTTAACGATATTGCCTCGATTCGTTTATCAGTGAAAAATAAAAACTCCTAATTTTAGAAATCTCAATATTCATTTTCATTTAAATACATAAAATTATTAATTACATACACTAAATAAAATTGCCCAAGACAACTGGAAGTAATCTTGACTGATACATATATAGATGAGATTTTCCTCTAATTTAATTATTTATATTTCGGCGGTGGCGAAGAAAACTGTTGCTCTACATTTCTTATCCTGTGAAGGTGGTACTCTTTTAATCTAACATAGAAGTTTTATCAATGCATAAATACGAAGTAGCGTTGTTAATATGATCAATCGTGTTTCGAAAGGTAAGAGATCAGTCCGAATATGAAATGAAATCTCTGCGATTTATTTATGTTAAAGGTACAAATTCATTTCTATTACGGATGAAATTGCAATATTACCTTATGTATTATAGATATAAATACCTAGCAAATATGTATTGGGTATTTAATATCTAATTATAATAGCATTAATTAATGAAATATCGCCTTTAAAATATCTTATTACTCCGTTAGATTCCTAAAATGAAAAGATAATTCATAATATTTAATTTCACCGATATTAGCCAGCAATCTGGTGTAATATTTTTATTCCAATTTAATATTTTAATTAAATATCTAATCTTAAATATAAATGAACATATGAAAAAAACATGAAGGTATATTTCTACTCGCTGCCGAACTAGTCACATTCAGCCCGAGTAGCACTGGTATGTGAAATACATGTCACAAAATTATTCCCTGGTAAATGCAGAATAGAAAAATCTCGCAACAAATATATAAGAAAACAGCATTGACCGAATCAAATGAGCAAGGAAAGGAAAAAGCTCAACCAAGAAAAATATTGTATGTTGCAGCTATCGTGATAATTTCTAATAAAAAAATTACGAGATTTTGGCTAATCTAAAAGAAAAAAAAACGAGATTTTGGGACGCAATTAAACATATGTAAGAGTTTAAAGCATTAAACTGTTTATTAATATGGATATATTTTTTTCGTTATGTAAATATATAGGCTGTATATTTCACAGGTGAATGAAAAGTAACTCGCTCGCTTGCACCTTTTTTCTATTAATTCAAATTTCCGAAATATTTTAGTACTGAAGATTTTATTAAAGGTGGTTATTATGCAAAACAATTTATAGACTATATATAGGTATCTTGTTAGGGAGATGCTGGTTCAAAAAATATTACGGAAAACTTTGATTTAATTTTGAAAAATTTCTGCAATTTCTTTCTCCTTTTATTTAAGTCCGTGAAAAAAGTGTTCCTTATATAGTGTATTTTATATAGTCCATTTGAACAACAAAGTTAAAAATATTTCTTTTAAGGGTATATAATATTTATATTTCAAGTATTAAAAATATTATTATAACATATTGCGTAGTATAATTTTCGTAGGCATAAAAACGTGATTATTAACTCAAAAGCAATTAAATTTAGAACCATCACTATGTTTTTCCGGCATTTGAGGTAAACTTTTAGGACTACTTTTTTTAAAGAATGACTTTAGTATATCTAGTGATACAAGGCAGAGGCAGGGGGTGTGTAGAGGAAACAAAATTCGTTATATAAATTGCTAAACAGTTTTAGAATCCTTAGTCGTAGACATAGTCTTGTTTGATCTTGTTATATAAGCATATATTATATAGTTATATTTTTATTATATATTAGCATACTCAATCATGCCAATTTGTATAGAAAAAAATAAAAAAAACATATTCATAGGTAAAAAAAATAAACAAAAAGCAATACTATAAATAATTAACTTCACCACCAACGTATGAGTCTGAAACAAGTCAGATATAACTTTCTCTTTCAAATGATACTTTACAGGAAATGTGACATTACCATAAAAATGCGAGTTATTTTCGGCCTTCTTTCTAGTTTCCATATGAATATACCAAAGTGTAAATTTTTGAGATATATGCGGGTTTAATATACTTTATCCCTATGTCAAATTGATTTGGACATTTTCGGTAATATGTTTAAAATGATTTTAATGAATACCTGTAAAGTAGGTATAAAAATCCAAAAGAAGTCTTATGAACTCCTTGCTCATAATCATGCTCTTGCAAAAAAGATAAATTAAGTATTGATAAATATTTTTATTGGATATGGTCACAATATATACGGTGATTAGTGAAATTATTAACCACAATTTTATATCAAAGTAATTTTCAAGGTAACGCATGAAAAGAAGTACAATAATGAAGTTATTCAGTTGTATTCTCATGTTCATGTCCTTTTAGTGCAAGTGGTCTTTATGGAAAATATGTGTATTTTATATTCTGTTTTCACGCATCTCTCCAAAAGTTAAATTAACATATGTATTAAAATAAAATAAAGATCACATAATTTGCTGTACTACTATTTCAATATTTTATATTAATTAAAAAGAAATCCGAATAACACAAAAATCTTTACGAAGATAATCAGACTATTCAAATGAATTTTGCTAATTTACATTAAATCCTGAATGATTTATAATCATAGTATGTAAACACCAGAAACTATAATTAAAAATTAAGATTTTAAAAGGTTACGAATTAAACACAATTTGGTAATTAATGAAAGGACATCATCAAGTAACAATGACAAAGCATACTTTAATAAAAGGATTAATATCCATCACTAGATGGAAGGCTATATTGGTGGCTTTATAAAATAGTATTAAAACCAAATATGAATATCCGGGTTGTATAAATTTACAGGTGTACCATAATTGTCATAAAGTAAAAATGCGAAACTGAAAGTACCGAAAAAAATGATTCAAATGTTACATCAAAATATTCAGCATCAAGTTCAATTTTCATTTAAAATATGACAAAATACTTGTGATGACTAATTGAAAAAACCGAAAGCAGGAAATGATAATAAAAAAGCAGGAGCTCTAGACGCAAAAGTTTTCCAACAAGAAGTATACCGGGTAAAAGACAACCTTCAACATGATTTCAAAAAATTATGCTTGATCTTTAGAAATTGACACTCGATAAAAAATGGTTTATCCTGGTGGCCTACTGTAAAAGAAATTTTTATTATCTAATATGGTTATGAATTTTATAATAATATAGGATACACATGTGATTTTTGAAAGTGCTATAACTTACACACACTTTTTGAATGTGCTATAAGACAGTTAGATTAGTATAAAAAATATTCCCCAAAAGTTCTTGGTATTATTACTTTCTTTCTCTTACTTCTTATGTGGTTAAGGTTTGAAAGGTGTCTTCCTTTTCAATTTCAATTGGAAAAATAATCATTAAACATAAACACCGTTTTACTGAGTAAATTTTTATTTAAATTTTATTTTCTAAGATGTAATGCAATTTTTTTTACAAACTGGCCATATACCCCCTAAATGGCCTAATGGAAATTTTAATTTTAATCTGTCATTCAAACTATTCGTTTGCAATAAACATTGCAAAACAATAAAATTTTTATTCAAAATTGAAAACGGTTGGTAAGAAAAAAGTTTCATATATTTTCAGTAATATCTCTAGAAATATCTTACACACAATTCTAAAATGAATAATTTTGGAATTTTCACCCGTTGCTTTTTAAATTGATATCCCACACAAGCAATAAAAAAAGTTGAATATTTTATTTGCAAACTTCAAAATTTTCATATCAATATTTCTGAATATTAATTATTAAAATACATATGGGTTAATATACTTAATTATATGGACAATTTCTTTGTTAAATGGTTTCTGAGAAAAATGGTGTAACAGACTGACAAATATTATATTATGAGGGTTCTGTTTTCTTTTAATTTTTGGGTGCGGAACCTCGGAAACGAAATAAAAGTATACAGTTTTAATACTAAAAATACTGGGAACGATATGAACGCTAATAATACTGAAATATTCAATTCGATCCCGCCCACCTCATATATCCAAGTTAGGATCAGTTATCGAGTGATGATCCCGGATATATTACGCTCGACTTGAAATAATTATGTTATGTAGTGCCGACAAAAAAAATTGGTTAAGATAATATATGAAACAGATGAACATGAATATTCCGAAGAGCAACAATTTTAATCATGTATATATAATAAAAAAAATATGTATCCTATTTCTCTGCTTTAATTCGAATGTATTTGTTATATAAACTTTGTTGGTAGTGCGCACATCTCAAAGTTTACTCATATCTTTTGAAACATGCAACTACAGACACAAAATTTGAAACGAATAAAAACAGTATATTGCTGTAGCTTAGAAAGAAAAAAGAAAAAAGATAAAGACTCTTTAAAAATATATGAAACGAGACACATTGCTGTTTTTTACTATTTGTGTATTATAATTTGCTCCATGTATTATTGTCGAAAACCAGAAAAATTCTAAACGCTCCTCTCTTTTTTTTCCCTGTCTATAAAAATATTGAATTTCTAATTACGTTAGAAATTCAACTCAATTTTTTGTTACATTTTGTTGTAGTATTTTAAACAGATACTATGCAATTTCATATATTTTAAATGTGAATGAACGGAAATATTTAGTGCACTACAACATTATGGCGAGTAACATTGACGATTTAGATATTTGAGAACTTGTATAAAAAAGACGACACGCTACTGTAGAATCGTAACAAATGTCCTATTTTCCGTCGTCAATTTACAATTTGCTAGCCATTTCACACCATTGATATGTATTGTTTCCCAACTAGCGCACCGTTTGTGTACAGATTTTTGAAAACCAAAAAATTATTATTTAAAATTATTATAATAATGTTTTAAAGTCTACTAGAGCTTTCCCGGAATGCAAGTAGACATAAATAAACCTGTCTTATATTGCGGAAATGAATGTACACCGTTCACAAATTTATATTCGAACTTATATTTCCTTCGAAGTTCCTAATTAAATATACCCGCAGAATCCATTTAGTGATTTGTTCAAGTCTTTTTGGATAGCTGCACAATTCCAAAGTGAAAAATAATGCACAAGCTCTATTTACTTTACCTTCAAAAACACATTGCTTTTATTGACACAGTAACACGTTTTTGATCAAATTCTTGATGACCTTCCTAGATGAAAACTTTTTTAACATAATGTGATAAGTGTGAATATATATATATATATATATATATATATATATATATATATATATATATATCTATATGTGTGTGTATATATATATATATATATATATATATATATATATATATATATAATTTCTTAGCGTAAATATATTTAATTTTATAAATCACATTAAAAATTATATAATTTGAATAATGACTGGTATTTTTTAAATTATATAAATTACCTCGCATCGATACAATTCTTAGCAATATTTGTAAATTACTCGTATGTTTTTATAAATATAGGTTTTAAAATTATTGCTAATAGTTCGTAATCAATCAAACAGCACTTATTAAAAAAACGTTGGAAATAAAATGAAAATTAAATAGATTAAAGGGTATTACAGAAAAACAAATAAAATAGAAAAAAAAGTGTGGTAAAATAGTATATATAAAGGGAAAAACACAATATGTAAGTAAACACTAAACGGAGGATTTAATGATAATACCAATTTAGGTTTTTTTAATAAACAGTATTTAAAATATAGACAAAAGGATTAATAGGAAAGAATACAATTAAAATAAAATAAAATTCAAACTAATAAGAAATTAAGAAAGATTAAACTCCTTAAGGCAACTTTTTAATTTGTAAGTTGGTGGTTCGTTCCTAATTAATGGTAAAGTTTAATTCATTTTATTGTTTTACAGCTGATATTAAAAGTATATTTATGAAAGGAGTGATTATATTTGACAATGAAAATTTTTACGAGTTTAGATAATAAGGTTAGTAGCGGAATGTATGACAGGCAAAGGCTGAAAATATGAACTTAAGACAATTCAGAATATGAAATTTTTTTAAAACATTAAAACTAAACTAAAGTTTTGTACACTACGACTATCGTAATCTTAGCAATTTAGTTAACTAATTTAACCCTAACTTAAACCAAGCGTACCGTTGGTTATAACATAATTTACCCAAAGCCATGTTTTCCGTTCAAAGCACGGAATTCCAATATTTTAATTATTGATGGCGAACTAAACAGAAATATTTTTGGTGATTCTATATTAAATGCAATTTATGAATTTCATGATTTTCAAGTTTCTTTTTTTACTTATAATCCATCAGTAATAAAATGGCGATGATAAATTATAAATATATAATATAATCTGAGCTAAAAATGAAGTTAAAGTGAAGCCAAAGCATAGGGAATAAAAAAATGGTAGTCGTAAGTTGAAAAAAATGCTCAATAAAGATAGTTTACAACTGTATCGTATTAAATCAAACATTTTTTATGATAATAAAAATTAACCATATCCAATATGTTTTATTGCATGTAACATGTACGATAATAAATGATACCTCTTTTATCTCTAATTTCATATATTCATGTATATAAAATTAGGCTTTATAAAACCCACTAGCTATCGCATATTTACAACATGATACATAACTACATAATTAAACAAACAAATGTAATACACGAGCTAGTCATTGCAAGAGCTAGCTAATTTATAGAATTTTATAAACACATAAAACATGTTTTCTTGAATAATGAGCTAGTGATGAAGAAAAACTAATTGTCGGTTTTCTAAAATTTATAAACTCTAAATTAACAAAACGATATAGGAATGGTAACAAAACGAAAAATATTTTTGAAACACTGTAAAAACTCAAAAAAAACTTTTTTCAGAGAGATCAAGTCTTTCATTACAATAGGCGTCAATATTAATTAAATTGCTTTTCAAAAACTTAGTGTTAACAGAACATAAACTATCAGAAGGTTAATATAAAAAGAATATTTTTACATAAATGTTTTTCAATTTAATATTCATGTCATCCTAAATAAATTAAAAGTCTTACAGTTTGAGTGTCATACAAATGAAGTGACACAGAAAACTAATTCTAGAAAAAAAAAGTTAAAGTTCCCTTTTCTAACATATCATTTCATGAATAGCTAACTACAAGTTTTCCAGACAACAGTTTGATTCACTTTTATATACTATAAGTATACTACAATTTTACCACAAGTAGAAATATCAGAGACACGTCGATAATTATTTTTTTAGACTATTATTTTATGTATTACTAGCTGTTTGTATTTCGCACAAATTATAAAGGTTTATTGGACATATATAATTTGCTTTAGCCTCTCTTTGAAAAACTAAAACCATTTTGACATATGTAATATATTTAAAGGAAGAAGTGTAATATATTTAAACAATTAAATTGTATGGTGGGCAGTAGGGGTTGTGCGGCATATGATTCATGATATCTATACCTGGAATAATAAAATATTCGGTCATTCGATTGATAGAGTATGTAGAGGTAGAGGTTGTTGTGATGAAGGAGAATTCCGTTGTAAGGGTGTTGCTGTTGAAACTTTTCTAAAACTTTGCTGATGCATTAGTCTGCAATAACTTTTTCTTTATTTTCTAAAATTATCCTTGAATAAAAACCGGTCCGTCCAAAGAACGTGATAATCTTCCTCTTTCCAGCACTTTATCCGTTCTTCACTCTTATAGGCAACTCTTCAGATGGAAACATCCAGTGCCCATATTGTTCCTTCGTTTCGGGTTCGTAAAAATTTAATCAGTTTTCATCACCCGTGATGATGACGATTGCAGTATTTGAGGATCTCCGTCTAACTTTTCTCACATTTCGTGACATCGACAAACAGTAGATTGGTCTATAGATAGCAGGATGGAGCTTCATAATAAAATGCGAATCAAAGTGGATTGTAACTTTATCATCAATTAAGGCCACAACGAAAGTCAGAAAAAATCATGAAATAAAACGTTCTCGTCCTATATTTATCTTGACGGATATATGGTATATATACTTTTGAAGTTGCCGCCAATTAATAAAAACTGATGACAAATTCAAACAACTTATCTCAGAATATTATCAAACAGTTAGATTTTTTTATTGCCGTTATTAAAAATTGTAAGTTCTAAGAACTTTCAGTGTATCAATCGTATAAATTAAATAATAATTTCAATTCATTACTAATTTTCGCAAGCTTACTCTGGTTTAAAACAAGTTCCAATAAATCTTCATCATCCATATTGATTTTAACCAAGTACCAATCAAATGTGTTGTACTGCGTTTTCATATTTTCCAGGTTTCTCTTATAATGAAGCCGCCAAAATCAAAAGAATAGACTTATACCTATACCATCGAATAAAACAATTTACCCAATAAATTGCATTTTCACGTAATAAACGTCAAATTATCGGCTGCCAAAAATGACGTAAATGTAATAACTTGGAAAAATTCTTTTGGCAAGCTGTGTTGCGTCGAAAAATTGAAAATATTTTTGAGAACAAGTAGCGATTACGTGACATGAATATTCTATAGAATAGGTCAATGATCTGGTGGGTAAATAGTGAATATTTGGGTTTTATTTTGTATACTATGGTGTTCATAATTATTTAGGACGCCTTTTATACGTATTTTATTAATAATTACACAATATTATTAATCAACATAATTTCAGAGAAATGGCCAATAATATAAAATAAGAATAAAAAGATAAGTTTTTAATAATTTAACGAAATTGTATTTAAATACTGTGGGTAGCGCAGTTATTAAATAAAATTTCCTAACATTGTGTGCACGATATGTAATTATGAATGACATCACAAATTTTCTCATGCATCATGGTAAACTATTTGTCTATTATGATATTAATAATATTACCGAAATGAGTAAAAAAGTATATTTTATTTTTTTTTCCTTTTGTACCTTTATTATTTATTCTAAGAATACACATAATATTTTTCAATAAATACGTGTAGCAAGATTTTATAGAAATTAATCTTGATTTTTAAATACCGAAATATTTACACAGGTAAAGTATTTCTGTCGTAACGGTTCTTAAATAAATAAAAATTCCCCTTTTCGATGATTATTCCCAAATATTCGTTATTATAATTCTCGTAGGAGGGGTTGGTGATTCTTGTTTTTTACCTGATTCTTTTCTTTTAAAATTTTAATTACTTGGAAGTATTATTAAATAAATTCATCACATAAACGATAGTTATTATCCAAATCAATTATTAAAAATTATACCAACCTTTTTTCGTGTGTATATATATTGCAGAATAGTATTTTCAAGTCAAAAACGGTTATACATATTATTAGCGACAACAACCGTTCTTAAAATAAGCATACACTGTATTATTTTTACATAAAAGAAATTTAATTTAGGTTGAATCGTACTTATGAAAGCAATATTTCAAAAGATGTAAGATTTCATAAATAAAATAAGATCGATATTGCAAGACGGTAGTAACTAAAATTTGAATCTTAAAAAGTAAGATGCGTATTTATATGCTTTTACGACCTTTTTCGCAATTTAAAAAAAATTCTAATTTTTTTTTCACGAAATATCGCATTACGGATTAATTTTTACTAAAAATAATTGTATAATATATTTGGCGTTAATTTTGTAGAAATTCATTATTCACAAGTAAATGAAACTACGTGATGTAGTATTACTTCTACTTTCTTTAAGTTCTTTAATACGACCTAGGTATCGTTATATTACAACAACTTCAGGTAGGTTATTAGCAAAGATTACCAAATACTTGCTGGGTGCGCGGTGCTTACCCGGACAGCCAGATGTATTCGTTGGTTTAGCAGGTTGTTCCCCTGAGCGGCGCTGAATAATGTGCGCAAGTATCGTTTGCATATATATATATATTAAAACTGCAGAATTGAACTCTGCACATTGGAGATACGTAAGAAAAAATTATTTAGGAGCACATAATAAAAGTAATAGAAGACAAAATTGTTGTTTATTGAATGTTTGTATGTTTGTTTGAAGATGCATCGCATAAAAACTGCTAACTCAACTCAAATGGGGTTTCCTGAAATACACAAAAGTAAACAAAATTGCCAGTCGTCACATCCACAAAAGTCACTGTTTGGTGTGCTTTATGGACTGTTGAAATAATTGATCCGTATTTCTTCAAAGATATTGTCGGTGAGAATGTTAGAGTCAATGGAGAGCGGCTTAGATCCATCATTACTGACTTTTTCATTTCCAAATGAAATGGCATTATTAATGAAGAGTTTTTATGTTAACATGCTTTTTTGGTGGTAACATGCATTTTTTTATCTTTTCTTTCATTACGTAAGTATCACTTCGATGAGTTATATATATATATATATATATATATATATATATACAATTATATATATATATATATATATATATATATATATATATATATATATATATATATATATATATATATATATATCGTAAATGTTTCATCGTCATTTGAAATGAATGAAATGTTAAGTGGTGTACCTTAAATCGATAATTATAAACAAATATAAAATATGATATAGTTAGTGTATTGAATTGGAACACACATATTTCTCACTTGTTTTTAAAAATTCAGCTGATTTTGGAATTAATCGTCAAAAAATTATTGGGTGTATGTATATAAGTATATATGTATTCCCTTCAATTTATTGTCCACGAATTGCGTGCAGTGACAAAGATGCAGCAGAGGCCGACACCTTTTTTTAAAAAAACAATTTGTTCTATTTCCTTTTCGAAAAAAATTTAAAAACTTACAGTTTTTTCTTTTCTTTTTATTTCTTAGAGTGTTTAACTTCAATCTTTGTGTTATGATTTCTCAATGTTTCTGAGTATAACAACTAAGAAAACACGGTATTGTTTTCTTTATTTTCTCATGGTAAAATCATGAGGAGATAAATTTGAATTTTACAATTAATACTTGCGTAAATATTGTACTCTATATATAATATCAGTTTGCTTTGTCTCAGACATACGTTTACTTTTTTACAGTAATTGTTACTATGGAATCATAAGTACTCCTACTTCTTAAGAGCTGGCAGAATGGGTTCTATCTATACAGATTTGCAATTTATAAACTTTTTTTCCTATTGATCGATTAAAAAACCGACCAAGTGCAAATAAAACAACGGGCTTAAGTAATTGCAACCGTTTGTGGCAATCAATCTTATCTTGTTGTAACGAAGTTCCCAAATGATCACTTCAAGAAAAAAATCGTTTTTCTGAAATAATATGCGACGCGCAGCCACCGTTATAAAGATTAATACTCAATTTGACGTTTCAAGGAATAAAAAACGAAAAATACCTCAATATAAAGAATACCTTATTACAATTCAATCTGATAATTAATATATATGATGGCAAGAAAACCTAAATTAATTCGGCGATATTAGGGCAATTAGCTGTTGTATAATTTGTACCTGTTGCTACATGAACAATATTTTTATTTATTACAATTAAAATAAGTTTGTCAATCCGTAAAATAAAAACTTGTTCCAATATTTTACAAATAATTATATTTGCTACATATATAATTATTATAACGTACTAAAATACTATAACATTAAACGCTTTTTCAATATTTTCATACAACAAAATAAAAAATAATTTTATGGTGAACTTGGCTCTCTAAATTAATATTTAAAATATTATAATGAACATATTTAGTTAAACTGACATACATAGCTTCATTGTTCATATGTAAACATCACACCAATAGATACATAATAAACATTATATTAAATCCCTTGATGTATACCTGAGATCCCTGTCGGTTGTAACATTCTGACGAGAACGAGGCGTGCAGTCAAGAAAGTGTATACTACAAATTACATATTTATCGCAAACGGTACATATTTAGGTCTTCTTAGATTTGTATGTCCTGCAATATACTCTATTAGTACATATAACTTATAATTCCGCCTTGATATTAAATTAAATTAAACAAGTAGATCCGTATCACTGCAGAATTGTGACCGGTATATGAATGTAACATAATTTTCCAAGGTTTGATCATGACCTTTTAAAGACATTGGTTTAAATATAACTCTTCGAAGTGATAATTACGTAATGAAAGAAAAGATAAAAAAATGCATGTTACTACGGAAAACAAATTAATATAATTTTTAAATATTAAAATTATTTATAAAACGTCGATTATATTTTCGTTATGAAGATATGCATTTAAAATTCCATTAAACACTTCATTTTCGCTCTTAACAATATATGTTTTTTAATTTAAGGAGTTCAAACATATGTTATCAAACTGGAAAATTCACATAGAAAAAAGTCCCAATATATGTTCATTTCGGAGATTATAAACTTGAAACAAATCTACTTCTAATCCGAATTTCATTCTATGTTGCAATTTTTCAAAAGGTAATTCCAAAATTAAATAATTGTAATATGCTGTAAAGTATCGATCAACATTGCAAACATTACAATAATCATTATTAACGTCAACTTATCAACAACTGTATATTTATATTGACACACTCTATTTGTGTTAGATATTAAAAAAAAAAATATTGCAGACAATAAAATGTTGGAGAAATCTAAAACTATTTGAGGTACAAGGACGTTTTATGAAAAGCTCATGGCAATATACATGAGTACATAAAACGAATAAAGTCAAATATTCGAATGAAGCGCAGCCTGAAAGTCCAATCCTCAACTACTTTTTCGAGCAGTTAGGGTCGTACATTGGCAATAATGCAGTGAATGTTTTCTTCCAAGTGGTCCAACATCAGTGGTTTATCCACATAGACTAGCAACTTCACATATCCTCACCAAAAATAATCCATAGGGATGTTATCAAATGGTCGTGGAGGCCAACTCAGAAGGACATTATGTGAAATTATATGCTCATCGAATGTTTTCTGCAATAAATTGATTGTGTCGCGTGCTATATGGCATGTTGCACAGTTTTGTTGATACAAAAACTCTTCATTAATAATGCCATTTCATTTGGAAATGAAAAAGTCAGTAATGATGGATCTAAGCCGCTCTCCATTGACTCTAACATTCTCACCGACAATATCTTTGAAGAAATACGGATCAATTATTTCAACAGTCCATAAAGCACACCAAACAGTGACTTTTGTGGATGTGACGACTGGCAATTTTGTTTACTTTTGTGTAATTCAGGAAATCCCATTTGAGTTGAGTTAGCAGTTTTTATGCGATGCATCTTCAAACAAACATACAAACATTCAATAAACAACAATTTTGTCTTCTATTACTTTTATTATGTGCTCCTAAATAATTTTTTCTTACGTATCTTCAATGTGCAGAGTTCAATTCTGCAGTTTTAAAATATATATATATATATATATATATATATATATATATATATATATATATATATGCAAATGATACTTGCGCACATTATTCAGCGCCGCTCAGGGGAACAACCTGACATCTGGCTGGCTAAACCAACGAAGACATCTGGCTGGCCGGGTAAGCACCGCGAACCCAGCAAGTATTTGGTAATCTTTGTTAATAACCTACCTGAAAATGTTGTAATACAACGATACCTAGGTCGTGTTAAAGAACTTAAAGAAAGTAGAAATAATACTATATCACGTAGTTTCATTTAATTGTGAATAATGAATTTCTACAAAGTTAACGCCAAATATATTATACAATTATTTTTAGTAAAAATTCATCCGTAGTGCGGTATATTCATGAAAAAAAAAATTGATTTCTTTTAAATTGCGAAAAAGGTCGTAAAAGTATATAAATACGCATCTTACTTTTTAAGGTGCAAATTTTTTGTTATTACCGTCTTGCAATATCATAATAATTATGTGCATAATACTTGAATACATACATACTTATATACATACACCCAATTATTTTTTGACGATTAATTCCAAGGTCAGCTGAATTTTTAAAAACAAGAGAGAAATATGTGTGTTCCAATTCAATACACTAACTATATCATATTTTATATTTGTTTATAATTATCGATTTAAGGTACACCACTTAACATTTCATTCATTTCAAATGACGATGAAACATTTACGATATATATATATATATATATATATATATATATATATATATATATATATATATATATATACATACACACACACACGCACACACACACATATATATTAAAACATTAAATAAAAGTGGATTTACGTCTGATAAATGACGTTATTATTAAGCTCGCGTGTCGTCCTGTTAAATTGTTTGCAATTTTTTTCGACATACACAACTATTTTTTAACAAAAATAAATATATTTCACAAAAGGAAAGCGTTTTGTATCAGTTCGACCGACGTTAAAATGCGATTAGATATGACGTCGCTTTGCTTACAAAAATTATATATCTATATTTCACAAACTCTAAATAAATCACAAACTCCTCTAGACGTGAAGTATGGGCGTATACCTACTCTTTCGATTCTTACATGAGAGCCGAAAGTGTTTTCAGATGAAAGCCGAAAGTGCAACGATTTTCAAAGAGCCAAAAGCTAAAGAGAGTCAAAAGCGTTAAAAACCCAGAACAAAGAATCTATAAATAAAACTTCTTCTGCTGACTATATCTTACCTTGTTTAGTTACGTGGCTGAAAACCCGGGAACAATACAAAAACCCGGGTAAAATATCGACGTACCGTTTTTTATTCCAGTCCTTAGTAACGCAATATAAGGTATTAAGGATTATGGAGAACTTTTTGAAAAAAAAGCATTAACAAAAAATGTTAAGTAGTAAAAGCGTTCAAATTATTTTAAAGCGTATTAGAATATAATTAAATATGAGGCAAAAGCAAGTATAAAATATCACACCACATATTGCAACTCTTGTAGAAGAAAGAAAGCTACTAAAAACCAAAAAAAAAATAAAACAAGATATGAAAAGAGAATATCATCCCATTTATATAAATAAATCGAAAGGAAGGTAAAAAGAAATATTAATATTTCTTTTTAAAACAAAAATTAGATATTATCGAAGAAAAATTTAAAAATGATAACTCGGTAAAGAGATGAGAGAGACACTTGAAAACTGTTATAACATGAATTCGCTCATTGAAAACATCTAAAAGCAGAACTTCTACCCGCAGAGAAAAGCTTGTTGGGGTTGCCTTGGAATTTTACGAGATATTATACACTAATGCTTATAAGCATGGAGAAAATTATATCATCCAAGACCATAAAAACAATGAAGATGTACTTTTATTCATGGAAATCTAAATAAATAAAGCCATAAACTCGCTCAAATTGATGAAAAGTTCAGGTGAAGACGGAATCACAAATGACATTTTAAAACCTTTGGTAGAACCTATTACTCACATACTCGCAAATATATTTAATAGAATTGTATTATACGAAAACATTCTAAGTGATTAGGAGACCACCATCATAAAACTATTACATAAGAAAGGTGACCAAGAAAATATTTACAATTATAGGCCCATTAGCATACTTCAAACGACATACAAATTACTTACACAGTTAGTATTAAAAAGAATAGTACCGATATTAGAATTTAACCTACCAAGGGAACAAGTTGGCTATCATCCATGATAGCGTACGATTGATCATATATTCACTTTAGTTCAGATTCTGGAAAAAATATTCAGAGTATGATAAATCATTATATATCGCATTTGTCGGTTACTCTATTTGATTTTATAATGCATTCATAATTATTTTATAATCGCATTTGGTTCTATAATGCATTCATAATTCGGATTTGATTTTATAATGAATTCATAATTATGGAAAACCCTAAATGATCTAGGAATACCAAAAAAGTAGACCAACATTTTATAGGAAATATATAAAAAAAGTATAGCATTTATAAAATTGGAGAGACTGGGCAAATACTTGAAAATTGAACCCGGCTCACGTCAGGGTGACCCAATATTTTCTAATTTATTTACAGCCTCATTAGAGAATATTTTACGTCATTTGATTTCGCATTCGAAGGGCATGAAAATGAACAGATGTAGTATTTTGAACCACTTACACTTTGCTGATGATATATTACTAGAATGTAAAAACCATAAGCATCTGGAATATACTTTACAATTACTTGACAAGGAGAGTGAAAAATGTAATTTAGAAATGAATAAAGATAAAAAATTCGTAATGACGAATAAGGAAAGAAAGAATGTTTTGAATTAGGTCGAAAACTAGGTATAATTAGGACAGCAAATCTCATTTATAAACACTTACCAAGGTAACCAGAAGAATTATAATGACGTGGACAAGGTATTGGTCATTAAAACACATGTTCAAATGAAAATTATCGATTTCCGTAAAGAAAAAACCATTTGGCACAGTTGTTTTACCTACTTTATTATGTGTATGGTATAAACAACTGTGCTCTAACCAAAAAAATAACCCAAAAACTATAAAGATTCCAGAGAACAAACGGGAGGAGCATGATAGGACTTGGATTAAAACACAAAGTAAGAAATAGTGACTTAAGGAAATATACGGATCTAATAGGTGTGGTAGAAGTAGCTTATAAATGGCACTGGGTACTGATGGATGCTAGCTACAAATGGCTGCTGGAGTGCTTACTCCAAGTGTATACTACGCTGTGTGACGCAGGAGCGATGATATACGTGTCGCTAGTCCCACATGGACTAGGATTGCAAAGGACAGAAAAAAATGGCAAGACAAGGAGGAGGCCTTAATCCGACAATGGGTGTCCCAATGACTTGAGTATTAATATAATTTTAACTATTTCGAAATTATTGAAGTTAAGTGTTTTTCTTCACATCCATCACTAAACAAAAATGTTTAATGTTTGTTTAGCGATTTAGTATAATTGTTTTTAGATCAATATTACAATATATAATATTGTAATTTTGTTTGCTATTTTATTGGAAAATAAAGGATTAATATAATGAGTCAATAAATGACAGTTTCTAAAATGTTAAGCTTAACATGCTTCTAATACGAGGATTAAATAAATAAATCTCGAGGGAAATGTAATAGTCTAATTTTTGAAATGTTCGCAGATAAATAATTTCATTGCTTTTTTGAACATATTTATTACGATTTTCATTCGAAGCTTGGAAGTTATTTAATAAGAATATATAAATATGAAATAGGTATATATATATGAATATATATATATATATATATATATATATATATATATATATATATATATATATTTGTGCACAACTGTGCCAAATGGTTATGAAATTAAATTATGAAAGTAAAAATACTTGTGTATATATATACACAAGCATTTTTACATTTAATTTTATTTAAAAATGTTTAATAAAAATCAATGTGTATAAACATATTTTGAAAATATAAAAATAAAATTATTTTATTTAGAATATTTCCCCCATACTCATTTATCATAATGCATTAAAATTGAAAGTAATTTTGGCCCATACTGATGTGCTTAATAACAGGCACAGCAAAATACCCTCTAGAATCAAAAGGATAAAACTACGTTTTATCTCCTAAGAATAGTGGAGCTTCAGAGCTAAATGGCTTCATGGAGGAGGGGGTTATCAAAAATGATTTAAATGGACTTAAAAAGGGACTACGTTGTTTATGGAAGTCCATACGTCTAAACATAACATTATAAACCTAAATTACATTCCGAAGGCGACAATACAATACAAGAGTTATATTAACAACAAACAACCAAAGGAAAGCACAATATGCGCTTACGTTCAAGCCGTGAGCGGCTGTATGCAGTGGAACGCAAACTTTGCTAATTTAAATCTTTTAGCATTCACTTGTACTACGAAGTTACAAACACATCAGACAATATACTACTGTATATAATAGTACGAGTATATTATTGCATACTTACACACACTGTAACTGCTACACAGGCCTTATTTGCAAGCACATTGTAATCTCAAGCTTGAGAAGATACCGTGGTAATAAATAACTTGTGACATATTCCCCGAGACCATATGCCCCATTTTTTTGGGATAATCTATTTTACGTGATGTCTTGAGGCTTTGTAATTCAAGAGGTATATTAATATTATATAATATACTCTATATGTTGCACGTTTTGATATATAACGTAAGAAATGAATATTTAAGCGAGGTAAAGCTTTCGTATTTCATTGCCTATTATAGTGTATTTTAAAATACCGAGTCTTTATTGTAGAGTGTATTTTAAAATACCGAGTCTTTATTTTAGAGTGTATTTTAAAATACCGAGTCTTTATTGTAGAGTGCATTTTAAAATACCGACTTTTCCTTTTTCTTTGTTTTTGATGCTTCAAAAAAGTCTTGTGTGTCTTATGTTCGTCTCCAAAGAATAACCTATCTTAACATATACATTTTAGCTGCCAACCCATACTTAGTACAATTAATTATCATTTACTTTTTTTTCAGGTGCGTTATATATGATTAGATCTAAGTGAGAGTTTCGTCGAGTTTTCGGACATATATTGGTAGGACTTATCATGCGCAAATTGTGTCTCTAAAAGAGAAATTAAAAATTGATGAAGCTACGTTTTAAATCAAAGTAGACTCGATGGACGGTGCTTTGTCGTCTTTCGGATTGGTGTTTGAATTGAAAACAAACCAAGAGTTCACAGGTACTAACGAAGTGTTCTCTTACAGTATATATGGATGTTTATTTTTTTTTCTATAGTACTGTTGTATTCCAGTTTCTCATATATCAATTTTTCGATTCCTATCAGTTTAAATGCATGGTTTTAAAAATTATCACTTTTTATTACACACGTTAAAACTGAAAAGATAAGCATACTACTCTAGTCAACAGTTAGTTTATCTGATAATCTGTTCTTGACCTTTTTCTATACTAAGAATTTTATAATTTATTGGGATTGAAGAGCAAGGACGCGAAATAAAATGACAATATAAAATATATATGGAATATTTGAGCTTAAAAGTGGAGGAAACAAACGAATCAAAAAAAGTTACTTTCGCATGTATTATATTTGTTAAGAAAAGAAATACTTAGAAAAGTTTTTGTATTTATTATAATCGTTAAATTAATTGACATGAAAGTAATAATATTGATGCATGGACCGGTGGCTCCAATATTGGTGTAAGACGTTTTTTGTTACACTTGCGTATACACACACAAATTTACACGTATATATATATATATATATATATATATATATATATATGCACATAATATTTTATTTTTTCTTAGAAAATCTCTATCAAAGTTCAAATACCAATAAAAAAAATTATTTTTTTAGAGAAATACTTCAAATATACTCAGTTTCATTCATAGAAAAAATGTACAATCAATTTTCTGTTCCGGCAGTTTTGCCGGAACAGAAAATTGATTGTACATTTTAGATAATGTAAATCAATATCGTCCAGAACAGGAATTATATTTCTAGTTCCTACCTGAATGTGAAATATATAGTTAAAGCTAATTAGAACATTGTCACATTTATCACTTTAGAAGCACATAAATATGAATCTGTAAGCTACCTACTAGGTATCATGTTCGATTAAAATTGGGGTGTGCGGGAACCTTTCAAAATATATTTTTTATACCATTACGTTAGATCTAGAGCTAAATTTATGCTTGTTCGGCTAATGCGGTGAATTAGACTGAATTCGATAGAAACCTCTAGAGTTGCTGATATTAATATCTATAACTCACAAACTGACAAGAAGGATTTGGATTTTAGATTCGTATTTCATGGATAACTAGATTTTTTAACTTGTCCCGTATAGAAGGTCATTGAGGCCATATGATTCATAAGTCTTATATATTATTAGTATAATAATTTATATCTTTGGCAGCCTTTCTATTAGTTGATGCATATATAACTTAATGATATAAAAGAACTAATTGATTGAAAATCTTATGTTACTAGTTAAGAGTGTTTCCAGTTTGAAATGTATATCGGCCGGCCATCAATAGCTCAAAGTTTTTATGTCGTAGCTACTGATTTATGTTATTATAATTATGCGAGTTACGGCCATCAAAAAAAATGAACATTATGAATTTTTCAATAATCTGCTTTTAAATTAACGTTATGTATTTTTCTCTTTAAATAGAGTAAAAATTTGAAACTCGTCAATATATTTAATTTTTTTTTTAAATATAAAAACAAAAACAAATTTTGTTATCAGGTATATCCTGATAAACTTGATAATGAAGCGTTTAGAATTTCTAGTAAATACTTCAAATATTTAGACAGAGTTTTAAAATCATTTTAAACTTGCAAGTTAAGAGTGATAAGAACCTAAGGTTTTCAGTTATTACGATCCTCAATGTTGTCACTTCAAATGTAGCGGTAAATGAATAAATTTTATACAAATATCAGCTCTTTAAGTGAATAAAAATGTACACATACAAAATTCCATGTAGTTCAAAATTAAGTACATCAATAAAATATTTAACACACAACTCTAAAGTACAGTACTAAAAGCTAAATGCGTGTGACATGATCTCTTTTACGAAATTTTAAATCTAAATATTAACGCTTTGCGAAGTTGAGTAAATTAAAAATTATAACATTAATTATACATTCCCAAAATTCGTCGTCAGTGCCATGTATCTGAACATATTCTTACTAAATAAGATTTTTTTCTACTTTTAATTCAGCAAATGGTTTATTTTTCATAGGGTTTTTTCTACATTTATGTGTTATTAATTTATATTATATTTGAGTATAAAACACACGTACACGTAGAAAACGATTAAACAAAATTTTTTTGTTGAAGTGTTTTCGGTTCAGTGGAATCAATTAAATTTCTTCCGGAAAAGTCTGTCCTCTGTATGTATTACAACTTTCCACTAAGCTTACCTCCTATAATTTTTCAGATCGAAGTGTCCCGTATTATTGACCGCGCGGCTTTTATTCTTTGTCGTTTTTATGAAAAGAAATAACTCTCTCATGTCAGTAAGCCTTTTGACTTCGATCTTTATTGCTTTCAATAAAGATTTCATTAAAGATTATAATAGTGTGGTTCAACGTTTATTTCATACATTATTGTGAGGCGTACATTATTGTGTAAAGATGTGAAATATGTCAATTAAATCAGAAAAAACTAATTTCCATGCATATAAAATTGACCTACTCCGTTTTAATATTAGCTACTGATAATTAAGAGTAACTTTACAATTCTCTATTCTCTTTTTTCGTAGTTTATGGGCTGAATAATCGGTAATAATTCAGACTGACAGAGAACTTGTATTTAAAATAGGAAAAATAAAACAAATTTCTAGATATTTGTAATTTACAAAAACAATTTAATTTTTAGTTTTTCCCTCTCTCATTTCTTAAGTAAAGATGAATACACTGATAGAATATCGTAAGTTTATAATTGCAATTTATATTGTACTGAGTATGGAACTCTTGGTGGACGATTGTACTCGCATTTGATGAGCTTTTTTTCATTTTCAGCAAGCGATGCTGAGAAACCCGCGGAGCCTGCGGATGCTGTGATGTTTTCAATTGTAAATAAATAAAACAATTAATACCAAACTAATCTACAAAATTCAGGTATAAACTTAAACTGGATATTCAAAACTTTCTTACATAGTATGATTATTTTGAATAATATATTTATTCTGCATAAAACCTTTAAAGAGAAAGGTAAAGGATATCTGATCCCTGACTAAAATACTTTAAGTCGCAAAAGTTTTAACAGACATAATAATTTAACCTTATAAGGGTGAACATGACAGTTCACCCTCTAAAGATATGAACTCTGATGTTTGCGGTACTTCCCTTAGGAATTGACCTAGAATCAGCTTGCAGAAATTTCTTTTATACTTGGATCAAGGAAAGTAACAAATTGATTTTTAAAAATTTCACTTCATTCTGTTCAAGATTTATAGAGTATCGCTTTCATACTCTCATTTTCTTCTTCAACCAGATATTATTTAAATGAAATATAGCAGATACGATCTTCGATATGGGTTTGATACCTTAAAATTCCTAATTATATTTACTTGTAGGTCTTTTTTAAATTTATTTACGCTTTATTCTTTATTTGCGCAATAAATTAAATGTCGCGTGAAAGAAATATATCTAGAGAGTTTGAAAAAAGACTGTAGATGCCGGGTGCTAGTGGAAAGGGTGAGTTTCGTAGGTTAAATTTTTGGCCACCTGTATTGCTCGTATAAAAATATATGAGCAACAAATAAAAATAATTATTACGTTTAAGGTATCTAAAAATTACTTATAAAATTGGTACTTTGATATGCAAAAACATTTCATGAATGTTTTTTGTATGAACATTTCAGCAATATTTTTTGCGTTTCATGAAGATAATTTTCCTATTTTTGTGAAATAATGCAGCGCTATCTAGTTAATATTTAGGCGAAAACAAATTCTTTTCTTTGATGAAATTAAATTTTTTTCAGCGCTATATTTTAATGTTAGTCTTATATAATAATTGGCGAATTATGTTTCACGACCTTATCTAGGTATCTAGCTAATGAGAAAAATATAAATGTAAATTAATTAATTAGCGAGATTTAGGTTATTGAACGCATATAAAAAGATAATTTACTCCAATTTTTGCTTATTCAATAACGAAAATAAATTTTCCAGATCTTCCTAGACTTGAAATAGCATTTCTTAAAGAAATATTTATTAAAACGAAATGTAGTTGCATGGAGATTCTGTATCATGGGCGCATTTGTTAAAATATAATTTTAGGCGTTTTTTTCTCTCTCCAATAAGCGTTGAGAAAACTATTTTGAGAAAAAAGTTGTAGTATTTCAATAGTTCTTTTGTTCGAAGAAAAATGTTTACAATTCCTTCAGGTTTCGAAAAAAAATCAACATTTTTATAGATACTAACTTAATTGGCTATTAATTTAATTTACTTTTTATTCATATCAGCGCGGTCTTAATAAACCATTGTATTCTTTTTTGAACCATTTATTCATATCTCGATAATTATGCAAGGATACATTTAAAAACTCGATTTGAGTTTTTTTGGGCTGTTCATGATCTTCAAAACATACTTTAATATCTATTATTTTAGTTCTACGATTGATGGTTTTCTAATATTGTTCTATAAAATTAACATTAATTTATTGTTTTATATGTCTTTAACTTAGCCACAGACTTAATTTGCACTATAATTTAGAGAAAACTTAGATTCATTAGAAAAATATAAAGAAATAAATAAAAAGTTATAATAGGAAATTCGCGTTCCAATGTAACTTTTTAAAGGCTGGTGGTGTAAGGTCTTAACGAGTGGTGGTGCAGGGTCACGTAGATGGTCACGTGGTCCGTCCATCGAAAATGTGATCTAGAGGCCGATCACATATTCGATGGACGGACCAAATTAAATCATTAACGCAAACTACCGTGACTGAGTGCTTTCGCACCACAGCAAACAGGCAGAAATGGAGAGACATGGAGAGAATGAAGAATAGATATGTACAAGCACCCTCAACCTAGTACCTAAGTCATCAGAGCAACCACGACCACTCTGTCAAGAGTCCACGACTGAAAAGAAGAATCTTTTTGCATAATTATTAAATATTAGTTTTAGCATTTTTTTTATTTTTGAGGCCCATTGCAGGTCTCTTTTATGTTTCTATTTTGACTTCAGTAAATAATTTGATAACTTTCAAACATCAAAACTGCTAAAACATGATAAGAAAGGAATATTTGATATTATGCTAATTTGCCTTTGTTCCCCAACACGGTGAAGTCCGATAACTTTCTTTGTCCAACATTTTGTCTTATTGAGGGATACGCTCTATATGAGATATCATACATTTTTAAGTGTTTAAGGCTAGTGAGTGAAAAATGAAATAAAGTCGCTAGTCGGTCTGCTTTAGGCCACTCGTGATTAAGGTACTGTTTTTTTAGTATTTAAAAATCCCATACATTCCACTGATCCAACTTTTTTAAGATTGTTTTATTTCTTATTAAAAAAAATAAGAAAGAAAATGTCGCTGATCATCTAAAAACATAAATAATTTCATATTATTTCTAGTTTAAACGCATGAATTTCTACGTTAACTTGTTTCTTAAGTTTTTTATTAAGTAATATTGGACAGAGTAATTTTTTGGCTATATATGTGAAATATAAATTTTTAAAACTGAGACAAAATTACATGTCACATCATATATCTATAATTAATGAAAAGTTATAGTCTACTGATTTAATATGAAGCTAATAAAGAAATGAAAATTAGACAGTTATCGTCATTCCGGGACATAAACTGAGCATTTTTCAATATTGTCACATGGCGAGTAGGATGAATATTTCCGAGATGATGAAAGTAAGAAAGAAAAGTTATGACAGACATAAAATTTTATGCACACTTCGATATTTATCGCTTTGGTGTCTGGTAGTTTAATATTTTCACTTCAATTCGTTTTCACCCTCCCGAAAGAGGACATTTTATTATTTTAATTCAAAAAAGTGAGTTAGTTTTACGATTTGGGATAGAGCGAGCCGAGTATTTTAATGGTTCGTATAGTGGCCTTCAAAGGTTAGAAATTTAGTTGATCGTTGACTGTAACACGTGAGAAAATTATTTTTTTTATAACGTTCTTAAGTACTTCGAGATCTCAACTCACAATGGATGGTTTTATTTGAGTGCGCCTGTAGGTTTATAAAATTCCCGTTTCATATTTTGTCTCTCATAAAGAAGTATACGTGATAAACCACGTGTTATAAAGTGGAGTTTTTTCATTTTTTGTTGTTGTTTAACTCCGTCCACGTGGAATTTACGAGCGTATATTAAAATGATCTACCAATAAGTCTTAAAAGACTTACTGTAAGGAAATTGGCAGCACTTAGGTGTCTTGTTGCTGGATATATCTAAAGATCAAACAGGTAAAAACAGGTATTTGATACTTACGATTGCTGGATACATCTAAAGATCATGCACAGTGGTATTAAAATATTTATTTTCGTTCTTGTCTTGGAATATAAGATAATACCACTTGTACACTAGATGACTTACGATTTACCAGCATGCCTCTCTAGGCCTTATTTATACGTTATACATTAAGACAGACAGACTCAATCTCCTATGACGGGAAAATATCGTACCAGTAATATCTTCCCAATGATTTTACAAACTCAGTTGTTATTAGTTTTTACTATTAAAATTAAAATCTCAACTCACTTATAAAACTAAAGGAGATTTTTGGGCAGTTCTACAGTCATAATTACATCTCTATATCTCAGTGTTCCAAAGTTATTAATGAAAAAAAGAATGAACTTTAACCTAAATAGATTTATCTGAAATAAAATAGTGAAGGTAAAAATTCACAAATTAGATGCTTTTTAATAAAGCTGGCTTTTGGGACCATAAAAAGACTACGAAAAAAATTATACCGCATTGCGACTATTTTTTTAATTTGAATACATTAGGATTCTAGAAGTAAAATGAATATAATATAAACATATATAATAAAAACCTTCATACAATCTTTTAAACTTTAGGAATAAAGTAAATTTTTCTGATTATTTGTGCCCATGCCAATAAAAATTACTGAGTATATCGAAATATTTTATTTTGGTATAAGATTACGCGAGAACTAGGAAAAATTATGTTAAGTTTTATTTATAATAAATAAATGTAAATATTGCTGGACATACTGTATATTTTTTATGCTTGAGCTGTTATATTTATGTACAATGAGAATAATATATTTTCATTGAAAATATTACGATCAAATCGAAATATTCTACTTCGGGGATAATTATTTAAGAGCCTAAAAGATTTACATTATGAAAAAAAATGGGAACAAACTTTTCTGTCCGGTATTCTTTGACTTGCTAAAAATTTCAGAATGACAACGCAATGTAGCGTATTTTATTTTGTCTTATTTACACAAGTACTACAGGCAAGCACGTGTAGTGCAAGATACCGGCAACGTAACTTTCTAATACAGTTTGCTTACCAACTTTGAATAACTTAAATGAAATTACAATATTAAGTTGCCGCATTATATCAAAAGCTACACGAAATTATATTCTTTGAAACTTTGTCAAGTAGTTTATCATTTTGAAACGTTGATAAAGTTCAATTGTATTGAAATACAATTATAATATAGGATTACAACAAGTAGTGATTGTACGGTCACACAAGTTTTCACTCGCAAGTTGAAGAGCGAGAACCTTAATCTGTGTCATTTATTTGTTATTAGGTAACAGTTATTTTTTTTAATTTTCATTAATGTTAATATTAACTTTTGAAGTTTGGAAACAACATGAACTTATTGTGTTTTTACATGATCTGCGGCTTCAGTTTACAAAATTTTAAATTTGTGTGTCGAAAAGTTAGCAACTTAGTAGGTGTAGTATATTACTATATGTATATATATATATATATATATATATATATAATTCCACCGTTTTATAATAATAACAATAAAATGGAACTAGAAAATGGGATGGGACTGGGAAAAATGAGCGGTCGATAGTCAAGTTAGACTAAACTTTCATCAAAATGAGGCTGCGCACGAATTATGGCAGATTTATATTTTATTACAAGTTGGTGACATCGTATTACGTCGCAAACATTGTTGGACGATTTATCATCAAGAGTAGCAGACATATCCAAGTTACTACAGTAAAAGAATAATCTGTTAGATAACAATAGCAACAGCATAAAATGACAATAATATTTGTCTACTCAATGCGTACAGCCTGCTAGTGGTATTCTGGTATATGAAAAAAAAACAGTTTTTTGGCTATATTTTCGAAATGTCCTACTTATTTTAACTAAAAGATATAGTACTATATGTGGACCAACACAAACAGTGCGCAATTTTCCGATACCAATCCAATTAGTTTGCCTTTAATTTTTCCTGAAAACTGGTTTAGATTCAGGGGCATAACTCAAAGGTGGAAGGGATTTATGAGTTGGGGTATTTATTGTCTTGGCTGTTCCAATGAGCACTGTAGAAAAAACAAAGATAAATTCAATTGAATGCTCACTTAAGACTTAATAAGCCTTTATTATATAAGCGTATATATGATCCCTGTTAGATGCTAACACAATATGTTAATTTTTGACCAATGTACAAAAATGTGAAAAAATATAGAATCGGTTTAGTTGAAAACAAATTTTGATTTAGAATATGGGTTATTTGATAAGTTGGCACTAGCGGCATTAATCTTCACGAGATTTATCTTTGTCGAGAATATTAAGTAAAATTTAGGATTACACCTAGGAGTAGTTAATTATCTGAAACCTAATTGACTAATTCTACTACTAGAATTTGAATTTAGAAGAAACGAACTAGAATTTGTTTGTATTCGAATAACGAGCTTGATATTGATTTTTAAGTAAAAAGTATAACCACTCTCATCTCTCAAACGAACATTACAAATATATCTTGGTAAAAAATGTATCATAACACCAAAATTGAACACGTACGTAATGTACGGAACGTAATATCGTATAACATCATTATTTCTGTAAAAAAATTAAAACTAATTAGCGTTATTTATTTGTGTAACTTTAAGTCTCTAAATATTTCTTTTACCTGATATTTGATTGAACAACTTAGAAGTCTGATGACTCAAGATGACTTAAAGCTGAAGTTACACAAATACGTTCTTTATTCTTATTCAAAATAATTCTGTTTAAAATGAACATCATTACAACATTACATACAAATGAAATAAGCCCTAATATTTTAGAAGGCTCATATTAACTATTCAAGATTTTGTTTCCAAATAAAAATTTTGGTAAAATTTTAGTTCAATACGTCCATATTATGTCTAAAATCAATCGTAGAATAAATGTACAGAGTAACTAATGGTAGAGTTCTCAAAAGCCATAAACACGCTTTTATTTTTAGAATGTACTAATATTTTTTATAGAAATGGTGGCAATAAATAAAATTTTCTAGCCAGGGACAAAACAAAAAATCCTCCAGACCATCAACATTCACGCATGGTTTAAAAAAGGCCCACTTCTTACATAATCCGCACAATAAATTTATTAGTATTCACAAGCGGGTAGTTTAAGCCAATATTTCAAGACAAGTTGTCTAATATAATAGCTGGTTATGTAATTTATTGACAGTATATCAGTGGTTGGACGATTCGTTATTCGCATCTTAAAACGTATCTGGAAGAAATTTGTTTTTGTTATAGACTTTTTGTTTAGTACCTAATTAGATACTAAACAAAAGGTCTATGAAAAAAAATTCTTCCAGACACGTTTTATAATTCGAATAACAAATTGCCCAATTACTGACATACAGTTAATAAAATATGTAATCAGCAATTATATTAGACAACTTATCTTGTAATATTAGCTTAGACTATCCGCTTGTGAACACCAACAAATTTATTATGAGGATTAACTTGACGAAGGGCAATTTGTGTACGATGGAACAGAGCTCTGTATGATTTACGTTTAAGTTGTGCCCAAGAGTGTAAATTTATGTTGGTAACGTCGGTTCACAAACGTGTTTCTGCCTCCGCTCACTGGACTTAATTCAATTCTCCTCGACTTTAATGAACTCTCTTGAGTGATTGAGGTATGTGACATCGCTTATTTACTTACAATGTGCTACCCCATGATCTTTTCACACATTCATAATAAAGATGCTGTTGACATTGATTAATTTACTTATGATTGATTGCCTCTACTGGATAAATTCGGCTACAAGGAATGATTTAACCTAAACTGGAATATAAATTAAAATTTGGAGCTAATTTAATTTTTTGTAATGTGTTTTAGTGGATAAATTTTAAAAAAATGAAAAAAAATTATCAAGAATCAAATTTTAAATTATGCTTAATTTTTTCATGTTTAAAATTACAATTTCGCAGAAATACACCTACTGGATATCCCGACTTTTTAACATTGGACAAATTTTACTATAGTTTTACCGATAATACCAACAAGTAATACTAACTTTGAAAGTATAAAGATTTCCCATAGAAACTTTTTCCCATCACTTATTGAACAAAGAAAAAGGTATTGAGATGTATTTCAACGTTACAAGCATGGCATAATCTATACACTGTTCTTTATTATTTTATATACATACAGTATTGATTTCATAGATTAGAGTATAAACTGGAAAGAAAAAACTTGACTTTCAATAAAATTCCCTTTATCAACTTGCGTCCAAAGTGGGCGGTTTTTAAACTATGCGTAAATGTTGAAGGTCTAGAGGATTTTTTGGTTTGTTGCTAGCTGTATTTACCATTTTGAATGGCACCTAACTAGACACTTTTATTTATTGCCACCATTTCTATAAAATATATTATTAAATTTTAAAACTGAAAACGTGTTTATGGGTTTTGACAACTCGACTCTTAGTTACTTTGTTACTTTGTAAATTAATCGTATTTACCCTACGACCAATTTTAGACATAATATCGACATATTGAACTAAACTTCTACCAACATTTTTAATTGGAAACAAAATCTGGAATAGTAAATATGAGCCTTCTAAAATATTGGGGCTTTTTTAATTTATATGAAATGTAATGATTTTTATTTTAAATATAATTATTTTGGATAGAAATAAAGAATATATTTGTGCAACTTCAGGTTTAAGTCATTTTGAGTCATCAGACTTTTAAATTTTTCGGTCAGATATCAGATAAAATAATTTTTTTAAAGACTTAACGTTACACAAATAAAGAACGCTATTTAGTTTTGAATTGTTTTAAGGACATAACAATGTTATACGACATTATGCAATAAACAAATTTATTCATGTTCAACTTTGGTGTTTTGATATATTTTTGATCAATATACATTTATAATCTTCGTTTGAGATGTGGTTACACTTTTTACTTAAAAATCAAAATCAAGCTCGTTATCCGAATATAATTAAATTCTAGTTGTATGAGAATTAGTCAATTATCACGCGCGCACGCACGCTCGCTCGCACGCACGCACACACGCACGAGCGCACACACACACACACATGTACATACACATAGCAATGCTGGAAGTGATATCAATAATAGCGTAGCTAAAACGTCACGTGATAGTGACGGATAGGAGCGCCGCTGGAGTTGAGAAGCTACGCACTGCGATCACCAACACGTCTCGTCTGACCAGCATGGGGATTATGGGCATTTGTTTCCAATGGTACACGTATTGGAGAGGCCTACGTACAGCAGTGGACTTAATCAGACTTTTGATGCTGATCTAGTTTAATTGTTTGCTTCTTTCTTTTCCATGTTTCTATGCCATACTTAGTAGAGAAAATTCCCTCAGTGATGCCTTTATCGTATAAACCATTTTACATTGTACATCTATTGCTTTAACTTCATTTATAACATACTAAAAATTTAAAGACATTTTCATAAATTTTTTTATGTTTACAATCTTTTTTACAATACATTTTATTATTAATTTTGTATTAAGATAGTTGTATCGTCAAATTGGTCCGGTTTTTCCGTTTTCTTATACATAAATAGATTTAAATTCACTAAGACAATTATCTTTTACATTTGAAGTTGATGTTTAATTATCGTATCTAACACCCGTTTAGATATTGAAAATATAATTGATGTCCTCTTTTGTGTTTTTCGATGGATTATTGTCAAATTTTATTTTATTTTTACGAGTTTAGTTGGGGAATATGGCTATATAAAGGATCAACGTAAAATTTTAATATGTAATATCAATAGGAATTAAAATAATTAAATAAATGAAGTTATATAATCACATAAAAAATTTTTTTTACATAATGTAAAAAATTTAATCACTTTGAAATATTAAGCGGAACTTGAATAATATTCTATGATTTGCTTAGGATTTGTACTTTGGAAATTTATCATAAACATCAATTATGAATGGATCTTTATACTTATTTTACATAATAAGGATTAAGGAAGTAGTAATATTTTTTAAATTTACTTTTATTGGGAAATTAGTTTTTGAAACAAATTCATAACTTGTTAAAATATAATATTTTCTTGGCATATTTTATTTGAAAATTTTTACCAATAGCTGGAAACTAATACCTTATAATTTATTATAGTTTTATGAATAATTAAATTACATTCAACCGCTATGTGACAGAGTGTTAGTAAGTTTTAAGAATGTAACACGTTTAAAGTGTGATTATATAGTTGTCTATAAGTTATGAAATTATTGATAAAAATAAATCGAGGATAAAAGAAAGAAGAGAATATTTCTTAGACATTGACATTGACATTGAAAACTTTTTTCGATCAAAATTTTTATTTATATCCTGAGATAAGCCGATAGGCGTTTGTATATTATTTGCGGCAAGCCTGTATGACTAATAAAACGTTATTATTACTTTGAAAAAATTTATGCTAACTAGTGGAAAATAATCGAATCCAAAAACGATACATCGATAAAACCATTAATTTTTATTTTTATTTCACAGTATTAAATTAAGTTAAAAATATTTATAAATAATCTTTGCTAATATCCCACCTGAAGATGTTGTAATACATGAAACCTAGGACGTGGTAAAGAAATTAAAGAAAGTAGAAATAATACTACCTCACGTAGTTTCATTTAATTGTGAATAATTAATTTCTACAAAATTAACGCCAAATATATTCAATAGTTAAAAAGATTAATAGGAAAGTCTACAAAAGCTCCACGGTTTGAATGTGAGATTTAATTTAGCCCAAGAAAATTTAGCCCCAGAAAAAAGTTTTGCTCCCTCCTTTATACATAAAACTGGGAATGAAGAAACAATTTGCGAAGGCATCTACACCAAATTTTTCATCTCTATCTGAAGCTAAAGTGAAGGAAGGTATTTTCGTTGGCATGGGCATAAGAAAATTGACGAAAGACACATCTTTCGATGAAAAATTAAGTGAAATTGAATTAGAAGCCTGGAAATCGTTTAAGAAAGTAATTAAAAATTTCCTAGCAAACCAAATTATGAGGAAATTGTGAAGAAAATGATTGAAAATTTCGGAAAAATAGGATGTTCGATGAGCAATAAACTTCACTTCCTTAATTCGCACTTGGACTAATTTCCTGATAACTTTAGAGCTGCAAGTGAAGAGCAAGACGAAAGGTTTCATCAGATTTGAAAGAGATAGAACGTTGCTAACAGGGAACATGGAATAAAAGGATGATGGTAGACTACTGTTGGTTGCTAAAGCGAAATGATCCACGTCGGACTTTTAAGCAAAAATCACAATCGGACCTTCGGTGAAAAGAAAACAAGATACTATAAAATTATTCAATATTTCTAATTTATTTATTCTAATTTTTTAAATGTATTTATAATACTTTAAAGTAATGTAATTGTTTTTTTATTGTAATATACATTTTTTACTCAATAAAGTTGGCTTTTTTTCGATTTTATACATAGGGCTTTCCAAAAAAAACTGAGGGTGATGGGGAAAAATAATTACATATTCGTAATCAGCGAACAAAAATACATTAAAATAAGCTATCAAATCCAAAAAAAGAAAATGAGAATTAAAATTTTGCATACCTGTGAATTATTGTTGTACAAAACCTTTACGATCCTTTACGATTTTAAATTACAGAAAACGAACCATTCGCACACAACGAACAGCAAAGAGCTTTAAATTTTACAAATGGTAATGTATTAACATTAAGGCTCATATAACCATTTAATTTAATTTAGTAAGTATTACAGTGATTACAATAAAATTGAGAGTATACTTTACAAATACAAACACTAACCAAATTAATTATATGTAGGGACATTTGTAGACGCTCTGGAATTCACATTCCTTATTCGATTGGACTGAAACTTAGCACAAATATATCGCTGATAAAAATCTATGTTAATTTCGTAGATGAATTCAATCTAATATATTCAAATAGAGGCATTTCAAATTGTAAACAAAGTCGTTAAAAAGCCATTTAAAAACAGAAGTGCACAATCATTAAACAATTTTAAAAGACCATAAATTTTATGTGGAACTGTTTTCATATCAGGTATCTAAAAAAAGTCCTAAACTTTATTTGTTATAGTACAACATTTTCCTGCAATATCATTTCATTATTTTAGATATTTCTTTGAGAAATGGTACATTTTGTTTAATATTTTAGTAAATTTTCTTGTTTATTAATTGACATATAATGTTGAAATTTGGTCTTGTATGACTTAGTTAGGTAAGTCATATAAACTAAATACGTAAATAACGTTGTATAATAAATTTTATCTCTTACTAATTTTCGGCTAGAACATTTAAATTTTAATTCCATCAAAAATCAATCAAGTTTCTACTAGATGTCAATTAGATGGCGCCGTATTATTTTCACGAAGTGATAATCCAAAAGTGGTTTTTGAATAATTTAAATACTTTTGGGATTGGTATTTAAAACTTATTAGGATAGAAAGAATAACTCTTAATATAAAGAAATTTCATTATGACAAATATATAATACGTCGTCAATATTTCAACATTATAATGTATAAAATTTAGCCACTGGATTTACTATTTTTTACTAATGTCAAAACGACGTTATATTTCCGGCATTTAAATATAATTTGAGGAAAAAATAGCGATTAATGTTTTTTAATTATTAGCTTCTAGCGAGCTTACTTATTTGACTATAGTAAATTCTAAACTACAGTGAAGCGTTAGAAAGAATATCGACACTCCACACGGACATCGGTACTTTTTTAAAAATAGCGATTAATGTTTTTTAATTATTAGCTTCTAGCGAGCTTACTTATTTGACTATAGTAAATTCTAAACTACAGTGAAGCTTTAGAAAGAATATCGACACTCCACACGGACATCGGTACTTTTTTAAAAATAGCGATTAATGTTTTTTAATTATTAGCTTCTAGCGAGCTTACTTATTTGACTATAGTAAATTCTAAACTACAGTGAAGCTTTAAAAAGAATATCGACACTCCACACGGACATCGGTACTTTTTTAAAAATAGCGATTAATGTTTTTTAATTATTAGCTTCTAGCGAGCTTACTTATTTGACTATAGTAAATTCTAAACTACAGTGAAGCTTTAGAAAGAACATCGACACTCCACACGGACATCGGTACTTTTTAAAAAAATATTTTTTTTAAAAACTAACTTTCTTTTATTAAAATATGAAAATTATGTGGCTGGACATGAAATGTTTTAAAATTATTATAATAAACCTTTGTTGGGTTGTAAAATTGGAGCGTTCATTCAAACATTCTAGGTTAGTCAACATTTTGTTTCTTACCATTCTTACTTTTCAAAGCACATGTTACTTATGCAACTCAGTCAGAAACGCCTCTTTGTAGTTATATAGTCTAATTTGCTTCACAGATTTCGTAAAGTATGTAGTTAATATTGGATCCATACACTTTAAGGCTTACTATCTTCAAATATGTATTTCATAACATGAATGAAAATGCTGTATCATAATAAATAAATAAAATAGACTTACAATTTGTGGACTTCTGTTGTTAAATGGCTTTTTACCGATTTTGTTTATAATTTGAAATGCCTTTATTTGAATTTACTAGATTGAATCCTTCTGCGAATTTAACATAGATTTTCATCAGAAATATATTTGTGCTATGTTTCAATCCAACCGAATAAGGAAAGTGAACAGAATAAATACCATAAGATGATTCAGTTCTTTAAATGTGGAAAACAGCGGCGGATTTTTTCACACTGCTGTTTACTGAACTATTAGAGAACTGACGTGTATGAAGGTCAGTTCTGTAACAAAACAATCGACTATAATCATTTAAACTGCTTCATTGAATATTTTTTTGATGATGAAAACATTTTCTTTTTTATGGATTATTATTTTAAAATTTTAAACAATCCAAAATTTCGATTTATTCTCATACAAAATTAATGAATTAAGTGAATTTCTATTCACGAGTTCTTGCTATATAAAGATAAATGTTACATACCCAGGATCATTACAGCTTTGAAAAAATATTAAAGAAAGTCAGTAAATATTTTGATGCCAGGACGGTTTTCAATAAAATGGATATATAATAAGTTTTTATTACTTATTTTAACAAAAATTGGGCAACACCATTTATTTTACCCTATCGGCCTGCTTTAATTTATTTATATTAAAAAATAAACTTCAAAAAAGTCGTCATGCACTAATTTACATCTTTGTTATTTTGATCGTTCTTTTCATTGTTCTTGATAAACTTCATGTTGCAATCCATAATAAAAAGTTGATGTCCACCTTAATATTGACTGTATTCCATTGGTGTTCCTCCAAAATATGATTTGTTATTTAATGAGTCATCTTACTTTCTACTTTTATTTAATTACTGTACTTAATGTATCACCAGTTATTATTTATAATTAAATTTAAAAACACTATCCGTCATCACTGCTTTAAATTTATCAGTTCGCAGTAACTTCGGACCGCTGAATACTTGGAAAAAGGTTTGTTTGTTAATAAATTATATTTAGAATCAGTAAACTGTTATTTTTCATACTTGATTATTTTCCTAAGCTTCACGGAAAACTCCTGCAATTCAATGTTTTGGTTATTTAAATAATTACTGTATTAATTAGTAATGTATTAATATTAAAGTTCATATAATAATTTAATTTCAGCAAGTATTACGGTATACGGAGTAAAGAATGTTCTCTGACCGTTTAAAATAACACGACTTGTAACATTTTTTAAAATTTGATTGTTTTTTGAAGTTTCTTACTACAATGAGTACATTATTTGATTCACTAGAACCACTAAGTGAAGCACGCAATCCATTCTTATGTACATTTTTTGGGGCTCTGTTTAGAGTGCTATCACAACCTCTTTGGTTCGTTCCAAAATAAAACTTAACATATATTAATTTACAATCCTGTATTTAATTTTTGAATCTCTTATTATATAAAAATATAGGAAAATGACAAAACCTTTAAAGTATATGACTGTTTTTCTTTCTCCAATAATGTTGTTTTCTCTAAATTTCGTAGAGTCGTCATTTAAAATTCATTTTAAAGGGGATATAGTCAACTAATAATAATATCTGCGTTCCATAAAGTGTTAAGTGGGAATATTTGCTGGAAAAAACTAGATTTGTGGAAAAATACGTCGGACCTTTCATGTAAATTTGGCCAAAAATCACCGTAATATAAGTGAAGTTACCACGATATGGATAACATTTTGAGTCGATTGAAGCCTCTAAACAAAATTCGCAAATGGTAAAGACTGTAACGGAAATTACCCATAACGAGTGGTTAGATAGTTTATCCAATACACAAATATTTACATCAAGATGGTATCATTTTTAAGGCGACAAAACAAATTTGGAAAAGAAAACTATACTTGGAGTTTTTTTAACAATTGCCCTTAGTGGAGTTTCATTAAACAATTCACCGTATTATGGTTTAAGCAGTAACCGTTTGATATCTCAGAAATGTAGGTTAAAATTTAATGCGAACCCCAAGTCCTATTTTCCAATTACGTAACTATATCTAAATAAGTGCAAAATTTCAAATATTTGAACTAACAAAATAATACTGACTTGATAAAAAAAAATTACTTGCATATAACTTTAATAAAAAAAAAAACTGATTTGATAAAAAAAAATAACTGATTAACAATTAAAAAGTTAAAACATTTTTTCCATTTCTCCTTAATCTTAGATCTGATCCTGATACATTTTTTTTGAAATTTTTTTTTTATAAAATCACTCGCCGAATTATTTTATGTAATGATGTTGATTTTTCATAAATTCTTAACTTTATTATCTAAAGATATTTAAAAGCAGCAAAACGTCTCTTAAGCTAAAGCATATTTTACATACGTATATACGTTGTACGTATAAATACGGTAATATCATTTTTAAAAACTGATAAGCAAAACTAATTTAGAAAGGTGTAGAGCCAATAAAGTATCAAACCGCGTCTCATTCGATCGTGATATGCTTCCATTAAAAGAAATAAAGCATGTCCCATTATAAGTTCAAAGCCTTAAGATAAATCAAAATATATTTAGTTACGCGGTGGTTAAATGACTGGTTTCTCTCAGGAAAGTAAACATTTTAAGTAGAAAATCGTGCCTGAATTTTCAATGGCTTCAGAATGTTCGACATATTTTAAATAAATTGTGTATATTTTTCAGCGGTATTGAAGATGCTAAGCAATATTCATGGCTACTTTCACGAGGGCGAGACACTCACGGGATGACGACCTGACTAGCGCCATTGGAACGTAATTAAAATATGCACAGTAAAATAAAATATTGTACATCGATACAGTTACAGACACTTTCTGAAATGGCAGAATCTAATTATTTCATGCAGCTTGTTATAATGAGATTAGCATGTAAACTTAGATTAACTTGATAATGAATATTAAGTAAACCAACACGCGACTTACATTTTAGTGTTGTTTCGTTCATTTTTCCTATACGATAAAAGTACACCTGATTAGAAAAAAAAGTGTTAGAGAATGAAGGCTGAGAGTAATAATGGCATATTACTTTATTGTAAGTTTTTTCAATTTTTCTTTCAAACATTAATTCAATTCATAATTAATAATTTCTAAGAACAATTAAAAAACAGTTTACTTCTAAAACAAAGTTACAACTCGCAGTTAGTAGCAAGAGATAGCAGTTATTAAATTGCCATTGTGTTCCATTTAGAAGTGTTTGTAGTTGTTACCACAGGGAAATAGGATTCAGCGCAAAGTAACTGTTATTATATCAAGGGCAGTTGGCTCATAATTTTGAATATATTTAATATTATTTGGTTATATTTATTATTCAGTTTCTATGTTGTTATTGAAATGGTGTTTTAAAAGTATTACTTTTCTGCTTTTATTATATTAACTAAATAGCAGATGAGCACTACATGTTTTGGATAATAAACATAAAAGTGATATTTTATGTAAACATGAAAGTATTCCACATTTAAAAATGAAGAAATAGATGAATAAAATAACATTTTTGTTAGCGGTACATTCTACTGAATAATGTTGATGAACTTTTTGTCAGTATTGGCTGAGGAATGGATTGTAGACAAAATTAAATTAAAGGCTATATTTACATGCTCTCATACCAATATATTATTTTTGTATATATGCAATGTTTTATTTATCATTCTAAATAATAACAATTCAGGGGCCACAAACAAATTTAATACTGTCTTCTTATCCTCCTCGTCCTTTTATTTATTTTTTTGGTAATACTATCACAAATCATAGAACTAATCATCGTTATCTTGATCTGTGGTCTGTGATTACGATTTAATTTGTTTATCAACATTTGTTATAACATTATTTTGACTTAATCTTTCTACGAATTATAATATAATTTTCATTTAATGACGATTTGTTTTTTTTATTTTAATTTGGAGTTAACTTTACCTATGAATTAAGCTTTTATAGCTTTCAGGTTTCTTTTATGATACTTTTTCACTAGTTTGATTTTTTTAATTCTCTGCTTCGACGTTATAGATAAATTAAACAAAAATTTACATCACGGTAGCAATTTTTCTTAATTTTTGTACTGAATTTTAAAGTGGTTGATATAATTTATTTTCCACTAAATGATCAGTTCACGTAAATCTTCATAAAGTAATTACTTCAGCGATATTTTGAGGCATCTGGAAAAACAATTAAAATCTCTCACTCGCTCCGTTCCGGGTAATAATGATAAAACTAACTTTACGCAATTGATTAAAGTGAAAAAATATGTATAAAATCGATTACAGGAAAATACTTGCTTGTATCACACCTGAACAAATATATATGATCTAGACACCTAGGATACAAATATGTAACACGCGTATTACATTTATGTAAACTAAAAATCGTTTCACGTTTTGATAGTACGTAACTTAAAAGGAAAAACGGAACCCTTATAAGATCGCTGACATGTCCGACCGCATGTCTGTTACAGCTGTTTTTCTCAGAAACCGCATAACATTAAAACTTCAAATTAGACACAGAAATAAAATTTATTAACTTGCACATGTCGCAATAGTTAAAACTCAAAAATATTTATTTGGAAATATTAGGGAGGATAAATTAAATACACGATTTTTTTAAAATTTCTGTATTCAGAGCGGGGTGTTGTTTGAAAGGGACCCAACAATATTTTTTCATAATTTTATGTATTGTATCTCTGGACTATACTATAGTTATAATTCTAATAATATAACTATAGCGGTAATTCTAGATTATTTTTTTAAATATTCCTCATATTTTGACGCCTACGGAAGATATATCAGGCAATGCACATACATTTTTTGATTTTTGAAGCCGATTTTGGAAACTACATGACGTAGAAATTTGAAAGTTAGCATAGTAATACACCTTATTAAGCTACATATTTTGTATATATTCTACACCAACTTTTTGGAAGTATTTGTTTAACAAAGAGAAAACACTGAGCCAAATTTGACTCGAATATTATAGAAAAAAACATAGCAATTATCCTACATGGCATATTTTTTAAAATATTCACCAGGTTTTGTGCCTGTGATGGATATAACGTGTAACTATTTGCAATACATTTACGTTGTAAACAATTTTTATTTTTAAATATTTTAATAGACAGAGTATCTCGGATAAACTGTTAGAAATAAAACGAAATTTGCTTTATTAAGACTTTGGCTATATTATGATTAATAAATTAAAAATAAAAAGTTTCTCTCAATACCAAATCATTCTCAGAAAAACCAGGCCTTATTAAATCATCATCAATCATCAGAAATCGTTTGTAAAAACTTATGTGAAATAATAAGGACTAAAGTAGCCTCCCTTTAATGCGATTGAATGATTTCTTTTTAAGAAAAGAGCAAAATATAAAGGCCATGTGATCAATAATAACATATGGATTGACCTGAAGAAATATTGAGAATTGGTGAGTGGAAAATAATAACGCGGACCGAAAAATGGTTGTCAGTTTCATTGAACCGGAAAACTATCAAACAATGTGAACGAAAAGTTTATGTTCACATTGTTAGAAATGTGTACTTTAATGGAATATATTTCCCGACGACAAATTACATATCTCTCAATATAAGCCAAGGAATTTATTTTAATTTTTGTTTATTATTGGTACATTAACTTCTCGTCTGCTTAAGTTATGATTATGAAAAAGTTGCTTCGACATATCGTAACTACTCACTAAGGCCATTAGTTTTTACTTACTGATCGTCTTTTAATCTGACCAGAAATAGGAAAATGTCAAAGTTCGAAAATTTACATTATTAAACAATCTATTAGAAGGTTTTGCGTCATAACTAATAATGGCACCTAGAGACTGTCAATACGGACTTACGTTTAACGCCACACCGTATCAATTAAAATCATTGTTATTCAAGGCTTGTTATTTAAATACGTCAAGTATTGCATGTAATTATAAAAACTTCTAATATATATTTTTTATCTCTTTTCCCGAATAAAAATTCGATTTCTATTTTAGATTTTCACAATTAGTAGTATTATTTCTACTTTCTTTAATTTCTTTACCACGACCTAGATTTCGTTGTATTACAGCATCTTCAGGTGGGAAATAAGCAAAGATTAACTCTTAGGAACATCTAACAGCATTTATATTATTCAAACACAATAGCGGAAGCCTGGTTTGTGCGGGTTTTACCACTGCTTATGTTAATGAGTTAATTATAGGGGCGGGGTGTAGGTTTTATTATATTTCCGAGAGCTATACGATATACTAGTATTTTAGTGAGAGTAATAAATTCAATTGTTGTTATTATGTGAGGTTATACAATGCAAATGTTCCGGTGTATGTAATAAAATTAAATGGAAGTAATTATCGGCAATATATTTATACAACAGCAAGGGTATCTGAAAGTAAGGACAAGGTAACACACTAATTATACATATCTCCGGTTTTATTTATTCATATATTTATTTATTTGTTTAAAATACTCATAAAAATATAAGTATATATAAATTTTAAAAAAATTAAAAGAAATAAATAAATATATTTGTATTTGAACGGGTATGTCTCAAGTAAAATAACTTAAATAATTGGATAGAATTTGGCCATCTAAATTGAAGGGACGCCATAGAATTCCTTGTTAATGTATAGAGTAGTTGCCGTGATCAAATTTTAATGACAGAGGTCTAATAATATCCTAATAGCAAAGCTTCTAATTTTTTTAAAACGACTAAGGGCAATATAAATTTGCTTTTCAGTATAATTAGGATTCCAGGAAGCCGGAAGATGATGACAGTAATTTTTGAGTGTTGAGGGGTAAACTCATGGAGGTTCGACTTAACGTAAGAAAGTAAAAATGTGAACTGATATGTGGGTATATACAAAAATAAAAAGTATTTTTGTTGTATATATTATTTTATGTCTCTAGCACTCATCAAACAATTTGTAAGATTTTTTAATTTGGAGGGGTATAACACCTCCAGCGTGGTCCCATAAAAAAACCTTAGAATTTGATCATGGAAATTGAAGATTCGCAATAGAATTTCTCAATAATGAAGAGCAGAAGTGCTGTGATAGGTTTTAGATGATACTGATATAACAGTATTTGTTTTGGTCAATAATAGCAGTATTTTGAGAATTTATTTACGTTTGGAAATGATATTGTAACGCTTTCGTATTTTCATTATTTTATGTATTTTTGTACTTCTCTTATTCGATAGTTAGCTAAAGACGGTTCCATTCTTTTAATAAAAAGTTTCATTTATGACACAACATTCATACACAAAACATCACATCCAATTTACCTTGGATAGCACATGTTTAAACTCGTGAGTTAATGATTAAGGAAACAATGTTTTAATAAGAAAATTAACAACGTTTGTTTCATTATTACATATTATTAAAAAAACACAATACAAAGGTTATATTTGCATAAGTAGACTAAATTTAATGGTAACATTATTTATGAGAACCAACTTATTTACTTTATTGTTAAATGTCATTTTCATAGCTTTGTGTTTATATGATTATATCTTAATATTTTAAAGTAAACCAAAGTCTTTTCCCCAAGGTATATTCAAATAAAATTGATTAAAAAGAAAAAAGTTTCTCATGGTATCAGAAAAGTTCTAAATAGAATTCTCATCAGCACTGTTCGTAAACATTTAAGTGAAGTAATAATGTCTGAAAGCAGAAGGCCCATTGTTGGGAGAGAGTTATTTCTATTCATTAAAACGGTAAACATAAAGCCTATGTGATTGATAATAACAAACGGATTGATCTGAAGCAATACCGAGAATTAATTGAGTGGAAAACTATAATAAGTACAAGTAAAAGTTAAACGTTTTTCACCGAACCGAAAAGTTATTTCGACGAACAATTTATATTCACATTGTTTGATATGTGCGCTTTGATATATGGGGATATTTCGTGTATGCCTTTGTGTCTCTACATATTTTAAGATTTAAATAGTATAAATAGTTTATATGAAATATGCATAGATAGAATTATCGTGCATACGATTATGTATTATGCATACGATTATGTATTATTTATCAATAAATAACAGATTTAACAACTTTTTTAAGAGCTGTCCACAGTGTCCTGAAATCGTAATATTTAGGAGTTTGAAGGTTTTCATCAATAAATTTAAATTTATGTATTGTTTTGTGAAAAATATATTAACGTGTTAAATTAACCCCTGAGGAGCCCGGCTCCAAAACACGGTGTCGGCCGCTTCCTCGCTTATAAATTCAAAATTGATTAAACCATCGAAACCATTTTTTACATATATAGAGAACAAATTTAGTTATAAAATAGTTAAAACATTTGTATCATCCTTACGTGCATAATGCATTTGAAAAATAATGAAAACAACAACAAAAACCTACGTTTTTGTAAGAAAAAAGCTTATAAAAAAAAGGCTTCGTATAATGCAATTTTCGTTAATACCATCAAAAAGTACAAATAAATAATTAAACGTAATGTAAATAAAAAATCTCTTATTTTAATAATACGTGTTTTTATTGTTAAGTTTTTGGTGAGTCATTTCAATTTTGTACGCAAATCGATCGATCGATTATTTACATTTGAGTATCGCTAGTTGCTGTGGCTCATATACGGGACTGGCACGCCCAAGGGACTAGTTAGAAAAATAAGAAACCAATGAACGACAAACGAAATTTATGCAGGAAATTCATATGTATAATTACATTACATACCTGTTTTTAACAAAGTTCCTAGTTTAAATAAAAGGATGTTTTTCCACTGAAAATTATTTTAACAAGTAACGCAAATAAGTACACGCAGCACGTTTCTCGACATAGCTGCTTCTTTGCATGCAAACATAGAAGTATAGAAAAAGTTTAATGAGCTACAAATCTATTAATAATTAAATTCAGTGGAGTTCTATTTTGGAATAGAATAAAGAAACCAGGTGAATTTATTACTTAATATTTACTCCGTACAAACTAACAAAAGCAATGAATAAGAAAACCTTGATCGGTTTTGAAAGTTTATGTAAATAACAAATAATTTATAAAATGTCCTTTATTATTCTTTGCTACAGAATTGAATATTACTTTCCTGAGAATATTTAATAAGAATTTCTTTCAAGTCGAAGATAATCAAGTCATCAGCATTTGTGCCATCTGCTAACTGCAAGTGTAGAAATTACGGACTATGCATGAACATCATGTGCGTCATTTGCCTAAGCAAGCTCGTTCCGTTTACGACACCTTTCTTCACAGCCGAGACAAATTTCATAAAAAACGGGGAGCGGCAACTAAGAGACGTAGGTAAGTTGTTTGTACTTATCTTCGAGTGGAACTCACAGTAATTTCTTTCAAATAACATCGGGCTCGAATTGATTTTTGGTAATACAGCCAATAGGTAAAGAAATGAAGATCACTTGAAAAGCAATTAGCGCTATTGACGAATCGGAGTTGTTTGTCTATTTCTTACTAATTTTTCTAAAGCTTTACTAATTGGTGCATCGAATTTTGAAAATAATAAAAATACATCAGAACAATTTACCAAATACTGCTCTTGATATCAGAAGAGTATGAATCGTTGTTGAATATAATATTTTTCTTAAAATACTAATTGAAAAATAACTTTAATGGAATTTTGTAGGAGGAAATTTTATATATAATGTGATATTTTTACTACCGATTGAATGTGCGTATACAAATAAACTTGGCAGAATCTAAGTACAATCTTTTCGATGTTTAACAAATTTAGTCAAATATTACTTGCGTGACACTGTAAGGCTTGTAATTATATTTCGTTTCGTTATATCACTTAGTGAAAAATTGGTAATCGCTTCATTATAGTGGTTTAGATAGTATTTCATTTTTACCGATTAATAAAATATGACATAATTTTATATAAAATACTTTTATATATTAGTTTTAATGTGAATGTCAATGTATTTATATACTATTGAATATATTTGGCGTTAATTTTTTAGAAATTCATTATTCACAATTAAATGAAACTACGTGATGTAGTATTATTTCTACTTTCTTTAACTTCTTTTCCACGACCTAGGTTTCGTTGTATTACAACATCTTCAGGTGGGCTGTTAGGAAAGATTAACTCTCAGGAACATCCAACAGCATTTGTTTCAAAACAATAGCGGAAGCCGGGTTTGTGTCGGATTTCCCACTGCTAATGTTAGTGAGCTTATTGTAGGGGAGCGTGTAGGTTTTATTATACTTCCGACAGTTATTCGATATACAAGTATGTTAGTGAGGGTAATAAATTATATTGATGTTATTCTATGAGGTTATATAAAGAAAATGTCTCGGTGTATGTAATAAAATTAAATGGAAGTTTTTCTCAGCAATATATTTATACAATAGCAAGGGTATCTGAAAATTAGAACACGGTTATACCACTAACCCTAGATATCTCCCGTTTTATTTATTCATTTATTTATTTATTTTTTCCTTTACATATATATTAGATGATATTTTTTAATTGTTTCAGCCCAACTACACATGCAAATATTAACATCATTCTATTCATCTTTATGGAACATAACCGGATATTATTGTTAGATGGAAATTTTCCGTACTGAATTAATTTTATTTAAATATACCTATTTACTATTCGTATAAATAGTGAATACAATGAAAATCTTTAACAAGAAAGTTTTTTTAATAAAACCTAATATAATTTAACGTAAGGACTTATTATATCAAGATTTCGATCTTTCAAGAATAAGTAGCTTATCTATAAGCACTGTTTCAAACTGCACTACTAACATAATTTGATTCATTATTTGTGATCCTTCTTATTATTTCTTTTGATTTTGATGACAGTAGATCCAACTAGTAAGTACGACTAAATAGTACATGAATGAGTACACGCTTCGATAGTTTTGTAAACTAAGAATAAGTGTCGTAAACTAAAATTGTAATTAAGTTTACTTCCTATTATTTAAGGGATTTTTTTCACAGCGCTAACAAATTTTAGGAAAATAAATATTTATATTTAAATGAATATAATGTAGTCTCAGAGATCGATCGTGGCTGTCAGAACTACACGAAGTATCAATATGATAATTTCAGTTATGCTGTTTAAATGTGATAAACCCATCTATGCTAGAATCTTGAGTATTCGCTTTCCCATAAATGCAGTACTTTACAATGTACATGCAGTAAGTGAGGGTAAGTTTTGGTAACATTTTTATTTCGTAGTGCTATTATTTTTCAGTAAGAAAGTTTACATATTATCTTTCAAGGTTAGGAAAAAATTATTATACATTTCTTCAATAACAAGGCTTTTTTAATAATAAAAAAATTAGGCATTAACTTTTCAATGTGGAACTTACCATGATACTTAAATCTAAAATCGAGCCAAATAATTTCATTCAAAACAAATTTATGTTGAAAAAAAAACAATCAATTTCATTTGTATATAAAGTATTGAGAAATGAAAATGTAGGGATATATAGTAATTCGCTATTTATCAATCATATAAAATACTCGTACGCCTACTTTTTTAGATAATTTGTGTAAAATATTTTGACGAATAAAGTTGGTTGTTTGCCCTCTTTATATTTTGATACCTTCGAGCCCCCATAAAGATATAATCTTTGGTGTCTGGTATAAGGGACATTGAAAATAGGTAGACTTAGTTACCGGTACAAGGAGTAATATAGCGTCTCATATCATATATAGTTCTTTATCAATTTTTGAAATTATGTCTAAATATCTATAAAACATTTTCAACAAAAATATTGTGTGTGTACTACGTGCGTTAGAAATTGTACTTCTTTGGTACAATACAAGAATAACTTTATTTAGCCTGCAAATAATTAATGGAAATAAAACAAAAAATTGGACTGGTAAAAATATGGTTGGTAAAACATAAACTCAATAAAATAATAAAATTTTAAATATTAAAATTTAAAATGCATTTGACAGATAAGCGGACCACCATTTTATTTTTCTGCTGGATTTCGATTGTAAGCATCTGCCAGACAGTTTCCAAATTCTCGCTCTTCATTTTTGTTATTTTTTCACATAGAGTCGTAAAAAAATTGATCTCATTTTAAAATTTATTAAATTAGCTTTAAAACTCATTTTAAAAGTAAATTTAATTATTTTGCAATTTACGTGAATAGTCAGCATTCAATTTAATATAAACATGTGTGTATAATTAATTGTTGAATTTACTAATATAATCTAAATAAAGTTGAATTGATAATGAAAATAAATTAATATTCTGAACATTTATTTTAATTTATTAATTAGAAGTATTTACTAAATGAAAAAGTAATTATTTATAATTTATAATGCAACTAAATACATACATACATATATATATATATATATATATATATATATATATATATATATATATATATATGTATATATATATATATATATATGTATATATATATAGATATATATATATATATATATATATATATATATATATACATATATATTTCTTTATGATAGAATGAGTAAACTATGCTGGTTTGAGAGCAGTTTACTAATACTTGAAAAACATTTTAATAAAATATATATTTTTCAAAACTAAGTAATATGTGAGCCTGCGTGCTGTTTGCTGTTAGGAAAATCGAGCTACTGAATATAACTGACTGTCGCAACCAACTGTAGCTGAAGCATATAGCGAATACCGATGCCAGAGCAAATATCGAATATAGCTAATATATATGGCGAATACTGAATACTACGACTACAGTCACCGATTAATGCTGAACCGTTATATAACGGTGACCTGATACAACTAAACTTTTTTATTGTAGTTGAAATCCGTTTTTAATTATAGTATATGTGAATATTCTAGGTGCTTGCTTCTTTGGCTAAAGAACAATAAATAAAAATTTCAAGTCGGAGATGCATTTTCCGAAGGGAAACGTATGTGTTTTCCGACCTAGTTAATGTTGCCGTCGAGAAAAACAATTATTTTTCTGTTCTTTTTTTTAATCTTGGACTAAAAACATAGGAGAGACGTGTAAAGTAAACGTGTAAAAATAAAAAGTATGTTTAGAAGCTTGATTTTATTCCGCCCGTCTTATTTCATAGCCCCGAAAGTTGTGAAATGAAATGGGTTGAAGAATAATACTCGAAGATGTTACGTATAGTACTATATTGTCTGCTGGAAATAGACAAGTGACATAGATAATAAAAAAAAGTTTCTAATGTTTAGATGGAATTCAACATATCCCTTTATATTAGATACCAAGTATGACGGCCAAGTAACGTACATAGTTGTTGGAATGAGGAGAAACATTTATCTTGCCTTCATCTAATAAAACAGAACAGAGTGATTTAGCGTAAGTAAATAATAATAATAGAAGCCTAAAAACCCATTTTGAGAAGATTTGTGTGTCTGTCTGTTCGTTAATTTATTTCTCAATCACGCAAAATTTAATAGACGGATTTTGATAAATATTGACATGGCAATAGTTTATATCCCCGAGCAGCATATAAAATACTTTTTATTTGTTTGTTATAAATCTTTAAAAAAATTGACTTTTTTTAATACATTCTTAATGTTTATTTTTGCTTTATTTAATTTCATTAATTCACCCTTATACTTTTCTAAATGGTAACTCTGAAATATTTTTTGGCAAATTTATTGTGAAATTACCGAAAAATATTTAAGAATATGCAAATTTTGAAATATTTTTAGCGAGTAATTTTTTTGCAATCGATTTGGTATGTTGTTAAGACTTGGAATTCTATTACAATTTGGACTGCGATTTCCATTTTGAAATATCCATCAAAATTATACAAGCATAATTATACAAGCATAACTACATCCATGTCTTTCATTGAATGTGGCATGATGATTATTTGTAGTTTGTGATTTTACTCAAATCTGCGGTTAACAAATAAGTGTTTTCATATTTGCCATCACTATTTTTATTTAAATGCTTTACTATTCTACATCCAATAAGCTAAATTTCGGCAACGACAATAAATTACAGTTTGCTTGTATATATTTGTATGTCTTAATCAGACGTAAATTCGACATTTTTACCCAGACTTTCGATAATTTTGAGTTTGTACTTTAAAAGGCTTGTTACCAATACTTCTAATATCTTGTAATGTTCGGACCAAAATACATTGGCTGGGTTTACAATAATTTAATTTTATCTATATAGAAGATATAACTGAGAAATAGAATGATCGGATGACAGCAACTGTTTCTTAGTCTTATATACTTGAATTACTCTTAACTTGATACGACTATTGTAATATTTCTCTGTAAATAGATTAAACATTTTGCTGATTTGGTAATCACCTTGCGCCGTCTATTGATTTATTACAGTACCTAATAAATAGTTATATTTGACTGAAATGTACCGAATTTCATCCTTCAGTGATAATGCCGCATCTGGATATAGTAGTGAATGGAGTAGCCCATGTTTATTAGTTCATCTTATAAAATATACGTTGTAAAATTTATTTCCCTAGTTTTATTTATCTGTGAATAGTAGTCTTCATAATTTTATTGCATAATCAATATTAAAAACGTCGATAACAAAATCTATTTTTTTTTCGAATCCTGTTTTAGAAATGTCATTGAATTATAACACTTAATTTTATATAATTTATACAAATATTTAAACGTCTTATATGGTAAGTGTATATATATATTTATATATATATATATATATATATATATATATATATATATATATATGTGTGTGTGTGTTTGTGTGTATGTGTACACATATATTTTATAAATTACTTACAAAGAGACAAGTAAAAATTGTGTAAAGAAATATAACGATCCATTTAATCTAATAAAATGGAAAAATAATATACTATGGCCTGATCCTACTACTAATATACCATTTGAACAAATTATTTATAAAATTCCCTTTTTCCGCATTAGAACCAAACAATCAATTTCTCTTTTTTGTAAAAAATAACTATATACAACCTACGTCAATCAGCTATAAGTAACTTATACTTTATTTATACTTATATGTTAATGGATTAAATAGCTTTGAGGTGAACCAATCATTACCTTTTCACATTTTAGACTGGATATTTAATATTTGATTCTGGAAATAAATAAAACAATATTAATAAACGAAAATAACGTTTAAACGAGAAAGAACGTTTTATATCATCCCGAAGCACGCGAATGTTCAAACTAAAATTCGTAGTTATATAAACCGCAAGGGAGCACCGTCGTCACATACGTATTGAAGATATGAAACATTGAAGGTACCTGTCCTATGTAACCCTTTCAGGAATTGAAGAGGATTAGCCAGCGGAGACAGCAATTGATTTCGAATGGGTCAACCAGATATGGGGATTAATTAGTTAGTCTTTACGTCTAACGTATCATACTTTGACCTAATTTACGATAAATTTTAGTTCACTGATTTAGAAATCTTATATAATTATATATTACTTTATTAAATATGAAATATGTTTTTATTTCCAATAATTATCTTAATAATATAAAATGTAAGTTGGCTAGTGTAAGTGTAGTGTAAGTTTAATCAATTAGTATTCCGTACAGGCAGTTGTTTTTGATATTATATTTGGCCGGATATCATAAAAAACGTGTCTGTTATTCCGAAAGTCTATTTATTAAGATATCTACAAATTTTACCTCTTGTTTTCTACACTATGATATCTTTATTTTGTATAAACACAGACGTGAAAACGTGATGGAGGAAGCAATCCTTTCTAATATTTTGTTATTTAATAACATTGTAAATTTTTAAACGTTTAGTCAATCTAAATTCAGATTTGTAAACATGTAAACATTTAAATTGTCAACTTGTAACATATATTACAAGGTTAAAGCCGTTATTTATGATAAGTATACATTCATAACACCGTCTGCCTATTATATAACATAGCACATCTCCATTAACTAAATCGTAACGACATATATAATACGGGAATCTTGTTAACTCTTCTCCGCGTTAAGCTCGCACTGAGCGGACGGCATTAACGAAGAGATAAAATTGAAGAATATTTCAGACATATGTACTTTGTGGGTTTATATATATATATATATATATATATATATATATATATATATGTATATATATATATATATATATATATATATATATGTATATATATATATATATATATATATATATATATATATATATGTATAATATTCTTTACATGTATATGTAAATAAACTATATTTCTTTAATTAGTACAGCGCTCTTCTGTCGTTAAGCGTGGATGGCAGCTAACTCTGCCGGCAAAATAGATTTTTATTGGTTGACAAAACTCACATTGTTATTCAGACTGTTTGGTTATATTAAAAGAATTGTATAAAAAAGGAATTGACAATTTAAATGATAAACTTTAAATATCGTTTCTTTGTTTAAAGGTAGTAACTATACTACCTTTAAACAAAGAAACGATATTTAAAGTTTATCATTTAAATTGTCAATTCCTTATATCCGTAAATAGGTTCCGTAAATAGTACTAACTATTTAAGTTAAACTGTGTGATTATTCTTACGTGTACTGCCAGTACTAAAATAAAGAAACTTTGTTTTCAGAGCAACGCAATTGTTTAATTGAATTTTGAAATTCCTAGTAAGTTCGAAGAAATATATATATATATATATATATATATAATATATATATTTTTTTTTTTTATAAATTATTTAAAAAGAGACAAGTAATACTTGAATAAAGAATTACAACGATACATTTAATCTAATAAAATGAAAAAATGATACATTATTGTCTGATCCTACTACTAACATATTTTGTGAACAAATTATTTATAAAATTCACACTTTCCGCATTAGAATGCTCTGATAAAACTTAGTTTACCATAACCGTATTCCTTTTCTCACTACAAGCTTTATATTAAATGTACCTAATATTGGATACACAACTATTAGAACAAAACAATCAAAACAAATAGCAGAACATGCAGTATTGATTTACGAAAACTCACCAGTTTTATATTACTAAATAAAAGTCTTTTCTTGAAAACAGGAAAAAACCCGGCTCATGTGGCCTCGTGAAAATATCACGAAGCCACATGAGCCCGAATAAAAATAATGAGTAGGAATAAAAAGCTACGCTAGAGTGACGAATTTTCCATTCACATTCACGTGGTAAATTAATTAAAAAACAAAAATGAATTAAACTCCTGGAACTTTGCATACGTTTTTTATTACTTCACAACTTCGACACTTTAAATAGATGTTGATTAATTGTACATTTACGCTCTGATATGATCTCTGCTATAATCGCCTTTATGGACGATGCTTGCCCATATAGAGTTCAAGGGTCTTGTGAATGCGCTGTTTCTAACTACGTTTCCTTAATTCCATAGATTTTATATATGTCGTTACGATTTAGTTAATGGAGATGTGTTATGTTATATAATAGGCATACGGTGTTATGACGGTATACTTGTTATAAATAGCGGCTATAACCTTAAAATTTATGTTACAAACTGACAATGGAATATTAATTGATTCAACTTACACTACATTTACATTGGCCAACTTATAGTTGGCAGGTTTTCATTTTATATTAGTATGATAATCATAGGAAATGAAAACCTATTTCATATTTAATAAAGTAATGTATAATTATATAAAGGTTTCCAAAGCAGTGAACTAAGTTTTACAGTAAATTAGGTTAAACAATGATCAGTTAGACGTAAGGAGTATCTAATTAATCTCCATGTCACCTTGACCCTTTCGAAAACAATTGCTGTCTCTGCTAGCTAATCCTCTTCCATTTCTGAGAGGGTTACTTCGGGCGGCAGTGACCTTCAATGTTTCATATCTTCAATACGTATCGGACAACGGTCTTCTCCCTTGCGGTTTAAATAACTACGGATTTTAGTTTGACCATTTATATGCTTTGGGACTATATAAAACGTTATTTCCAGGTGTGAATATTTATTTCTAGAATTAAATATTAAATATCTAGCCTAAAATGTAAACAGTTAGTGATTGATTTACCTCAAACTCATATAATTCATTAAAATATAATTATAAATAACATATAGGTTACAGTCAGCTGAGTGACGTAGGTTGTATATCATTATTTTTTATAAAAAAGAAATTGATTGTTAGTAGACCCGGTAAAAGTAAAGTGAGTTAAAAAAAAATAGAAGTTTGAAGGACACCTCTATTGTACACCTCATTGAAATTATAAAAGATATTTAAACATGATGTAGAAAACGCTAATAAGTTTACAAACACTTTAAGAATGTGAAGGTAAATTTCTTTTGGAGATTTTTACAAGAAACGATTTTGAATTTTGGTTCGCTATTTCTTTTCCACTAAAATATTGGAATCTGACTTCGAGAAATCAATCCATCTCAATCTCGGAAAGTTTTTCCTATTTCTCATATGTTTTATCAAACGCAATTTTTTATTTGCGGAATTGATCTCTTTATCCCTAATTAAATGATAGGTCCGTTTTGTTTTACTAGTTTTAAAATATTTAATAATGTCAAGATCCTTATGAACTTCACAAGAAAAAAAATTATACCTCCATCGGCATTGATTATTTTCTCTGGTAGCACAAAAAATAAATAGCAAGGTCAGCCTTTAAAAATGCAAATTTGTTCCTACGTAACCTATAGTCACCAGTTAAATAAATATATAAATTGTATTTTATAATTCTTTATAGTACATTTTATAGTACATTCAGAAAGAGTAAGTGTAGCCAAAAGCAAAATTCCACTTGTATTATGAAAGTAAGGATTTTATATGATGGTAACTCGACGACATCCTGAAAAATTTTTTTTAATTGAAAGAAAATCATTTCAGATAGGTTCCATGTAAATATGATAATGATCTTAAAAAAAACTCTGGAGATATCTTAAGGAACTATTCAATGGATGAAAGTGGTGGTCAGGTTGTGGTCAGGTTCTGATGATTTAGACACCAAAGGTGGTGACAAAACTCATGGAAAAAGTAGATTTATCGAGTTTGGGCTCATTTAGCTTGCCTCGTTGAGTCCACAGGTCAGAAATAATAACAAGATTCTGACGATGGGACCGAAAGAAGATGATACGAACTCCTCAATGGTTAGGAGTAGATTTATCACATTTATGCTCTCTTGACTTTTATTGATGAGCCTTTTGATCATAAGTAGTGGCCTATATCTGCTGATAGAATCGAAAGGTGGTGACAGACTCCCCAATGGTAAGGAGTGGTTTCATCAAGTTTAGGTTTGTTTGACTTATTTTGGCAAGTTTCTTGGTCATATGGCCAATGTCTGATGATAGGGCCAGATAGTGCCGACAAAAATTGGCTTCATTGATGAGGAATAGATTCATCACGTTTGAATAAGTTTGACTTATTTCGCTTGCAAGTTATGTCCACGGTCTTATAATGGAGCGGATAGGTCGTGATAGTATTCCATAAATGCAAGAAGTAGGTTCATCGAGTTTGTTTGACTTATACTGGTGAGCCTCTTTGTCAGAAATTCTGGCTAGGGTCTCTTGATATACGGCAGGTGTTGACAGGAATTACTTACATCATCAACTTTGGACTCGTTTGACTTTTTCGATAAGTCATTTGGTTATAACTGGTGGCCAGCGTGTGATGTTACAGCCGAAAGATAGTGACTGAATCTCCTTATTGCTGAGAGGTAAACTCGGAAGTGTTTGATTTTTCTTGATACGTAGGCGGATTATTATTACATATACAGTTTACTATATACATTTTATTATGATACACTGTTTGCTACTATACACAGCTTACTATTTACGTACATTTTATAGCAATAATAACACACATACATTTTTAATACACAGGTTGTCAAAAAATATTCATTAAGGCTTATTATACTGGGTCAAATAATAGAATATACAATATTTGTAATTTTTGCTGACTTTTGTAAATTGACAGCTAAAACTAATACCTCTTGTTAAAAATATAAATCGTCGAAAACTGTTTTCAGTTTTTTTAAAATTACGTCTTTATTGCCAATTATTTTATATGTATTTTTACTCATATACTAATCACACTTTTTACCTTACGACTTGTAATTTTTTATCCTGAACGCAGACGATTTGCTATCCGATTAATTTACTCTATTATGATGATATCAGTGTAATTCACTAGTAAACAAAATTTTAACTTTGTCGTGACACAAGGACTTTTTTTGATATTTTTACTTTAATTATATTTTATGATAGTCAGTAAAAACAAATAATAACAAAATGTGTTAGTAAACAATTTTATCCTCTTAAGTAATTTAAAATATTTCAAAAAACAAGGACAATACAAATTTTATTATAAAATTACGATTTAATATATTCCTTCAAATTTAGCACCTAGGTTGTCCCTTTTGATTGTTCACCAGTAATCTGCCAGCATACTTGGGTTCCATTTACCTTAGTAACGCTTTTCCATCTTTTAAATGCCTTGAGCGATGTGAGCGATGAGTCCAGAGAAAGGTTCCATACCTTTCTCTGGGCTCACCGCTCACATCCTCAAGTTCTCAAGAAAAAATCCAGGCGTAAGTCTAAAAAAACCTTGAGTGACATATGCAATATATTGAACAAATAAATGCGTGTCAATTCTATGATGTTAGTTATGATGAGTCAAAATGATGTGAAATATTTTCAAAATTGTCATAATAAGATTGTTAAAGAGGTTACACTAAGAACGCATATACAGAGTGCCGCCGTTAGAAAATGGAAATTTACTGGTCGTAAAATCATTAACACTCACGTAGCGACTTGTTGGCATACAGTATGTTTAACGTATATGCGCTTAATCTTGATCGCTTACATTATAACTAAAATGATTTTTTTTATTTAATTTGTATTATTAAAATTATGTCTATACAAGAATAAGGTCTGTATAACAATATAGTATAACGTTAGAAAAACAACAGTAGAAACCCTTTTAAGTTGTGATATGTACACGGATTTTATGTGAAATATATAAAAACTAATCAAGCACGATTAGAACTCGTGCTATGGGGATTCCTGCAAATTTAGGGAGTAAATATTATTTCTACCAAAACATAGTGCATATTTAAAATTATAAAATCTAGGACTTCTAGTCAGGTCAAATCATAATTATATGTAAAGTAACATCATGTTAACAATAACACTAAATGTCAGTTTGGAAACGTGACACCCCTATTGTAAACTGTCAAAATGAAATGTCATTTTTCCGTTAAAAAAAACTAGAAAACACGCGTACATAGTAATTAAAACGCAAATTATTGACCTAAATTTTACACTTACTTAAATTTTTTATTCTAAGTTTCTTACCCGTCCTCAACGCATTTTCGAAAACTAGGACAATTATTTTGACTTAAGTTATCTACCAAAGCGTCTGATATTAAATTATAATGCCATTCGGCATATACTAATATAATGTCTATAATTAACTAGCACTAAAAAACGATATATTCTTAATTCTAATCCGATCGACGAATATTGTACAAGTTATCCGTTATTCGCAATAGTAACTTCTCTTCCAAAACATTCAAACGTTCGGATTGGTCGAAGAAATACATGAGGGTTGCCATATTAAATAATAAATAATCCAAAAACATTAACTTTCTAATTTCAATAAAAATTAATTAATATAATTAACAAAAAGCCAATATATAAGTATAATTCATCTAAATAACAAATGAAAGAATATTGTATTAATAGTAATTTTTTTTTTAATCGATATGATATTTTTTATAATCACAAATATTATAGTAACTTATGTTGAGTAAGAATGATGGTAAAGATATTCAAATGGCAATAATCTTGATTTCCGAAATGTAAGCCAAGTTGCCTTTGAAATTTAATTTTGCCATCCTTTTTTTAACCTTTTTTTGTAAAACTGTGTTTGTAAAAAGAAAAGGATAGTTAGACAAGTCAAATTCACCATCGATCGCTAAAAAGGGTAATCATGCAATATTGCCACAATTCTTACGTTTATGGAAATATAAGTTAAAGGTTGAGGCATTAAAGTTGGGTTAAGGTTTAACGACTTATAATAATTTCAAATTATAAAAAAGTTGTATAATTTAAAAAAATAGGTATATTACAATCTATCCATTATGCACTATTACGAATTGAAATGGCTAACTTTCCTTCATTAGCATACTGTGTGTATATATATATATATATATATATATATATATATATATATATATATATATATATATATATATATATACATTTATAGCTTAATACTTAGCCATTTTTAAGCTGTTAAATTATGAAATAATGATTGAAATTGAAATAAAATATTTCTATTAGATAACATTTGTTACCTTGACTTTATCAATCAAATTATAGTAGAAATTGCGAATTTTTTAGTCAGAGGGGTCGGAACATAATCGATCTGTAGCGCATTTTGACATGGAATGACATGCCGGTTGCTGTGTTCAAAATTTGTGTTTTTCACAAAATGAAGGAAAGGAAATGAGTAATTTATCACTTTTTCTCCTTAATAAATTCGAATTCCTTTGAGAAATTACTAAAAAAAAATCAAACATAGTAGTACAATTGAATGGAAAAATTAGTTAGTAAACATATCATACTAACAATTGCCCCACCAATTTAGAACTGACTAGACGTTAACTGCAATCTGCGCATTTAATGTTCTGGATACTGGGCCTACTGTACATAATTAAAGTCAAACCCAGTACGAGCACGTGTTTCTTATCTAATACATTCGGATCGTACTCGGTTGATATTTCATTTAAGAGTTGTCAAGAAAACATTCAAATTTAGCGAATTACAAGTGAACTGGTAAATAGAGACAAACGCATCTAATCATTACGTCAAAAGATGATCCTTTTGTGGTCTATATTGTATCTTGTAATGAAAATGAGATATATTTGCATCATATATTTATTTAAAATTAGTGGTTTGATCAAAACTAGTTGCCTAAGCCTGTAATGAAAATATTATGCAATTACATATTTAGTTTGATCTAATTTCGTAAATAGAATAAAGTAGGATTTACACAAAATAAGCGATATGTTAAGCTATTAATTTAATGATCAATGAACTTTTACTATGCACTGTAATAAACTTTTACTATGTACAGCAATTAAACCAGACTTTTTCTGACTGTTGTTTTCAAATCACCATAATTTGCAAGTGAAAAACTTGTTCTATAGGAAAAGCATTACCTGCAGTAAGACTTCTTTGTATTATGGTTCTGATTTCACTCTAAAATCTAGGGCAAATTTTTCCAAATACCTTTTAGCTATATTAAGCTCAACTTGTTTTTTTTTGTACAAGATTATACATGGTTATGAATATATAAACGAATTTCTAATATTAAATAGGAGGAATAAACTAAAACGTTTGACATATAACGTAAAATAGGATGTCATAAGATTATAATTGCCTGTAAACTTAAAAATTTGTCTTAAAGTTTTTTTTTGTTTCGTGTGTCTTAAAGTTTTAACTATGCTATTTGCTCCATGATTTAATTTTATAACGTGCTATAACATACTACTGTACACGTTGTGGTGCAAAGTAATGCTGTTCGTTATATTGCCATCTAAAATTGGTAATATAAATGTTAATCTAACTTTATTTTTTGAATATTTTTGGCGTTATTTACTGTTTTTATTTGTAAGACAATGATTTTCTTGCCCCATTGTTGTTTTTGTGCGTACCGGCTTTTTTGTAAGTTTTGTCATTGCAGTAAGCGGCAAATTGGAAGAGCTAATTTTGTATTTTGGACGAAAGATCGTTACACAATTATCCTATTATACAGTATATTATACAGATTTTATTTCAAATGAAAGACTAAGTTTTATTTTATTTGTATATAATATTTTATTAATTCAGTAATATTTTTAAAATAAAAAAAATACCATTTCAATAAATTGTTGGTTATATATTTTTTTTAATCGACATTTACATTTAGGACAATAGATTTAGGGCTTACGCTGGGATATAACTGTCTCAGAGTAATAAATAATTAGTAAGTAATCTTCTAATTCCAGCGCAGTAAATAATTTTTCAAATGTATTTCTTAAATTCTCCTAAGTTATTATTAAATTATATTCAATAAATCCTAAATCTCCAATACCTAAATCTCTAATTCAAAAGTTCTTTACAAACAATTTTGGAGATACTCTTTCATACCTATATTATACAAGTTAACACATTCGATAATAATTCTTTCTCTGATATTATATATGTTGTATATTTAGATTTTAAGCAAATTATAAAGTACCTACAATAGAATAATGTAACTACAATGTTATAATGGATATTTCCTTCAAATATACTTTACTATCAACGTGAAACTGGTTAAAAACTTATTTATGTAAATATATCCAAATGTTGACATGGATTTAGTTAAAATATTGATATGAAAAGTGTAAGGGTATTTAACGCGCTTATACCATTTCTCATTCAATTTTCTGTTTACAGATTTATAACGACCCCAAGAGTTACTGCCAGCGTGGTGCCAAAAATGATCTTCGCAGAACTGGTTGTGATATCTCCAATGATGGAACGAATCCAAGATGCGTAAGTAGAGACGCGCGTGTACACCGAGGGTATGGTACCGAGCTGGCCGCAGTTTTCACCCCAAGACAGGACACCCGTGACAATGTTGGAGCAGACAAGTGGACCTCCGATGTCGGTCTGTAGACGGTGAAAATATGAATTGCGGATTGAGTTGTGTGAAATATTTTTAGTATTTAATAAACGGTAATACAAATTTATTACTATTAACAGTATTTTATCAAATATTCAATATATTCGACTTTAATTTTATAGAAATTTATTATACACAACTAAATGAAACTACGTGATGTAGTAATATTTTTACTTTATTTAAATTCTTTATCACGATCTAGGGTTGATTATGACAACATATTCAGGTGGGCAATTTGTAAAGATATAGAACATACATAAGAATCTTTAGAAATTGCCCACCTGATGATGTTGTCATACAACGAAACCCAGATTGTGGTAAAGAATTTAAATAAAGTAGAAATAATACCACATCACGTAGTTTCATTTGGTTGTGAGTATTTTATCACTTTATAATTCTTTCCATTTTATTTAATCCGCGTGAAAGTTATGAATATATCTACTTATTAACTATGTTAATATTTTCGAATTATAATTAAGAATAAAATAAATATGACATTTATTTTAACATTCCGTTTATTAACTTCTGATTATTAGTCAAAGTAAATCATATTCACAAGGAGTATCTGATGTAAAAGACAAATTTTATTCCATGAATATTGCTTCAATAGTATAAAACATGTACTATAACTTTTGCCTATACAACTGTTAAAAAATTACATTAATCCAATAAATTTTTAAATACTTGCAAATAAATTTTTATGCATTACAATATAATTTTTATCGATTATCTTGTTTCATATCAACGTAATCTGGTATTTCCTGATTACTCATAAATTTTTTTTCAAATAAATGGAATAGTGATATTATGAGAACATTCTTACTAAACAGGGAGAATTCCCATCGGGCGAAGCAGCGCACACCATGTTGGCGCTGACGGCTAGCAGGACTGCGTACGCATTCGCACATTCAGTCTGGTCTGCTACACTCGTCGACAGTACGTTCAATGTTGCGCTTGCCTGAAAAAAAAAACATCGTGACGAGACCCTTTATAAATTTATCAACGACGGTGACATGCTGGCAGGCGTTCTGAGAAAAATAAGATAATGTCATGTAACTATAATACGTTGTAATTTTTTACAATGTTTAAACGTTCATCGTTTAACTGTATGCGTGTGTTTTATAAATTTACATATCTCTCATAATATCTATGAACGATACGGGTACGTAACAATAGAATTGTGTCCTTTGTATAGTAAGCTATGTAAACGGTATATTACAAGACGATAATTTTCATGAAATAATTAAATATATATATATATATATATATATATATATATATATATATATATATATATATATATATATATGTATATATATATATATATATATATATACACACATTATTCTTATAATTTAAAAATGTTCTAACACACCTGGAGGAAATATTCACGGTTAGAAATATACTTTTACATTTTACTTAGGGCTGGTATATCAACAATTTACTATTTGGATCGTTCATAAATTTATAGGCGTGTCAATGTTATTTGTGTGCTTCAAATTAACGGCTCTGGTGAATGCTCACGTGAATAATAAAAAATTAGCAAACACATGAACTGTGACATATATTACATGAAATTTTTTATTTAGATTGTGTTCCTACTTATCAATTGTTTCTTTGTTATTTCGTCGAAGAAAAACAAGTATTATACGGGCTTTTGATGAAATCATGTTAAGTTATGTTAGATTGTTTATATTGATATTTATTGCCAAGTAGAGAAAAATATCTAAATATATAATTTTATTAACGAATATCAACAATATTTTATTTGTTTGTACTCAGAACACAAAATATTCTTTTCTTTTCAGCTCAACAACATGAGTACATTAATTAACGTGCTACCCATATTATAAGCATTCAACTACAGATGTTGTCAGAAGAAATGTACTTTACAGCAGCTATTCATTTACTTTTTTTTATTTAATTTACAATTCGATATTGGAAATCTGTAAATTTGAGTTTGCAATTTTTTGAAGTTAAAAATATATATAAAAATTACGTATTTAAAAAATTAGGACTCAGTTGTGATTATTTTATTATAATAATAGATTTAAATAAATATTCAAAACGAATTTCTTTATTTATTTAATGCTGAAATATTTTTCCCTTTAAATTTTGTAATTTTATATCATACACTCAACATATAAAGAAAGATATGAATAATAAAAATAATTATGACGTTTAAATATTTAGTCAGGATATATACATTTTTTAAATCATAATTTCATCGATTCCCTTTATTTACTTGAAATTTTATATTTTTAGGGTTGATAAGCAGTAACATTTTCACAATAGCTCAAATGCATTTGTTTCCAATTATTAGTTTATAATAAAAAAGAAAATATAAACTTAAGATTTAATAACAAATTTTTATGGTTGGTAGAATTTAAAGTTTTTTGTTAATATTAAGTGATAAAGATGACAGATAGACGTAATTTTTTTTAAATTTTGTAAATTATTTATAAGCTTTTATTTAACTTTTTCTCTTAATTTAAAGTAAAAATATTAATTTAAAGTAAAAATAGTGAAAAAAAGTTTGTAATGAAGAAAAGGTAATTCGATTAAAGTGATTTAATTGTAATTTTTATCCAATAATTTTTTCGTAATAAAATGATCACAATTGAGACCTGCTTTTTAAAATACCTCGTTTTTATTTTATTCTTTCATTAAAAATAGTGAAATTCACATTTTTACTGAACTGCGCTGGTTTCCAAAGTAAATATTACAATATACGTAACTAAATTATAATTATATATTCTGAGACAATATTTAATAGGAGTGTTTAGATATTTTACAACGAGCATTTTGTGCCTGCTCTATAGTCCGCACCTAGCCAATAAGAAATGACATAGTAAAATGTTTGCAAAAATAATGTAAATCTTATTATAGTAAAAACATTGCAATACTTGGAAATAAATTACTATGAATTTTTTTTTAATATAACTTGTTTAGAGATAATGTAATTATTACAGAAATTTTTTTCTAACTAGCTCAAGAGTTATTGCTAGTCTATCCGTATGTATAATATCCTAATTTGGATTATACAATTTTCGTTGAATCAACCATTTAAATTCAATATGCAAAATACATTTTTGGCAAATGCACTTTAAATAAACAATTCATATACATCAAATAAATTGGTTTTATCACATAAATGCATTTGTCAAGATTAAAATAAAATAAATATTTTGGTGAATTTTTCGTTTTAACTTCAATAAATTCGTAATATGAGTATTTCATGCTTTAGTTTTACTATGTGCATTGGGATTACCTTCCGGGTGTAAAATTATAATAGATTTGTGAGTCTCATAATTAGTTAATAATTTAATTCTATGCTTTTTACGCCATTAATATTTGAGTTCATGATGTTTTCATGTATTTGCTATATCTTATGAATACTGGCTTAAGTTTTATACTACGCGCAACTGAGAGATGTAATCATTGCATAAAGGCCTAATTGGATAGCATAAACTTTCAGTTAGCTTTTAACTTGTATATAATTGGGATTGTTTCTAGTGTATGTAAATCGAATTCTATCTTAATGATATTTAATGAATTTATATTTAAAAAAGATAATGAATTAATATCTGTGTGCATATCATATAAATACCACTAAACATATTTTAGCGTATCTTGTCAGTTCTGGGGGTTACCTAAGATCTACCATGAAAATCATCTAGCTTTTACGCATAAGGGTCGAGGAGAAGAAACGATAACTGACATACACAATTAAGAATTAAAGTATAGCAACATTTATTACTGTTATGAAAGTAATTAAATCACAGTGTTGTATTTTTTTCCTATTTGGACGAAATTATTTTATTTTTAATTAATAATTTTATTTTATCTTTAAATTTATATTTAGATAAGAACTGCAATACTATTTCTATTTATTAGACTTTGCGTCAATCATAGATATACATTAGAAGGAGAAAAGTCGAAAATTTAGAATTTAACATAAAATACTTTTTCGTGTGAATCTCAGTAATAATAATATGACGTACATCAATTTGTTGTAATTATTTTATCACTACCAATTCATTTTTGTAAACAAATTGAAATTTTGGAGACAAGTGAAAAGTTTTGAAATATAATGAGATAGAAAAAAGAATAAAGTATGTAAAACAAATGTGAGTTTAATAATTTATTTTTATTTACCTTTTTAATTCACTTCTTCATATATAATGCTAAATTCCAGTGAAACCAGTTTTGGTAAGGATATAATAATTAACGGTCTACTGTCAAAAGTTAGGTTATCAAGACATGTCATTTTACGTAAGAACACATGTCACAAGAACACATGTGACATGTAATTTTATGTGTGTTAAATATGACCACACATTTAACACATCTCAAATATAAGGCACTGTCTTTCTTGACTTTATCACAATCTTGCCCTCTAACATCTTCTTGACAGAATTAGATTCTATATATATATATATATATATATATATATATATATATATATATATATATATATATGTATATATATATGTATATATATGTATATATATATGTATATATATATACATATAAATTTTTCGCGGAAAAATGTCGATGGAAATTGCTAATCAGAATGGTGAATTTCGTAGAATTTTAGATTATTTATATCGTTTATGCTGTAACGCAAAAGTAATGAGGAGATTATGTAAAAACACTAATATTTTGAATTGAAATCATCTAAAAATTCACTTTCGAATATGCACTTTGATTTGGGATAAAGATTGTGAAAGGCACTCCTTTCACAATCTTTTAATAAAAACCTGATTAGTAATTAATTTTGTTATGCGACCTTACCTACGTATCTAATAGGCTTGGTGCCTCTGCATACCCACACGAGAAAAAAAAATAGTAATTTAACATATAAATCTTTCCTTAAAAAAATTGCATCATTTTCCAACATGTAATGACGCTATTAGAGAATCTCACACCTATTTTGGAAGTATAGATGAAATTGAGTTTAGAGTGTTTTCCTTTTTTCTCGCAAATGGTGCTATTTTAAAGGTTCTTCCCAACGGAGAATTTATGTATATTTATAAGATGAGTTTTTGATGACTTTATATACTTCAAAACGTCGCTATTTGGGAACAACGGAGTAATTTTTATCTAATAATGAACTTTACCGAGATTTGAACCTAATACATTATTCACTAGTTGTAAGATCTATACTAAAAAACAACAATTATCCAGTATCTAGATCAAAAAACAAATATAGGTTCCAGAGCGTTTACAAATTTTGTTACATTCGAATAATATACATGTACACACACAAACGCGCATATATATATACACACACACATATATATATAAATGTATATATAAATTAATATATATATATATATATATATATATATATATATATATATATGTACTATGCACGTTACATGTATATTTCCGTACATTTGAATTCAGGTCTGATTAGATTGATGCTTTGTCATCGACAATGTTGTGATTAGTTTCTTTATTTATTATTGATTTAATGAAAATATTTTTCTAGATTTAATCATTTGTTTGGTACTAGTTTCTTTAAGCATTTCCTCCTAAATATAGCACATTACTTCTATGATAATATCAGCTTTCTTATTTATTCCAACACTTAATCCATTATAGATTTATTAAATATCTCATTCAGTTGAAAATATATAATTTCTTTTTTGTGGCTTTCGTTATCTCTGGATTATTTTACCAAAATATTGAATTTTTGGGTAGAAATATAAAATTACGTTTTAAAAGTCAAATAATAATTCATTTTGGAACAAACAATTTACTTCATAACTAGGTAAGTCTTTCATTCCAACAGGTTGTTGTTTAACAAACAGATAAGTAAAAAGTTAACTGATAAAGTACTCTAATTAAATATGTACTTAGGTGTACAATATTTATAGCATGTTATGTCATTTTGGGAATAACAGACCTTAGGCATGTAAAGTGGAGAAAATTTACGTCCTAGAAATGTTCTTCTGGAGATGTCTTGTAAAAATAACATGAATTGTACGTTGCACCAATACTTCCACATTAACTCTAGTTATGGGTTCTGTGGTGAAGTAATGACTGCAAAATTCATCACTAAAATTACTTGAATAAAGTACTGCTTAGATCAAGGTAATTTTTTTCGTCGAGAGAAAGGTTAATTTTTAAAGTATGTGATTAGATAAAAACGATAAGAGCAATATGTGGACATCGTATTTTGGTAAATTACTGGAAATTATACGGAATCCAATTCAGGGTTAAAAAAAATTCGGACAACACAATGAATTTTATCGAGTATTTATTTACAAATACTAAATTTCTTCGGATAATTTTCAATCAAACATAACTCGGCGGAGCGTCTAATAATTTTTATCCAAGTAGACGGTATAGTGCTATTTACTTACACTATTTTACTTATCTTGTAAAATACATCATAAACATTTTCACACCCATCAATCTGTGATTGAGTCTATTTACAATGCTATCAATGGGGACTAGTATACAGAAGAGTCATAACGATTAAACTGAAAGTCAGATATTCCTAATGTTGGTCAAATATTCTTAATGTCTATTTAGAAACAAAAATAATATAGATAATAACGTATTTGGACAACACGTGATGAACAAGATTTTACATCATTTGTGGTCAGGTTTAAGAATATGGTGACTAATGAAGTGAATGGTATATATTTAAACAATATCGTTAGAGCTCCTTCTGCAGATGGTATGTTTCAAACAAAAATAACTAGTTTTAAATATAAATACGGGGTGCCCCAGGTATATTATAAAACAATGTAACTTTTAACTATTGTATACTGTATCTAGGTAATGGATGTCATGTCCATGAATTCTATAAAATGCCATTAAGAGACTAAGTAAAGTGTGAATTAATAGACAAATTAAACATATTGTTTTTTAAACAGCAACTTTCAATTCTTAATAAAAGTCCTCTTCAATTATTAAAAAAATAATTTTTGAATGAGGAAATAAATAAATTTAAAAAACAATTTTCATTTAATTCAATCAATAGTCAGAAATGTATCAAAATAGGTAGTCAAATAGGTGACAATGTAAGAAACATTTAATTAATTTATTATTTTAGGAGAACTGTTGTCATATTTGGATGTACATAGAATTTTCTTCCTAGGATATAAACACTTATTTGTATTGGAACACTCTTGTAAATACATTCGATAAATCCATAATCTACTCGCGTAGATGGTAAATTTTGCGATCGAAGGATGTCACATCTTGATTAGGAACCTCATTTTCTTTCAGTGATTTCTGTCTACAAATTATAATTTGCTGCCTTGGATGCAATTAACCTTACTTTATTCCGAGTTGATGGAGTTCTTCGTTTGTCTTTTGTAAAACAATAGCTAGAATATTACGAGCATGTTCGCGACATTTATCAGCTCCTGGCACAGAAATTTAGTAATTTTTAGCTAATGCGTTTTTGTACACAAAAGGCACAACTATATTGAACAATGGCCCTAAGACATATTTTTATGGAGCAGCACAGATAGAACGAATAGCTCTGTTGTCCTTTTGGAATAAATGCACCATGGGAGTGAAGAACTTAAAAAAAAATTATCTACTGTTATTAGTTTGCAGGATTTCTAACGCACCGATTAGTAAGGGTATAACTAGTAGAAAAAAAACACATCGCGTTTTTTGTTTTAAATGTATTAGAAAACTTTGTTAAAAGTTGCTGACCCATTATAAAATTATAGTAACGATTCGGATCAGGTTGGAAAACGATCAAATCTACTTGAGAGCGATAATTAGATACGGAGAAAGTATTGGATTTCCAACATTTCCTTGTTTAATACTTTTAGTTTATGCTACACTGTTCGCAAAATAGCAAATGTAGTTCAATGTCTTTAAGATATTCTTATACCTTTCTGGAGCTCTCTTAAAATTAATTTTTGTTCTTCATTACCGATATTTACATGAGCATTGTGAATTACATGGAATAATTAACAAAAATGTACGTCGTAAATCATATTGATATTTGGGACATTCGCTAGAAATACCGGCTTGTATCTTGGATTTACAATTATATAATTTATAATACTTTAACAACCATGGTGACTTCTTCTCCTCCATGGAGACCTCTCCAAAAATACTGGATTCACTTCCATATTCTCCTCGTAAATAAAATGTTTGGCACCTTTAAAAGCGATGTCTGACATAAATTAAACGAAAAATATTTCTTCCTCTCACACTTTTATCACCAATATTTTATCTTAACAGTATCCACAATGACTATAATTCATAAAAAAATATTTGGAATTCAACTTTCCGACTGATTGGACTTTTTTTGTTATATTGATTTTGAGGATCGCACTGATTGAGAGATAAAGATAAATAAAACCTGTTACGAGAACTCACACTGCGTTGGTTCTTCATACTTTTAGACACGTTTAAACATTTAAAGTTACATAGACTTTGTTTAAAATTATTCCTGACAAAGTATGAAGTTTAGGATTATTTTTTAATAAATGAAGAACATATTAAAAAAATGTATGCATTCTTACCGCCTCAGTGGTTGTAGAAGCACCCCAACCAGCGAATAGACATTCGGCGCTGGCGATTGGTTCTGTAGTCGCGTACAATATAGTCTGAATATCAGCATTTACCTCGAACGGAGTTGTAAGCTAAAAAAAGTCATACTTTTTAAAACAGATCTTATAGTATTAACGAATATAGTTACTAGTGATGATGCATCTTGATATTAGAGAACTAAAATTGTAATTTCCTTAACTGGCAAGAGTTGATTATAATTATGAATCGTGAATATTCATTTTATGAGGATTCAATGTTAGTGCTTGTCAGATCATGGATGAATTGAAAAATCCAAAAAAAAAATTATTATTATTAAACACATATATGGCGCGAATGTAAATATATATATATATATATATATATATAAATATATATATGTATATATATATATATATATATACATATATATATATATATATATATTCATATACATATATATATATTTATATATATATTCAGATGTTATATCTTTATATCAAAATGATAAGCAGGAAAGAAAATATTTAATGCTATGTTAGCGCTGCCAATTTTTTTATATATATTGAAACGCATAACATAGTTTCATAAATAAATCTTAAATCTGTACAGCTCAATAAACTCCACGAGGAGTCTTTAAAATTGTTTGTCATTATTTGACAATAGAGAATATGAAAAAAATAAAATTTTGTGAAATTCTTCTCCTTATTTTTAACATGCGGTGGCAAAATTGCAAAAAAAAGGACACTTTTGGCGGCTAGTATTGTGGCAGATTCACTCCGGTGTCTGTCCGTCCGTCTGTGTGTCACAGGCGACTTTCTCGGGAATTAATCAACTTTAAAATTTGAAATTTAATAGAAACGCAATATAGCGTGAAATATTTAAAGTTGAATGTTACTTTTGCGGTTTAATTTCATAGGGTAAACTGGGAAACAAAGAAAAAAATCATAGAAATCCTGTAGGCTGTTAAATGAAAACTTTTTGATTTCACGATGTAAGGAAAAACTCTTGTCCTACAAGGACAAGAGTTTTTCAAAATTTTTAATTTGGCCCATTCGAATCATTTGCCACTCATTTCTGCGCATACGCGACGTGATACGGCATTGGTGCATTTGGCGGCTAGTATTGTGGCAGACAGGGCCTTCTTATGCATATAGTCAGAGCGTATTACTATTAATATTAAATTGGGGGTCTGAAGCCACGGAACACTAATTGTTTAAACTAAAAATACTAATTGTTTAAATTGACTGATTTATTTTCCTCATTCTAATTTGCGACGCGTCTCAAAAAATATTTTTTAAATATTATGAATGTAGTATTCGTATGCTACTTTAGTTTAAATGACCGTTGTCAAATAAGTAACTATTTAAACGAAGCTTGGTTTAAATGCTGTTATTAAGTATATGTATTAAAAAGATTTGTTTTCAATGTATGACAAATGTATACATACGATTAGTGCTACGTTATTCACGTGCCGCGTGTTATTTTTTTTTAAATAATTTGTTTTAAAACAAACTGTTTGTACATGTTTAGATTTTCCTTAATAAAAATACAAATTATTGGTGTGAATAAGAAACGTCAAAAAATGCTCTATGTTTCTATATTTTTCTTATTTATATAATCAGTTATTAAGTTAGAAGTGTGTAACTGATAACATATATATTTTATTCGTTTTTTGTTCCGAATTGACTTGATGTCATTGTCAACCCATTTCCCTAGAGAATAATGGAACATATCTGTGAATAGTTAAAAATGTATATGTGTACATTATGTACTATATTCATAACTTAATGATTATTCAGTGTATATGTTAGAATATTCAGTGTTACCAGTAAAATGGCGATATCAGCGTTCTTGCTTGTCTTGCTGTAGTTAGGATGAGGAGTAATAGCAGTGACAAGGCTGGTTATCATGTCTGCAGATAAACTTGTACCACCAGCAGCCACACGGTACAAATTAGGCGAATCTTCCAACCACTCTCTGGTAATCACAAATACTATTGAATTAAAGTCGGACAAAGAAACAGAAACGAAGAGAGATCAAGCATACATTTTAATTAATTATGCGTAAATAAGAAGAAATATTAAGAAAAACAGAAAAAAAATATATTAAAAATAAAATTTTTAAAAATTTCCTTCATACAGTATTCCTTAAAACAGTTAATGGAAAAAGTTAATTAAATAAATTTCGAAAAATAGAGAGAAACACAGAAACAATTTATTAAAAACAGAATTTAAAAAAATACTTCCAGATAATATGCTTCAAAACGATTAATTAAAAAAGCAAACTAAATCAATACAATAATTTTCGAAATATTCACGAAAGCTGCTGGAATCATATTTGTGATTTCATCGCTCTATATAAAAAATAAAAAAAGTGATTTTATTTATGAAAGTTACTTTAAAATTTGTTTTAAAAATCACCGTCAGCTACTGTAATTACTATATATCACGTTTGTAACAAATTTGCTTGTGTCGAATACTTCTTGTAGACCAAAATATTTCATATTATAAGCATGGAAAAAACAAAGGGAAATGTATCATAAAGAATAAATATATTTCAAAATAGAATGAGTACCAGGGGTAAATGACTATGGAATAATGGATTCCGGCGCTTATAAAGTCGTAATTAATTTCACGGTTAAAATAGATTCTCTTATTAATTTTGTTCAATTGTTTGTTCCTCATTTGCTCCATGCAAATTTAAACTATTGTTTATATAAATTACTAAAATATTGTTTATATCAATTACTTAAAAATGTATATATATATATATATATATATATATATATATATATATATATATATATATATATATATATATATATATACATATATATTATCAATTGTTTGTTTCTCATTTGCCTCATGCAAATTAATGTAGAAAGGTTAATATATAAAACTTATGTAGAAAGTTTAAACATTTATGAAGCTTATTAGCGGACATTAACCTTATATTTTACAATAGTAAAATATATATATATTTATATATATATATATATATATATATATATAAATATATATATATATATATATATATCTATACATTATGCATATACCATGAATATTTCTCAAAATCGTGAAATATTCTCGATTTTGGTTTTAAAAACTACCTGTTAGGAATAAATTTAAATTGTTTGCAGTTATCTAGTTTTCTAATGCGAATGATCATCTTTTGCGGTTATCTATATACCTTTTACTTTTGTTTGCTAACTTTCATAGCTTAAACTTTTGATTCACACGGTGAATTTCATCTCTTAGATAATAATAATCAATTTAAGCACCGGAAGTTAGATATCTGAATTAAGGAAACACAAAAAAAATCTAATTCCACTATAGATAGAAAAACTTTTTTTTAGTCAAGCAAGAATTTCTGCGAGTGTAAATTGTGTACAACTTTGAAGCACTGTGAAGTCTGCGATTGGGGTAAAAATAATTTCTATCTCAGCTCGAATTTCAAGCCAAATCGTTGTAACAACATTGAGAATTACGATTCGGTTTTTATCTAGTCTATACCAAAACCAGCATAGTTTTGGATCTGAACCACAAACACAATTATAGAGAAGCAATATACACATTGTTTAGTAGTTTATGCATGATATCGTCGCCAACAGATAAACCGATATATAGCTTAACATAGATAGGTAAGCATAAATTTATATATTTCTTTTTCTTTAGATACCTGAAATGCCATTTATACCAAAATTTTTCACAAATTATCAATTGCTAACCCATAATTCTTGCCTCTGAACGATTTTATGTAATGTTATATTGTTGGGAAAAATTCGAAAAGATGATGCTTTATATTTCAACGTTTATGGTTATTATAGATACTTCTCATTTATATCATCCGAAGTATGATTAACTACAGTTCTTTGTTTTTATGATGAGGGTTACTCTTATCTCTGTTCTCAGTGATAATATCGATAGCCTTTCGGTGGTGGTATTGCTTTCGTTTTATATTTCTTGATCTCGTGTTCACAATGAATGGAACCAACCATTTTATGTTCCTCAAGCAGAAACTAATATCCTAATAGGTAATATTGCGTATTTTTTAATTTGGTGCTGAGCTTTGTCACGAAATTTTAGTTAGTACGAAATTATAGTGTGGAGGTAATCATCATATCTAAATTAGTGAGAGTTTCTGTATAAGTAATTTTAAATTCAAATAACTTGGTTAAAATCAAATAATTTCATTTTACACTCTCGCTTCAAAGGGAGAAGTTGTACCAGTACTCATATATTGTGGCTACTAGATATCGCGAACTACGCACGTGCAAAGCGTAACCATAGTTTTCGACTGAACTGATTCGTTACGTGTCCGTTAACGGGTTTGCATTTCAGATATGTATTACTCGATATAAATAAACAGAGTGTTGTGAAGTTTGGAGTGAATGTGTTATAAGTTATTTTATGCTTCAATTGTGACTTCAAAAACTTAAAAATATATGATTTTGTACATTTGTAAAAGTATGGACTTATATTTATTTTATTAAAATATTGCATATATGAGGGAGTAAAACAACAGTTACAAAAACCGGGCACAGAATTGCAAAATGCATAAAGCATAAAAATATAAATAAATGACATTAAACACACCGAATCCCGACCAAAAACAAAGCGCAGCCCGCTGCTAATATAAAATATACGAGAAAAATGTAAGCTAGCTTGGAAAACTCAGGCGGTATCTTGAAAAGTCTGGGTCAAGTGTGGATGTGCATTTCGTTGCTGATGATTGATGTTTTCGCCAAAGCAACTTTTTGTATTCGGTTTGTATTATTAGTGGTATGATTATGGAGTATACAAATTGATGACGGTCGATTGGTAAAACCATAATTTGTGTTTTTTCATTTATTCTATAATTCATTACAGGTAATATTGACATAAATTTGTATTATCTAAATAAGTTTACAAACCTTTTGGTACACTTTGTACGTAGATGAAGGCTTACATAAATAAATTACATAAAACACATTCTCTTTTCTTATTATCACAGATATTATCACGAAAAAAATAAATAGATTATCGTATTACTAAGCATATACGTAAACAAAGTAAAACAAAGAATGCATAATGATTAAAACAAAGAATTAATGTTCAATGTTATTCTTTGTTTTGCTATCAAATATTTAAAAAGGCTTTAAATGTAAAATATAATTTTTAATGTTATTAAGTTTTTTCTCGTTTTTTTTAATCAATAAACAATTTCATTAAAAGAAAGTTAGTAGGAAAGAAAAGAGCGAATACAGATATCTTTGTTGAATTGTAATTTGAGAATATCACGATAAGAAAGATGCAAAAGATTTGAATATATTAAAACATCCTGTATAATATGCATGTGTAAAGACGTAAACTTATAACTTTTTTTAACCTATTATTTTGTACAAACAATTCTAATAAGAGAGCGAACTTATGACGAAATTTTGCTTTAAAAAAGATTTAAAAAAGTTAAAATAAAATTTATAATATTTTAAACCAAACATATTGATACCTTTTAGTTTTAGCAAAGATGATGATATATGAGTAGCGAAATTTATTTATTTAAGAATAATAAGGTAGAAAGGTCATAATTCTAAAGAAATGGCAAGAGAGTGATTTCAGGCTCCCTTTAAAGTGGTAGAAATACCTTAATGTATCAGTCATTAAATAGTTGATGAAAATTAACTCACGGCATGAGTATATTCGTATAAGTTACACAAGAGGCGGCTGTAAGGACGTACTCCGCTCTAAGCAACGCTCCGCCACATTTGTGACCCATGGTCGGCGAAACACCTGATACCGTAGACTGAACTGATACCTGAAATAAAGTATTTAAAGGTAACATCATTGTTTCTGAAAATACTATTGCAAGTTACGCTAATTACTTAACTATTAAAATAGCCTTCAAAATTCTTCAAATGATATTAAGCTAACACAATTTTGGGTCGTAAGTAAATATAATTATGTACTATGTTAACAAAATTTTGTAATAAAAAACTATTCAAATGATATTAAACTAACACAATTTTGGATCGTAAGTAAATATAATTATGTACCATGTTAATAAAATTTTGTAATAAACAATTATTCAAATGATATTAAACTAACAAAATTTTGGGCCGTGAGTAAATATAATTATGTACTATGTTAACAAAATTATGTAATAAAAAACTATTCAAATGATATTAAACTAACACAATTTTGGATCGTAAGCAAATATAATTATGTACCATGTTAATAAAATTTTGTAATAAACAATTATTCAAATGATATTAAACTAACAAAATTTTGGGCCGTGAGTAAATATAATTATGTACTATGTTAACAAAATTATGTAATAAAAAACTATTCAAATGATATTAAACTAACACAATTTTGGATCGTAAGCAAATATAATTATGTACCATGTTAATAAAATTTTGTAATAAACAATTATTCAAATGATATTAAACTAACAAAATTTTGGGTCGTAAGTAAATATAATTATGTACTATGTTAACAAAATTTTGTAATAAAAAACTATTCAAATGATATTAAACTAATACAATTTTGGATCGTAAGTAAATATAATTATGTACCATGTTAATAAAATTTTGTAAAAAACAATTATGCAAATGATATTAAACTAACAAAATTTTGTAATAAAAAATTATTCAAATGATATTAAACTAACACAATTTTGGATCGTAAGTAAATATAATTATGTACTATGTTAATAAAATTTTGTAATAAAAAATTATTCAAATGATATTAAACTAACACAATTTTGGGTCGTAAGTGAATATAAATTATATACTATGTTAATAAAGTTTTGTAGTAAAAATTATTCAAATGATATTAAACTAACACAATGTTGGGTCATAAGTAAATATATTAATGCAGTATATTAATAAAATTTTGTAATAAAAAATTATTTATATTGGTTTACACAAATACTTCTTAAACTAATTTGACACTGAAAAGTAAACTGAAACGCACGCACAAATATTGATAAATAGAGTACTTGCGCGTATCCGTATATATTTCTAATGTATTAATTTTAATCAATTTAAGTAATTGAATCTGCTTGTAAAACGTTAAATAAAGTATAATAAAGGAGAAGGCCGGAAAATGGGGCACCCCAACAAACTAATTGTATGTCCCATATAATGTGTATATATATATATATATATATATATATATATATATATATATATATATATATATATATATATGTATATACACACATGTATGATGTTAGTCGTGATGTTACTATATACATCGGTCAGTCAACACGTTACAGTTAATTAATCCAAAAAGTTTTTGGGTGCAAGGAACAAAAACCTGTTAGTTCGAGTAGAACTAACATTGTGAGGGCTTTGTATACAATTTTGCTCGTACCAATATTTAAGCGTATAAAATATTTCTATTAAACTATTTACATATAATAATATTCCTACATTTAATCTTAATCTCAAATTTCTTCTTCGCTAATGACTATATGAATAAATTGTTTAATAGTTTTTACGGTTTTGTATCTCAAAAATAAAAAAAATAAAACCCTTATAAAATGGCTCATGTGTCCACCTATATTACAGCCCTTTGTGAATAATATAGTTAATCGATATGCTGTTTTTATTGTTCGCGATAAAGCAAATATAATATATAATATCTGAATTGGGAAATAAATCTTGCACGCGAATCGTTGTCATAAAATAAAATGTACCACCGAAAAATAAATTTTGACTGAAAATGTAAATTATTTCTATGAAACAAACATGAAAACTCTGTGATGTTTAAAAATATTTGTGTATTTTCAGGAAATACTTTCTAGTAATAAATCATGTCACTTTTTATTTACTTTCTTATATTTTAAACATTAATACGTAATTCTGCCTCTTTGACAAAATATAGTATTCTACAATAATTCATTACCATTATTGAGTAATATTTGAAACAATAATATTTACTACTGTTTGGGTATGTATATATACTAAGAATATCAAAATATTTTGTTTACCATATATGGAACTTGTCCAGTTGTGGCAGCAGTTCCACCAGCAATTCTGCTCATTATTGTGGCACCGCAAATATTAGCACCTTTAATAAAAAAAAATCGTAAAAAAATAATAAAATGAATATGCTCGAAGTGACGGAATATGAATCATGTTAATGGCTGCATATGTAGTATACCCTTTAAGTCAACAACATTTTGAACTAAATATCCTAAAGCAAGTTTTATCAATTGCACACAAATATATATATATATATATTTTTATATGTATATATATATATATATATATATATATATATATATATATATATATATATGTATATATATATATATATATATATATATACATATATATATATATATATATATATATATATATATACATATAAAAAAAAATATATATATATATATATATATATATATATATATATATATATGTAAATGGTACGTTCAGGCTTAAATAAATTATGATATAATTTGGACGGTTACGTTTAGAATATACATAATTAAGAAAAAATAACAAACATTTTTTTCACGGAGTTTGATAAATAACGACAAAAATAATTATGTGTCTCAAATTAAGAGAATTTCAACATTTTTTTGTATTTTTTACAAAAAAAATCTTTATTACATCATGTAATTTTAAACAAAAATTATGTTTCACATTTTTCAATTTATTTCAAAAAATTCTGTGAATATTTAGTTGGAAAATAATAATATTAAGTATTGACGAATGTAGTGGTAAATATCTTCTGTTAAGTTAACATTTCATTACAATTTCAAATAATTATTGCATAACGTAAATTTTGTCAACGTAATTGTGTGTAATAAAATTTAATATTACAAATATTTATTTATTGCAAATACCGGTATTAAAATTATGTGGTTATATTTCATCAATATTGTGATTTTTAATTTCTTTATTAAATAATAAATACATTATTTTTAAGATTTCAGTTTTTTACTGAACTGAAAACTTCACATTCATCTTCAAAACTTCACTTACAATTTCAAGCTTAATTCTAACGGTGAATATAACTACATTCATAATTTTAGTTGTAACTATGATTATAAATATTTGTTTTATCACACGCAATTGCACATTATAGTTAAGGTAATCAAAACATGCGTGAACGTAAGTGCATTTAATGAAACACTAGACAACATTAAAAAAAACAGTTAAGAAAATACTAACAGAAAACAAACAAAAATAAAAAACAAAAAGTTTTCTTGACGCACGCCATGGTGGATCCGTCTCACCAAACACTGTGGTATCACTGGCTATAGTACTTGGTTATTACAGGTCTAACATCTTTATCGCATCTTCAAATAAAGGTGTCTTCTATTACGTATGTAGTTTTATCTTACTAATTAAGTCCGACAAACATTTGATATCACGATGTTACTAATGTGTTAGTGTCCATTTAAATTTTCATTCCTGGATATATATTGTCACACTTCTTAATTAGTTTACTTGGTCAAGTACGCACATTGGAAAACACAAAGACTATACATGAATATGCCATTTACTTGTTCAAGTTTTTTTGATTCATAAATGAATTAATTATAGCGAAGTGTTATTTTATCATTACTTGGTTAAAAAAATATAAGTCACGTTTATGTGTAAATTTTTAAATATTAATACATTTTTTCCTTATCTAAGGAACGCTTTTCAAGCCAAAGGCTTTTCAATCGATTCTTCAACTGTCTATCGTGTGTAACGTGCCTTCAATTTTCCCTTGCATTTGATTTTATTTCACTACCATCTTTTGGACGGCCTGCCCCTTCATCATTGTCCTTAAAGACCCTTACGCAATAAGAATAGAAGTAGAAAGGATCTGCTATTTTTTTTTCAAGACTTTGACAGATTTAATTGATTCGGTAGGAGTTAGTTTAATTAAGTATGTGTGTGTATATATATATATATATATATATATATATATACATATATATATATATATATATATATATATATATATGTATATATATGTATATATATATATATATATATATATATATATATATATATATATATATATATATATATTGTATATGTATATACGGCAGTGTTGTTATATTTTCTTAAGACTGCCTGTTATTGTGCATCAGCGCACCAGCTCTCTGAAACTGGTTTCTTTTGTTAAAAATATAATCAGCTGTGATATTCATGGAGCAGAAATTTTTTTGGGACCAAGGCTCAAATTCTTCATTTTCTATTTATGATTATGCACTTCAGTTTTTTCAAATTTTTTTGGTACTTGTTTACTCATGGAGATTCTTGTGTGATTTAGTCGTTTCTAGAGATACAGTTAAGGAGGTAGCGTACACTATTTGGTAGGAGTTACTAGCCGTGCCTACTTCTAAACTATTCATATAATCGTTTGTTTGAAAGTAGCTGTTATTTAGTTTGGGTTTTTGTTCAATTATTTGTGTGCTTTCTTTTTACTGCCCGATGAGTTCTATTACCTTTCTATCCTTATTAGCCTACGGTTTGTGTATTCTTTTCTTATGCTTACCAACTTTATTTACTTATTTATCTATAGACAAATCAAAATACTAGTAAAACCATGAAACATATTGAAGAAGTCTGCAATAGATTGGCAAATTGAATAAAAGAAAAAAATTAAAAATCAAAAACATATACATTCACATAAATATTTATGTACAAAACCACATGTACATACATACACACTCATGCATACACTTATGCATAATATGGAAAGAAGAAAAGGAAATTAGATATTAAAGGCAATTACGAGAGGTATAACTTGTAGAGACGATATTAAATGTTTATGTAAAATGAGCCTTTATAATAACCTTTCATAGAATGTAGTATAATATTTGAGAATGATAAGGATAAGGAGCCTTGTAGAAAGCATACTAAGGAAATGAGCAACTAAGGCAATAAAAATTTATTTAAGATATGAACTAGAAATATTCAAAACGCTGAACAAAAGTGACGAAGTATGAAGATTACGTCGGTCTCTAATTATGAACCATTTGAGACGAGACTGAACTTCGGAAATGTGATCATATTTTCTGAGATCTAAGATATAGTGGATGCATAAATTTTGAAGGCGATCTGACTTATTTAAATCATCTTTAAATAAATCCATATAGTACACATCTGCAGTATTAAGAAGAAGTAAAATCATTTGATAGAGATGAAAGAATTTAGTTTCAACTGGTAGAACATTTTGGAGTCGCTTTAGATATCCTATATTGCCAAAGAAACGACAATAACATTGTGAATCTGATGTTGCCAATTGATATTTTGATAGATCAACGGACCCGGGTTTTTGACAGTCCGCGAAAAAAGGATCACAGTATCACCATTAGGAATGATTGTGGCAAGCTCCGCACATAAAGTTTAGTAATGTCTTTTCTCATGGAGTAATACCAATAAGTTTACCGTTCTTGTATTATAACTAAGTAAAGAGCATGTGGTAAATTGATATATGAATAAATAGTATATAATTTGTCTTATTATAACCATAATATACCATAATTTGTTTACACCGACTTTGTGATTATAAAATGATATTAAAAAAAATAATAAACGATGAAAATTCCCCATTGAGTGCACAAAGATAAATAGAAATCCTTTTGTAGTTGACAATCGAGTTTTTATGCGTTAATATCCGGGTTAAAAGAGAAAAATAATAGTAAAAACATCACCATTAAACGGTTTTCACTGTTGAAAGTAGTATTGGAAATATATGTATGTAGATCAATACAACACCGCTGGAAATATGGCAGTCCATTTATCATTTTCAGCATATTATTTTTCTCGCAGGGTGATAGAAATTAGTTTTATTTTTATTGTATATAAGCAGACGTGACATATATAATACATATATACCATTTTAACTTTTATTTTGGTCCTAAATAATCGTTTTGTCTTTAATAAAAACGCAATTAGTTAGGTAAATAAATTCTCTTGGCGTAAGTGGGTTAATATATAACAGTATGAGCGTTCCAACATTATTTAGTTGATGAACGTGAAGTTCTATTAAGTATATGACAAAAACAATATTTAAGGACGCAAATAAGTGATATTAATATTTACTATACTTTTTTCACTGTGTTACGTGAATAATCTTGCTAACTGATGAGAGATAAGAAATGTCAAGTTAAATTTTTGTGTTTACACTACCATGAAGCGACATACCAAATATAATATTTATTTCAATTGTAAATTTCTGTAATTTTCTTTACACGATTACAAGAGTGTTTTATCAAAATTTAATTACAGATTCACAGTATGATTACAGTATGTGTCAAAGCATAGAAAATAAATTCAACAAACAAGATATGTATGTTATATATTTATGAGAGAATGACATCACTATTTAGTCGTACTCACATGTGAGAAAACTAGCTAAAGCACGAATTTTTGGAGCTCTTGAAATTTTATTATTGAAAATAGTACATACAAATTAAAAAGATCCAGTATTAATATTTACTATTAATAGCCATGCTTTATTATTAGTTATATTTATATATAATAAAACAGTATTAGGTATACTTATAGTACGATTTAAAAAAGTATTTAAATTTATTTTCAATTTAGTACAAATTCCTTATGCAAATTATTTCTTGTCTTTCAAACTTTAATATTTATAATTTTTAAATATAACAAAATCTATCAAAAGAAAATTTTCTATTTAACGCTCAACATATGTTAAATAAACGAAAGTTTCTTATTTCCCAAAATCTACAATAGCTTTGACTAATATTAAACCATGAGATTTGTGAACAGTGATTGCGGAATATTGTCGGAGTAGAAATTGTTACCTCGGATAATTAATATTTCCACTTTTCCATAATCCCAAATTTAGTTATAGGTGGTACTGGAACACAACTTATTGTTTTTACAAATTGAATGAAAGTAATTTTCGAAACGAATCATTATCTTTGAGGTACTTTATCAGGGGGGCCATGGTTTTATTTATAAATTATTTCTTCAACCTAACCTAATAGCCATTGACTATTTTTTTTTGACCCGTCATTCAGAACGTAACACAACTTTAGATTCAATTGATAAAATTATAAATGGTTCAAGTTCATCTAATATTTCTGCATTTGGTGATTTTTTTAAGAGAGATTAAGAATAGTTGGAATATAAACCACTGTTTGATGCAATTCTTTAAAATTTTTATGATTAATCTCTTTTACATTTTTATTTGCTGCAAATAATCCAATGGCGTGTTGAAAAAAGTAAAGTAAAATGTTACAAACATATTACATTATTTTTTCGGCCTCATTAATTTTCAACCGTACATTCATTGTTATTAATACGACCAAGTACATCTCGAAATATTTGTTGATATTCATTTTGTCGAAAAGATGACGATAAAAAAGAACTCTTTTTCATACTTGGTGTGAATCACAATTTTTCTTTTAAAAACAATTTACTTTCGTCAGTTTTATCACTACGAAGTAGCCGGCCATAAACAGGTGGTAACTAATTAATATCTCCAAGATTATATTAATTAGATAAACGTTAATAATATAAAATTAGACATATTAGATAATCGATCAAATAGTTCATTTTGACTTGGAAGCTATCCCTTCGTAGGTCAATTTTCCTCATAAATATTGTTCAATCTTGCTTCATCAATAAATAAAAATTTACATCCACGAAGTGAATATCTATTGAGGTCTTCATATATTTTATTTATTTCCAATATAAATTTATAATTTATAATTTTTTATTCAACTATTAATATTGAGAGTATCAGCAACAGTTGGCGCAAGCAATTGATGATCACATGAGGATCCTAATATTTGATTCTATCGAGAAGTGAAAAATCAATTAAACTATCTCTTCAAAGGAAAAGGATATAGATGAAATATTTTATTGAATGTTAATAATACGATTTCTTTGACATGCGGCAATTTTTTCATTTTCAACAAATTTTTTTTACGAATTCAACATTTAAAATAGAATGCCAATTATATTTGATATAGGTTTCTCTTCTACCCAGATCCACTTTGTGATGAATAAAATTTGATCAAACAGCAATGTTAATCCAATCGTATGATTGAATTATTGCTACTTGATTTATTTCTTCATAATTTTCTTTATCTTCGAAGTTTAGTTACATACGAGTATGATCCAAATCATAACTCAGAATATAAACACTATTATTCTTAAAATTACGTTCATGGCCAATTTTCGAAGTAGTCTTGTGTAAATTTAGATCGTTCCGCTGTTGCCAGGCAAACTTTAATAAAACATGTTGCTTATAACAATATTAATTTTCTGTATTACAAGGATCGTATTTAAATTTTAGTATGACTTTAAGAATAAAAGGTGTTATTCGGTCATTGTAACATGTGACTTTTTAATCATTTTTTGAAAATGGTCATAGAAAGATATTTCTTCAAATTCCGCTAGCCGCTGTTAATACATTGCCGGAAAATTTAAAATATTAATGCTCCCTTCTTCTTTCTTTTCCTCTATTATTTGATAAATTAATTGTTACAAATTCTCAAACAGTTCAATAAAAATGCCAACCCATTGAAATAAAAAATATTTCTGGCGAGAATAGTTACTTTCAGCACATATTTTTTCAAAATCTTTTGGATTATTTGTTGCACATTACAATTATTACCATTTATCAAATAAAATATTTCATACCGTCTGATTTTGGTTCAGATTTTCTAACATATCAATATCTTATCTATCATAAGCAATATCTTTAAGAACGGCAAGAACAGAAACAATGTTTTTTGAATCACTTACGAAATTTTTAAATTTTTTTGAAAATGGCTGTTTAAATATGAATTATTTCTTTTTGAAATATATTCTGTTCCATTGTCATGTTTAACTAGAATCTCACTTTCGTTCATACATTCTTTAGGATAGTACATTTACATTGATATATTTGTACTGAACGTAATGAGTGATTTTATTTAATATTTTGATCGTATTGGGTGATTTAAATCAATGTTTTGAGTAATTTTAATAAACAATCAGAGAAAATGCATTTCTGATGGATTTATATGACAAATTTTAAAACAATCTGGATGTCAAATAGACATGAATTCATCAAAATAATTTATTATATCCTTTAAAAATAATCTGGATTGAGATTTTTGTGATTTTGGAGTATTTTCAAACCAGCAATTTCCATGCATATGAGGGATGAGGAATATCTCTATGTTGGAATTGGATATAAACGAAAAATCTTTGACTTTAAAATACTTTTTCAAAAAGTGCTCCATAAAAACCTAACCGCTTATGAAAGAATAGAAAACAGTCATGCAATTAAAATTTAATCCCTTTGATTTACGAATAAATTCATAATTTTGATTGCAATTGGCATAATCATAATTGGGATTCATTATATGATAAATCTCTGCTCAATATAAATCAGTTGCATTTAAAATTATAAAAATTGCAAGGATTCAGAATTGATGGCCTCTGATTCTCGAGATCTCATATGCTAATCAGAGATTGATGACGTCGAGCATTATGTGATAAAATTGGTTTATATAGTATTGATTCATATTTATGTGATTCGCAGTGGTACTTGCAACTGTTCAACTATTTCAATACTATGAAAACTTCAATTTTTTCTGACGCAATTACTTCCATTTTGCAAAGCTGTGTAACGCATTAGCTTATTAAAACCTAAAAATCGAAATCTTATATGTTTAGCGAATCTGCTACCCTCCTATAGCATGAGAAATTTAATATACTTATTGTTAGAGATTTTACAAATCCGTGCATTTCAAAGATCAGATTTATCAGCAAGAAATGTTGGGAATGCTTTACAAATATATAGTATAAGTCTAACATAAACATTTAAACTATATAATATGTCTATTTGTATTTTATAAACGTAATTATGGAAATTTGTTTTTTATATTGTCAAATTTAAGGATATAAAAAATTGTTAAAGAATAAAAAACTTTTTCAAAACTTCTGTAAGTTTGCATGAATTATAAAACTTTTAGGAAGTAGTTGTATAATGCACAATTAGTAATATGCACAAATATAAATTATTAATTATAAATACATAATTAAAAAAGCTTAACATTATGTATATATATATATATATATATATAAAACGAATTCATATTCAAAAATTTAATCTAATTTAAAGTTTCGTGGATAAAAAGGAGGAATGCTATTGTCTTCGCTTGTCCGACCGTGTATGTCCAGCTTTTCGATTTCTAATTTCTAACTTATATTTAATTAAAATTTTTGCATCACCTGTTAAACCTAGCGATTTATATTTAGTATTATTGGCCGTAAGCTGTGAAAACTATGTCAAGAATTAATGAGCCCCTAAGCATATAATACATCGTTAGAACAAATGTTCGAGACGAGTTTAAATATATCATATAATTATACATGGGCCTGATGAATAAATATAGCTTGGCTCAAATTACATAATTTGTTTGCTTACTGAGATGGTATGAAGAAAATAGTGTATTATCTTTTTAATTTTATACACGTTTCATTGCTGGGTATTCATATAAATAACTCGCTTAATGTTCTTCTTAGTTCTTTTAAATTATTTTAGTGTGAGGTCACCTGCTCAGTGCAGAATACCTGCTATTAGTTTTTAAGTTTATAAATTCATTATATGTTATGATTTTTTTATTCAGATGACACTTCGTAATATTTTCAAGCGACTATTACTGTTTTGCGTTCTAAATGGAATATCCTTTCCATAAGAATAATAAGATTTTATTTTTGTCTTCAAACTAGATATATAACTGAGCTTCGTTTAACAGAACCAGATAAATTATATTAAAATCTGATCATCAACTATTTCGTATTAGCTTGGGAGAATAATATTATTATACCAAAGACAAATTTCTAGGAGAATAAAAACAAGTGACAGATTAGAGCAATCGTACTAAAATATGTAGTGATAACGAGGTATCTTTAAGATAGGATTATGGGATTAAAACATAATTTAGGTCACATTGGTGTGAAAGAAAGGCTATGGTGTAACATCAATGAATTCGTTTATTAATAATTAAATTCATAACGGTAAAACAAATTTTGAAAAAAGGGCCACATAATTATAAATATTTTTGCTCTAAACTATATTATGCAGATTAAAATATAATAAATGGACGTCTCACTTCGAAGAAACACGTTTCAATTTCAATCAACACAATAAGAATATATTTGTGTTTGTAATAAAATCTCTTTTAAAATACCGACTTCAAAAAAGTAGGTACTAAAAAGTAAAACATAGTTAAATCAAAATAAGTATGTACTTATTCGCAATAAAAAACCAAGTTACTTATTTTTGAAGTCGGTGTCAGCACTGTCGACCAACTTAAACAAATTAATAATTTAATTTTATTTATAATGTAAATTTAAAACCTTAACTTCTAATATACTCATAATACGAAATAGATTCGTGAAGGTCATAATTATAATATGAAATTTTACATTTTTTTAAGTTAATCGGCGGTGCTAGTAACGACTTCAAAAATAAGTAACTTAGTTATTTATTAGGAATAAGTACATACATATTTTAAGTTAATTATTTTTTCTTTTGTAGTACCAACTTTTTTGAAGTCGGTTTTTTAAAACATATTTTATTTTAAAATTTTTGTGATTAATAATATTAGTCATAACACCATAACCAATATTAAAATATTTTCTTTCTTAGAATATCTTATAATTATTAAAAGCAATTCGTAATAGCTAGTATACAGCTGTTAGCCATTGTGGAGTCCCATTCTCCATATTCGAAATCCAATATCAGATTTTGCAAAGTGATAACTAAGTAACAACTAACTAATAGCAAATATTTGAATCACGATTGATTTAGTACCATCCGTTAAGGATTTCCATTATTCATTTTCAGAACTCATCATCAGACCCTGACCTTATCGATGGTGCAGTCATTTTGCAAAGTAAAAACTATCAGTAGTAATATCTTGTATTACGGTTGTTTTACTACCATCCGATAAAGACTTCTATTGTTAATCTCCAGAACGCATGGTCAGACTCTGACATGGTCGACGGTGTAGTTATTTTGTGCTTACAAAATAACCACCACTAGTGACAAATATATTTAATCATCGTTAATTTACTAACGTGTGTTAAGGAGTTCCATTGTTCATTCCCAGAACTCTTCATCAGACATTAACCTGGTAAGTGGTACAGTTACTTTGCAAAATACTACTACTACCTACAGCATATATCTTGAGTCATAATTGATTTACTGCAATTTGTTAAGGAGTTCCATTGTTCATTTCTGGACCTCATCATCAGATCATCATCATATTTATATGGGACCATTTCTGAAGTATTATCTTTCAAAATTATCCAAATCGGTCCACTTGGTAAATAATTATCTCTGAACATACATAAAAAAAAATACTACGAATTGAGAATCTCCTCCTTTTTTAAAGTCGCTTAAAAAGAAGTACAGAACAATCGTAATATGATGACCGTGTTCTCAATGAGCAGACGGTAACTATGATGTCCGTGTTCTCAATGCGCTGTATGATAGGCACAGTTATTTTAAAATTTCTATTATAGAATCTATTGGGATTTTACAATGGGAGCGTAAGAGATGCTTTGATTACCTTCTTTAATAGGAATCCCCTTTAATAAATCACTTTCGTGAATGGCTACTTTAAACTCTTGCGATTTAATAAATATTAAGGCACCGATATATTTTATGAACAAGGCGGGTTGAGATCTCTTAAATGAATATTAATTTCAAATCCCCCAAACTTAATGGTTAAATTATTTTCACATAATTGCATACAGAATGTAAACCATGTTCCTATGTTTCTCTTATCAAAACTGAAAAATATCCTTTTGTATTCGTTGAAAAACTAGCAGTCAAAAAAATAATTGCTAAGTAAATATTACAGTACAGTGGTAGGACAATGTACAGAGTTTTTATCTTTGATTTTTCTATCACAAAATTAAAATAACAATACAGCCTACAAATAAAATCTAAGAGACATCTTTGTAGAGAATAAACATTACTAATCTTTAGAGTTTCTAACTACGATACATTTCTTACAAAATTCCTACCCCTCATGATTTACGTTACTCTTTTCCCAATATGTAATATTCCTTAAATTTTTGAAAACGTCTATTGACGCATTACAAAATCAGTCCAGTAGTATTACAGTGCTATTACGCTAACCAACAAACTTTTTCCTTTTTAATGACGTTATTAACTTTCCTAGTATTAAGAGGAAACTGATAATTTGCTTTCTGTCTCACTGTATTCTCAAAGTCATACGTGTTACATACAGCATTGGCCTCAATTCTATGTAACCAACATCTATATGCTTTTTAGCAAAAGCCGTGTTTTAGTTATGAAACGTAAATAGCGTTGAAGTTGGGAATAAAATTGTACATCAAAAAATATAAATTACTGGTAATTTAAACGTTTGTAAAAAAAACGGACGATGTTAATGGGGGTGACGTGTTATCTTTGTACTTATATTTGCCGAAGAATTATTTTGTTTACAATTACGTTATCACGTCTTTTAAGGGTCAAAGAGCAGTTATTTAATGTGCAGGATTCCGTATATCATAAGTTAAAAATTTAATAACTTACTTATACGTCGTTCCGTCTGCCTGTCCATCAGGACCGTTTTTTTTACACACAATGTCGACTTAGGACAACGTTTGAAGGCTTGGGACGACGTTTTTCGTTAGATGGAGGATCTAGAAATTTTTATTATGATAAAAAATGGTAGGGGTAAATTACATGGATTAGTGAATTATTTATTTTATAAATTGAAGTTAGACTTTTCCAAAGCTACTGTAGAAAATATCTACGTATTTTTTCTCAGAATCCATTTTATATAAAAACTTGAATAATATATAATAATAAGTTTGTAATTTTAACACCACTCTGACTGAAGACTTCTTTGAAATGCCAATTGAGATATAAATGTTCGTAAGGATATGGCAAATATCATACTTCATTAGAAATTTCATAAATGTGGCTTTATATTACCTCACTCGACATTAAAATATATGTTCTTATTCAAATCGACTTAGAAAGTTGAATTTTGGTTTTAGTTTTTAGTCATGGGTAAGTTATATTTTTTGATAAAGTTAGCTGTAAAGTTAAGTTGAGGAAATATTACATGGAATGATTTATTCGACCAAACTTGCAATTATGCTTATGATATATATTTTATATCTTTATTGTGCCTTGTATAAATGTAGTTTACTTTCAAAATTCTACCATTCATTGTAAATAATTCTCTGATAATTGAAAACACATTATTACTACGTTATGTTCTAGAAAACTTAATTAAGGGCAGTAACTGTCGTTACTTCCCTTTAATATCGCACATTTCATTTAAACTTATATAAAACGTAAACACGTAATCGCTTTTCAGTTTTATATCTTGACACAGAATGCATATACAACATTCAAATAAAAAAAACACGACTTTGATTGTATCAAAAGTCTTATTTATTTTTTTAGCATGAATTCCGTGGTCTATAAATGTTTAACAAAAAGTCGTTAAACGCCATTAAAGATTCGTGAAACTCCATAAATATGAAAAATGAGACAAGTCTATTTTTTCTTAACATTAAACATCGATAATAATTATGTCCTTTTACGTTTAAATTTCAATTTTAAAAAAAGTCAACATGCCATAAATGCTGATAAAATCATTATGCAGTCTTATTCTGTATGAAACGAAAAATATGACCACAATTTTTTAGATCAACTGAAAGCCCAAATTGACTGACAAGGTAAACAAATTTTCGCAAACACAAAGTTACAAGAGCACATTACCATTACAAAGGGGCGAGTTTCGCCAAGTTTGATTAATACCTGTAGGTCCTCGTGATTTAGGCTGCGTTGTCGATGCGACCCAAACTGTTATTCCCTGTCCTTCCAGGACAATGTGTCTAATTAATAATTCATCTTAGCAATTTTCAGTCCCTCTGTCAACTCTATTATCTCTCTTTACGGAGAGCGTATTAAATATACCGCGAGTAATATTTTGGCGATACTTCGAAGTTGCTATCTTGAAAACGGGTCGTTTCACTATTTAAAAGAATTTGTTATTTAGTATTTTTTAAAAAAATTATACGCAGAAAATATTTTAGGAATTTATTTTAAATATTAAATACTTTTGTTTAGTGTATTAATTTCAAAAGGACTTATAAAAATAAGGCTACCCATATCTGTTAATATATAAAATCTAAATTGACCACTCCATTTGAGTTAATAATGCGATTTCCTGCATTTTTTTCTCAGTCTAAATCCTAAAGACTCACTAAAACTAGCTATCTACAATGTCAATTTTATCCCATGACAAATAAAAATGTGAAAAATTATTTCACTCTTCTTAAATTTGTATATTAATTTAAAAGAAAGGTTGAAATAAAAATAACCGTCAAGGGCTCAGTAATTTTTTCATATTGAATTAGAATGAAGTGGAAATTTAAAACTATGGATAAACATTTCTAAGTACTTAACAAAACTTTTATATTTAAACTCGGCAAGCTTTTAAAATCAAGTGAAACCTATTGTAGTAACAAAAATTAGTTCAACAAATAGGTCGTGGCGTAAGGGCGTCAAAAGTGGCTCGAAACGTTTCGTGTAAATAATGCGGTTCGGTTGTCGAAAATTTGCCTGTGTGCTAGCAAATGTAACCAATTTCATGGTGTTGACTATATTTGAATAAGATTTGTGTTGAATCAAAGTATTTCCGACATTTTCGATAATTCAATTCAAATTTACAATTGTTTTATCAATATTTGCATTATTCAAATTATTATTGAAATCATACTTTATATACTTATTATTACGTTTATTTTTGAAAATTAAAAATTATATTTTACACTTAATAAAAAATATGGAGTATTATATATACTTCAGCATCTAAAAGTCATAAATTATACAAAGAAATTTCCACTGAATATAACCACGTTGAACATCGCAAATGTCTATTTTCACTCGTTTCGATTGATATTCTTTTAAGCTTGCAGATTTATAAACGTACCTATTATTAAAATTGTTACAAATTGAGTTTAAAATCATAAATGTCAATCTATTCATTAGTGTCTAATAATACAGTCAATGTATTAGTGATATGTAGACTTGTAGTCTAATAGGGGCTAAAGCTACTCGCATTTAACAAAATAAATATTACGTCAGTGCCTGTCTACTTTACGTAAGCCAAGCAAAATAGATTTGAGAATTTAAATATCATAACTTGTTTAGTAAATGTAATCAATATTCAAGAGGACATAATAATTAATTCTAATCAACATTATTTTCATATATGCCTTATTGAATCTTACGTGTTCTTTTAATTACAAAACGTTAAAAATATTTTTAAACCTAATTTTCTCCTTACATAACGTCAAACTTTACTAAGTAATTGTTTCTCATTATCCTAAATAAATTACATCAGTATTTACTTTTTTTATAAACTCATGCAAAGTAAATAGAGTTAATGAATGCTCACAAAAAATCTCTACGCATTTTGACCTTCTTTTGTCCCCGCCGCATTGACACTTTCCTCAACTTTAACCAACTCCACGCAAACACTAATATTAACGATGTAATTATTAATAAACGCGTAACGCTTCTAGCTATATATTTCATAAAGCAAATATATTTCAACCAATGGAAAAGACTGTTATTATATCTTATACACCTATTCAAATGAATCAGACCTACTGACTGTCGTGGTTTTTATTAAGATACGTTAGGTAAGTCAGTTTAGTCTAGTTAAAATTTTTATTGGAAATATGACAATAAAATTAATTGCCTTTATATGAAGATAATACAAATAATTAATGCAATGAAAATATAATTTAGTTGTATTCGAGAGGTAAATAAACAAGAGTATAAAATAAAAATACACATATTATTAAAAAACAAGACAGGTCGAGTAGAAACCAAAGTCCTTTAGATTTCTATTTCATTTATACTTAAAAATATTAATTCAAAGTATTAATTCAATTTTAAGCAAAATTCATAACGATATTGCAAAAAAAATGTAGTGGTAAACCACGACAAAATTTAGTAACATTTAATGTTCAATGCAGTCAGTAATAATATATTACGTAATATATTCACGTAAAACTAAATATTCAGAGACTTTAAAATATCAAACGAGCGTCTTATGTTATCATATTATGTTTTGAAATTCGTACTATAACGAAGTAAAACTACGACAGTCGAAAGAAATCTCAAAACAAGGGTGTTAACTCAATTACTTGCTTAAGATATTTTATGTTTTCTACGACGGTAAAGTATTTTAAGTTTTCTGCTACGACTATTAGACGTTAGAGCGTTAGAAATTATACTTCTTTGGCACAGTACAAAAAGAAGAGAAAACTAGCAAAAGAATAAAAGAATGATCAAGTCATCTCTCAAAGTAAATTTAAAATTAATTACATTAAATTTAAAATTGAATTTAATAGAGATTTTTTAAAAGAGAATAATAAAGTTGAAGCGCGATAATTTCGAAACGATATGGCAGATAAATAAAAAAAATAAACCATGACGTATCTACATTCACCTTATGGAAGAAATACGCATTTTTTCTCATATCAACTCATTATCACCTGGTAGCTGCGATAATTTGAACAAATGCGGTCACAGTATAATTTATGACTATCATATATGATAGAAATACGTACTTTTTCCTTGTCAACTCATGATTGCCTGGTAGCTGTGATAATTCGAACAAATGCGATCACAGTATAATTTTTTACTACCCAATAATTGTTTGATGATAGTGTCTATCATCAAACAAATTCTTTCATACTTGTACACACCTAGTACTTCAGACAAATTAATCAGGAAATATCAATGTTTAGTGAGCAACTTCATAGTGTCGTTTTTGTGTTGCATCGTTGCCAACTTCAGTCTGTACTTTTAATATTTCACTTTCACCATTTTTTCATAATGCGCCTAAAGAAGTATAATTTCAAAAATTGTTGTACATGTACAAATATGTTTATTACATACCGAATCTTTAATCGTACTATTAAAACAAAATTGATTGATATTTAATTCCTTTATAATTTACTTAAATTTTTCCAACTATTTTAATAATACGTTTTTGAATCTGGAATTTTAAAAGAATATCAATCGAAACGAGTGAAAATAGATACTTGGTTACATTAAACGTGGTTATATTTAGCGGAAATTTATTTGTATAATTCATGACTTTTGGATGCTGACGTATATTTAATACTCCATATTTTTTATTAAGTGTAAAATATAATTTCTAATTTTCAAAAATAAACGTAATAATAAGTATATAAAGTATGATTTCGATAATAATTTGAATAATGCATATATTGGTAAAACACTTGTAAATTTGAATTGAATTATGGAAAATGTCGGAAATACTTTGATTCAACACAAATCTTATTCAAATATAGTCAACACCATGAAATTGGTTACGTTTGCTAGCACACAGGCAAATTTTCGACAACCGAACCGCATTATTTACACGAACCGTTTCGAGCCACTTTTGACGTCCTTACGCAACGACCTATTTGTTGAACAAGTTTCTGTTACTACAATAGGTTTCACTTGATTTTAAAAGCTTGCCGAGTTAAAATACAAAATTTTTGTTTAGTTCTTGGAAATGTTTATCCATAGTTTTAAATTTCCACTTCATTCTAATTCAATATGAAAAAATCACTGGGCCGTTGACGGTTATTTTAATTTCAGCATTTCTTTTAAGTTAATATAAAAATTTAAGAAGAGTGGAATAATTTACCACATCTTTATTTGTCATGTGATAAAATTGACGTTGTAAATAGCTAGTTTTAGTGAGTCTTTAGGATTTAGACTGAGAAAAAAATGCAGGAAATCGCATTATTAACTCAAATGGAGTGGTCAATTTAGATTTTACATATTAACAGACATGGGTAGTCTTATTTTTGCAAGTCCTTTTGAAATTAATACACTTAACAAAAGTATTTAATATTTAATATAAATTCTTAAAACATTTTCTGCATATAATTTTTAAAAAAAATACTAAATAACAAATTCTTTTAAATAGTGAAACGACCCGTTTTCAAGATAGCCACTTCGAAGTATCGCCAAAAGATTACTCGCGGTATATTTAATACACTCCCCGTAAAGAGAGTTCATAGAGTTGACAGTGGGACTGAAAATTGCTAAGATGAATTATTAATTAGACACATTGTCCTGGAAGGACAGGGAATAACAGTTTGGGTCGCATCGACAATGCAGCCTAAATCACGAGGACCTACAGGTATTAATCAGACTTGACGAAACTCGTCCCTTTGTAATGGTAATGTACTCTTGTAACTTTGTGTTTGTGGAAATATGTTTACCTTGTCAGTCGATTTGGGCTTTCAATTGACCTAAAAAATTGTGGTCATATTTTTCATTTCATATAGAATAAGACTGCATAACGATTTTATAAGCATTTATGGCATGTTGACTTTTTTTAAATCGAAATTTAAACGTGAAAGGACATAATTATTATCGATGTTTAATGTTAAGAGAAAATAGACTTGTCTCATTTTTCACATTTATAGATTTTCGTGACTCTTTAATGGGGTTTAACGACTTTTTGTTAAACATTTATAGAACACGGAATTCATTCTAATTATTAAAAAAACGCTAAAATAAAATAAATATCACTTTTGATACAATCAATCAAAGTCGTGTATTTTTTCATTGTATATGCATTTTGTATCAAAATATCTTAAACTGAAAGACGGTTACGTGTTTACGTTTTATATAAGTTTAAATGAAATGTGCAATATTAAATGCAAATAACGGTAATTACTAACCTTAATTAAATTTTTTAGAACACGACGTAGTAATAATGTGTTTTCAATTATCAGCGAATTATTTGCAACGAATAGTGGAATTTTTACACAGGCAAAAATTAAAAAAATTAAATTACATTTAAACAACGCACAATAAAGATATGAAATATCTAGCATAAGCATAATTGCAAGTTTGGTCGAAGAAATCATTCCATGTAATATTTTCTCAACTAACTTTATAGCTAACTTTATCAAAAAATATTACTTACCCATGACCAGTTCATTACATTTTTATATACGGTTAAAACCAAATTTCAACTTTCTAAGTCGATTTGAATAAGAACAGATATTTTGATGACGAGTGAGTCAGTTGGTGACAAAATTACCATTGTTTCAGTTAATATAAAGCCACATTTATGAAATTTCAAATTAAGTATTTGCCATATTCTTACGAACATTTATACATCAATTGGAATTTCAAAGAAGTCTTCAGTCAGAGTGGTGTTAAAATTACAAACTAATTATTATTTAATATTCAAGTTTTTATATAAAATGGATTCTTCGAAAAAATACGTAGATATTTTCTACAGTATCTTTGGAAATGTCTAACTTTAATTTATCTAATAAATAATTCTCAAATCCTTGTAATTTACCCCTACAGTTTAATTCTACTAGGTACGAAAAATTAAAAAAAAATTGGCGGTTTTAACATTTTTATTTAAATATTTCCAATGTTAACTATTGATATATATGTGGGTTAATATTTTTTTTTCACAATAGAATATTTCTAAATCTTCCGTCAAACATCAAACGTCGTCCCAAGCCTTCAAACGTTGTCCCAAGTCGACATTGTTTCTGAAAAAACGGCCCTGATGGACAGGCAGACGGAATAACATATAAATAATTTATTAAAATTTTGACTTATGATATACAGAATCCTGTACATTAAATCACTGCTATTTGACCCTTAAAATACGTAATAACGTAATTGTAAACAAAATAATTCTACGGCAAACATAAGTACAAAGATAACGCGTCACCCCCATTAAAGTCGCATGCTTTTTTCACAAGCGTTTAAATTCCCAGTAATTTATATTTTTGATGTACAATTTCATTCCCAACTTCAACGCTATTTATGTAACTATACTTATGTAACTATAATTTCATAACTAAAATACGGCTTTCGCTAAACGCATATAGGCGTTGGTTACATAGGATTGAGGTAAATGCTGTATGTAACACGTATGACTTTGAGAATGCAGTGAGACAAAAAACAAATTATCAGTTTCCTTTTAATACTAGGAAAGTTAATAACGTCATTAAAAAGGAAAAAGTTTTTTGGTTAGCATAATTGCTTTGTAATACTACTGAACTGACTTTATAATGTGTCGATAGACGTTTTCATAAATTCTAGGAACATTACATATTGTGAAAAGAGTAACCTAAATTATGATGGGTAGAAGTTTTGTAAGAAATGTGTCGTAGTTAGAAACTCTAGATATTAGTAATGAGAATAAAGGAATGAAATTTTTGCCAATGTTTATTCTCTACAAAGATTTTTTTTAGATTTTATTTGTATACTGTATATTTATTTTAATTTTATGATAGAAAAATCAAAGATAAAAACTCTATATATTGTCCTGTCACTGTACTATAATATTTACTTAGCAATTATTTTTGTGATCGCTAGTTTTTCAACGAATACAAAATGATACTTTTCAGTTTCGATAAGAGTAACATAGGAACATGGTTTTCATTCTGTATGCAATTATGTGAAAATAATTTAACCATAATATTTGGAGGATTTGAAGTTAATATTTACTTAAGAGATCTCAACCGACCTTGTTCATAAAATATATCGATGCCTCAATATTTATTAAATCGCAAGATTTTCAAGTAGCCCTTCACGAAAGTGACCTATTAAAGAAGGTAATCAAAGCATCTCATACGCTCCCATTGTAAAATCCAAATAGATTCTTTAATAGATCTTTTAAAATAACTGTGCCTATAATACAGCGCATTGAGAACATGGTCATCATAGTTAAGATCTGTGCGTTGAAAACATGATCATCATAGTTACGATTGTTCTTTATCTCTTTTTAAGCGACTTTAAAAAAGGAGAAAGTTCTCAATTCGTCGGATTCTTTTTTGATGTGTGTTCAGCGATAATTCTTTACCAAGTGGACCGATTTGGATAATTTTGAAAGATAATACTTCAGGAATGGTTCCATTTAATGATAATGATGATGCGGTCCGGAAACGAACAATGGAACTCCTTAACAAATTGCAGTAAATAAATTATGACTCAAAATATATGCTGTGGGTAGTTGTTACTTTGCAAAGTAACTGTGCCATTTACCAGGTTAATGTCTCATGAAGAGTTCTGGGGATGAACAATGGAACTCCTTAACACACTTTAGTAAATTAACGGTGATTAAATATATGTCACTAGTAGTGGTTATTTTGCAAAAAAAAATCACCGTCAACCATGTCAGAGTTTGACCATACGTTCTGGAGATTAACAATAGAAGTCCTTATCGGATGGTAGTAAAATAACCGTAATACAAGATATTATTACTGATAGTTTTTACTTTGTAAAATAACTGCACAATCGACAAGGTCAGGGTCTGATGATGAGTTCTGAAAATGAATAATGGAAATCCTTAACGGATGGTACTAAATCGATCGTGATTCAAATATTTGCTATTAGTTAGTTGTTACTTAGTTATCACTTTGGAAAATCTGATATTGGATTTCGAATATGGTCGACAGTGCTGGCATCGACTTCAAAAATAAGTAAATTAGTTTTTTATTGCGAATAAGTACGTACTTATTTTGACACATTTTCAGACTTGTCCTAAAAAATAATCTTAAGGCATTTTCGGAGTGGAATTATAACCTCCTATATGACGGTATTTTTGAGATAGACCTATGTCCACAGCATATTAATGCAGATAATTTATTTTTTAAATTACATTTACGGGAGCCCTCTAATGAGAATATTAATTTATATACATAATGAAGTCATTTGGAAACATCCCTTGTATCTTTGAACGTTCGATAGAAAATATCGTGATTCTGGTGTTTCGGTACGAAGTAATGAATGCAATGACTCAGGTGGCAGAAGCGAGACTGGCAATTTCATCTTGCTACTGATAGAGCACAATCCAGGCGTTTCTCCAGCGAAATAATAAAATGCACCGTAATGGTCGCACACAATATCCATTGGGCCAATTCGAATGAAAGGATGCGAGCAATTATGCAATCGTATTGAAATGCTACTCGATTCAAATTAACGCTTGAAGCATTTCTTCTTGCGCGTAGAAGATTATTACGTTAAACTTAACTCAACTATTTGAAATCACTCTTCGCTAATCAATTTCAGAAATAATCGTTTAAAGAGAATTAATTTAATCGAATTCAAATGAAATAACGGTCGAAAATTGAATAAGAATTATTAAACACCAATTAACATTTTCGTTCGTGTCTGTTATTTATGACACACTTTTTTCTTTTTTTTATATGTTACGTTTTATACACAATTAAATTATTAGCGATTTTTTGACTTTTCCAATGCGCGAGGAAACGTCTCGAAGCCGAGATAAAAAAATATTCAATAAATATATAATCATCATATAAATTTTCAATGAAAAAAAACATTAGTCAATCCGTTCTCGATATATCATCAAAAAAAGCCGTTCTTCATCAATTTTTTCGTGAATTTTTCCAATGTTTTAATAGTTATTCCGACAAAGACAAATCCAAAAACACAAAAATAAAAAAAAATTGTCCACCCATTCTTGAGTTATAAAAGATGTAACTAACACGACTTGGTTTTATATATATAGATATATATATATATATATATATATATATATATATATATATATATATATATATATATATACATATACATATACATTTATACATCCTAACATACGCAGTAGTTTCTTAATTTTGATGGTAACGCTTTCGGCGATTGGAGGGTGGAGGTAAACTTTCATGGACTTTCTTGAAAATGTATCTAGTTAATAATAAAAGAAAACATCTAAATATATTATAGTACACTATAGAAAATATTTTTGAATAATGTTTGCTCAAATTATAAATATATCACTTTACGTAAATCTATAATAGCTCACATGTTTGTCACATCCAGGGAAGTGGAGAGTGCTAAAATAATTTCAATATTCACTTAATTTTTCACATTACAGGTAACAGTAAGTTACTTAAGTTACATCTACTGAGTATATTGAAGATGCGTAAAAATTTCGTACAGCTTTTATGGTTTTTGGGGTGGAAATATCAAATATAAAATCTTTATGATGTCGTATGTTTACACATACTAATTTTTATTATATGCTTTTTAAATATGTGTAAGCGGAGTGTACTTAATTCTATGCAGATTACATTTGTGTATAATATAAAATTTTGTCCCAAACCACACACACTTTATTCTGTATTAATTATGAAATATTACAATATTTAACGTAGGAATAACACCCCTTATATTTTGTTCCTTTTAATTTCATTATTTTCACGCTAATGAAATTAAAAGGAACAAAATATAAAGGGTCTTATTCCTACGTTAAATATTGTAATATTTCATAATTAATATAGAATAAAGTGTGTGTGGTTTAGGTTAATTCATTATAACATTTTGCAAAATATTTGTATTCCATTGCTTTTAATTATTCGTAATTAAACATCAGCGCGTGTGGCCCTGTTTCCGTAGCCTGAATTGAGTTTAGCAAGAAAGCTTTATTCGATAAGGTGGGCCGTTTCTTACATTCTGGTTATCCCGTATGCCCTATTTTACGTTTATCCGTTGTGTAGTTACGACGTATAATGAATTATTGCACGAAAAATGAGCGTACAGATTTGAATTTCTTAAAAAATCTATTTGTTGTGGACAGTTTTTGAATGAGATTAAATATAACAGGGGCCGAATTTGTTACTATTATATATTAGTACTCAATATTATTAATTAATATTGTTAATATTTCGTGAATTACCTATATTTGCCATATGGGAAAATAATCTACCTTTTTTAATCTCAACGATTAAAATAATAATTCAATAATAATACTTTTTATTAAAATATAGGAGCAACTTTAGTCATTGGGTTTTTATTAACGTAGGAGTTTTCAGTGTATTTAGTTTTCCAACAGAAAAAAATATTGCAAGAATAAATTTTAACACACGTTTTACTGAGTCACGAACTATCTATAGTTCGTGACTCAGTAAAACGTGTGTTAAAATTTATTCTTGTTACCCTCTTGAATAGTTTGGATAATAATGGGGTATTTAAATAGTACCTTTCAATTATATTATAGATGCACGTAACTTCTTATCTAATATATATTGATGAAACTTGTCGATGTGCATAGCAGCACATCAACAAGTGCTACTGGTGTGTTACTAGACGCTATACTCTTTAAGCGAAGTGCTTCGCAGCTATTTTGGTACCCATATAAGAAAAACTCATGTCCAGAGAAAGCTGGAAGACTATCGCGGTGAAAAGTTTTCAGATATTTATCGCTTTAATATCCAAAGTTATTTTAAGGGAAATTTCTAGTGTTTTATAAATCTTACCATATAGGCACACTGATGGGTATGAATATTTTGTACTCAAATTGAAGGTCGTAAAAGATATGATATTCGATAAATATGGAAGCGGAGCTATAACCCACTCATCTACACTCCTTTAACTTTAGCAGAACTTGGTTGCTCTTATCTTCCTAGCTTTTATGGCTAAAATATTAAAAAGGAACTTGGCCCTTTTAAAGTCGTGTTTTGGATGATATATTGTTTACAATAAGTCATTCAAAAATTGGTTTATTTAACACTATTTACGAACCTATATATTAATACGTGAAGCAAAAACTTTGGACCCCTTTTTACAAAAATTGCGCGGACGGAGGAGTATGAAATTTGGCATACTTATAGTTTATATGTAGGAGAAGTGCAGTAATATTTGTCAATAATAATGCTTATAAAGTGCATTAAATCAATAAATAAAACATTACACACACTACCATGCATTTGACACACACATGTATATACATACAATTGACATATGAGTAGTCCATAGTTTTATTTTTCCGCTGGCTTTCCATTGTAGTTTATCTGACAGACAGTTCGCAAGTTATTGTGCTTCAATTTTGTTATTTTCTCATATATAATAGTAAACAATTTGATCTTTTATCTAGAATTACAGTTGTTATCATTTAATGCAACATTATTAATAATAATCATAATATTAATACGTGAAGCAAAAACGTTGTACCTCTTTTACGAAAATTACGCGGACGGAGGCTAAAATGTTTATATAATAATGCATTAGAAACACATTAAATTAATAAAAAAAACATTACACATACTATCATGCGTTTGACACACACACACACATGTATATACACACATATTGACATATGAGTTGTCTATAATTTTATTTTTCCGCTGGCTTTCCATTGTAGTTTATCTGCCAGACAGTTTCTAAGTTATTGTGCTTTAACTTTGTTATTTTCCCATACATAGTAGTAAAAAATTTGACCTTTTATCTGAAATTAGAGTTATTACGATTTAATAAAATATAATTCAATGTTTTAAAGGTTAATAATAACCATAATTTAAAGGTTAATAATAACCAAAATATTAATATGCTAAGAAAAACGTTTATACTTCTTTTTACGAAAATTACGCGTCCGGAGGAGTATGAAATTTGGCACAGTTAAAGTTTATATGGAGAAATATAAAATATGAAATATAACTTATAAAGTTTGTATGGAGTGATGAAAGCTAATATTTTTACATAGAAAGAGATATATAGATTTTTATTAGAAATACATGCGTTTGACACACACACATATGTACTATTTTGTTTATGGTTGAAGTCTATGGTCAAACTGAGATTAATATTATTTATCCATAGTCTTAGTGAATGTCAAAAATAATCATAATTATGATAATGTCATATTCATAGTTTGTTTCGCATACATATATTAATAAACCAAACGCAAATTTAAATAATATTAATAGTTTACAAATGAAGAAGTAATATTTAGAGATACATATAAATGTGCACTAAATGTAATTCCAAGACTTTTTCATAGTTATGATCGTAGATTAATGGATTTACAATGCAGGTTTTGCAATGCGAAACGTTTTGAATCTGAAGTGACAGGACTGAATTCACTTAATGTTGTCATAAGGGTAAAGCAATATTACCGCCCTTAAGTCAAAATGAATATTTTAAATCATTGTATTATGGACTTATTTCAAATGAACCTTCAATCAAAAGTAAGGCTAAAAATTAATTTGAAAACATTCGCAAATATAATTCATCATTTGCTATGGTTAGCTCAGAAGCTAAAATTTGCGGGGCAGTTACAAGTGGAGTGTATCATTTCAAAAACATGATGTTTTTATCACAGATCAGGTTCAATGAATGCGGCATATGGTCGCTCACCATGTTGTGCGCAATTCAATTTTTATGATGTCGACACTATCAATTATATATTATCAATTATAGATTACAACAACATTTTAATCAAACATGCAATAACAATATAATGCGCAAAATATCTCTTGAATTGGAACGCAGTAATCCTTTTGTGCGGTCATTCATTGCAATGAAAGATCGTTGTCAGAGAGTCGAAAATCAAAATAAAGATATTTGTATGCTCATTAAAGCAAATCATGATTTGGATCTATGCCGCTTCAATGATGCAGTTCAAACTGATGTAGCCGTAATATTTAGTACGGTTGATGGTGAGCCACCTTTGAACGAAATATGATTTCATTTGCAAAAGTTAATGGTATCATCAAAAATATCTCAATTTTAAATTCATCATTAGACCCTTGAGCACATCCATTACTTTTTCCAAATGGTGATACTGGGTGGCATATCAATATTCCTCATAACGTACCAACTCTATCTAATTCAAGAGCACCCAGAAAAAAATTAGCCATGCTTCGATATGTAGCCTATCGACTTGCGATTAAAGAAGATTTAGCATGTAGCACCATTCACAAAAAATTATTTCTGAAGTGGATAGTTGATATATATGTGAGAATAGAGGACTCAAGATTACATTGCATTCGACAAAATAAAACGATTCTTAGATTTGAAGTTTACGACAATTTAACAGACTACATAGAATTGAACATCAATGCCAGTAATCTTGGCGGTAGAATAATTTTATCATCTTCGTTCAATGGATCTCCAAGAAATATATATCAAAATTATTTAGATGCAGTATCATTTATAAAACATTTCGAAAAGCCTTCTTTATTTATTACAATGAATTGCAATCCAATTTGAAATAGTTAACATTGGTGTAGGTGAAGCTGCTAATTTTGGACCTGATATTATTGTGCATGTATTCAAGTCAAAGTTGAAAGCATTCATAGAGGGCCTTATACAAAATATTATCTTTGGTAAAGTTGAAGCACTCATTTATAAAATTGAATTTCAAAAAAGAGAATTGCCTCATACTCTCATTTTACTCACTTCAAATGAGCAAGATAAAATTGTTAATGCTATAGATATTGATAAAGTTGTATCTGCGGAGATTCCTCACATTGAAACACATCCAACATTACATAAATATGTTGTAAAAAATATGATACATGGTCCATGCGGAGTACTTAATCCTAATTTTGTATGTATGAGAGATGGAAAATGTATAAAAGAGTATCCAAAACGATTTAATGAAACTACATGTGAATCGTTAAATGGGTATCCAACATACAGAAGACGTGATAATGGTACTAATGCAGAAGTTCATGGTAGTTGCCTTTACAATCGGTATGTTGTACCATACAATCCATATTTACTTGCTAAATTTAATTGTCATATGAATGTTGAAGTATCACAGTCAAAAGTGTCAAATACATTTATAAATATGTGTATAAAGGCTATGACAGTGCATCTGTTGAACTAGAGTCTGGTGGAAATGAACAAGATCAAAATATAGAAATTAATGAAGATACCAATTTTTTAATTGGTCGTTATGTCAGATCAACAGAAGCCATATGGCGCATCTATGAATTACCAATGCATTTTCAATCACATTCTATAATTAGACTTGATATTCATTTACTGCGTCGACAGAATGTATACTTCCGAGAAGGGCAAGAACGTCAAGTAATTGATAATGAAAGACAAACAAAATTATTAGCATTTTTTGAGTTGAATCTATCAGATCCATCAGCACGAGAGTATAAATATACTGAAATTCCTATGCATTATGTGTGGGAAGATTCCCGAAATAAATGGAAGAAGAGAATCCGTGTAGGTGATAAAATCGTTACAAGGATATATGTAGTGTCACCAAAAGATATCGAACTTTTTCACTTACGATTGCTTTTATTACATGTCTGTGGCCCGAAGTCATTCGAGGATGTTAGAACATACAATGAATTTTTATACCCTTCTTTTGTTGAAGCGTGCCGTGCTCGCGGAATAGCTTCAAATGATAATGAATGGCGGGAATGTTTAAATGAATCAAAAGAATTACATTCACCAAAACAAATGAGGAATTTATTTGGTTACATTTGTGCAATAAATGTGCCAGGCAATGCATTAGCGCTATGGAATGAATTTAAAGTATATCTTAGTGAAGATTTTCTAAGACTTTGCAACGAAGAAGTATCCTTTAATAGAGCTCTATTAGAAATTGATGATATTTTTAATGTTCATAATTTATCCTGTCAAATTCTTGGTTTACCAGTTCCCACATACTCGCAGAGAATAGAAGAAGAAAATACTATTGATATAATAGAACAAGAGATGCTGTTTTGTGAGTATTATGAAAGTGCAAATATTGAACAGCGTAATCGCATTGATCAAGTTATTCGTGAAATTTTGTATCATGATACTGGATCCAATGTTTTTTGTTTACCCGCTCATGCTGGTTGTGGCAAAACGGTCACTCAAACAGCATTAATTCACAAATTAAATACGCTTAATCTTCGTTGTATTCCAACTGCGTTCAGTGGCATAGCTTCAACTTTATTACTTGGAGGTAGGACTTTACACAATGTGTTTAAATTGCCTATACCCATTTTAGAAAATTCTGTATCAAATATTACTGCAAATAGAAGCTACGGTAGTTTCATAAATTCATCATCATTGATAATTATTGATGAAGTTTCTATGTGTCCTTTGCAAGTGTTGAAAATCCTAGGTAGATTATTGCGTGATCTATGTGATGAAAACGATAAACATAGAGTATTTGGAGGAAAAACTATACTTCTGTGCGGTGATTTTCGGCAAATCTTACCAGTAATCCCACATGGATCAAGTGGAACTTTAATTGAAAATTGTGTTACAAGTTGGCATGAATTTCCTAATTTTCATAAAGTTACATTTACTTGAAATATGAGAGCTTTACCAAATGGAATAGAATTTGTAGAATTCTTGAAAAAAATTGGTAATAATGAGGCTCCACAATTCGCTCAGTTTGGTAAAAATGTTATTGAAATACCTCATCAATTAATAGGAGATAAAAACAATATTATTGATGAGGTGTATGGAAATATTTCCAATAACATACTTTCAGAAAATATATTGAACTCTGTTATTTTAACACCTACAAATAACGATTGTACTTTGATTAATACTGATATACTTAATCAAATTCCTGGTGAACAGCGAACATATCATAGCTATGACAAAATAATTTGTGATAATGACAATGACATCAATAAATATCCGGTAGAGTTTTTAAATTCTTTGTCTCTTAGTGGTTTACCACCGCATAAGTTAGTATTGAAAGTTAATTGCATAGTTTTATTGATCAGAAACTTAAATACTAAGGACGCATTAGTCAATTGAACAAGAATGCGCATCAAATTTATGCATCGAAATTCAATAGATTGCGAAGTTTTAACTGGTACCGCACGCAGTAAGAGAATTTTGATTCCACGTATAAATTTAACGTACTCTGGAACTATTTTACCGTTTAATTTTCAAAGAACACAATTTCCTATAATACCTGCATTTGCGATGACAATAAATAAGTCTCAAGGACAAACATTCCAAAAGGTTGGAATTTTATTGAATCGTCCAGTTTTCACACATGGGCAATTGTATGTCGCAGCAAGTAGAGTCCGTTCATTCGATGGTTTAAGGTTTTATATTTCCCAATATAACGGTCAAGGACGTTTAGCAAACGATGTAAGAGTTTTTACAAAAAACATTGTTTTCAGAGAAGTTTTAAGTCATTAATAATATTATCGCAATATGCGATAAAAAATGCTTTTCAATGGAGAGCATTTTTTACCGCATAATTTTTTTATTTCGCATCATCTTACAGCATGTTCTGTTTCAATAAATTTTTTTTAAAATAGGTATTCTTTATTTTTCTCCTTTTCCATACAATTTATTTTTTTTAATAGGGAAATAACAGCGTTGGCGAAATCTGTGGTTATAGTAGTATATAGTCTTTGACAATATAACCTTAATAATGTTTGAGCATTATATTTTAATAATTTATATTAAATAACTTATAATTTAAATTTATTATGGTCGAATTTCGACCACTGGGCGACCACTAGTATATTTTAGTCTGCAAGCGAAACTACTTGTGATTAAATTAATGAAAAGGGATATTTCATGTGACTTGAAAATATTATAAAATTATGAAATTATTCTCAACTCAGACTAATTCGACATGGAGAATGGCCACTCGATACAGAAGCGGAGTTATGATGCATGAACTTAATTCTAAACGATGTCAAAAGGGCAGTGAAAACTATAATTAAAAGCTAAACTTATATCTAATAAAATGAAATTCAACAAAATTTTTTTATATTTAAGAAAATATTTTTTTTGTTTTTTGAATCAGACTATAATTAAAAACTCAGATTCAAAAAATTAAAAAATTTTTTTCTTAAATATAAAAAATTTTTGTTGCATTTCATTTTATTAGAGATAAGTTTAAAAAAGCATCGGTCATACATCTAAATATATATCCATTAAATTATTATCAATACGTGTCTCGTCTTATTGAAATTATCTTTAAGCTTTTTACTTATTGAATTACATCTATTAGTCAACGTAATAAGTTTATTGCATTATAGAATTGTAAAAACTCACGCCTAAAAAGAAAAATGTGGTAATTTGAATTTAATTATACTGAATTTTTATTATTGTTGCAACCTACGACATTGTTGGCAACCTACGGCATTGAGGGTCTAATCAACAACCTACGGCATTAAAGGCCTAATCAGCAACCTCCAGTACTGAGGGTCTAATCAGCAACCTACGACATTGTTGGCAACCTACGGCATTGAGGGTCTAATCAGCAACCTACGGCATTAAAGGCCTAATCAACAACCTCCAGTACTGAGGGTCTAATCAGCATCCTACGACATTGTCGGCAACCTACGGCATTTAGGGCCTAATCAGATTTTAGAGTTACTAAAGTAACAAGTTAAAGTAAATGTTATTAAATGCGTTTTGCGTAACAACTACATTTTCTTAAAAATAAAGTTCAATTTAAAATTTACAATCAGTGTCTAACATTAGGTTTACGAAAAATTTAAAAGAAAAAGGAGCGTTTTAATAGATATTAATCCCGCTCTGTTAAATAAATAGACTATTAAAAGTTAATACTTATATCTTGGCTTCCGTATTTTAAATATTAACGAAAACCGTAAGAGATTCATTCTTTTTATAGGTTAACTAAATAAAAACATGTCAATTACAAGTAGAATTCCCATTATGGTTATACAAAATTTCCTTTTAGTTTCGGAAGTAGATAGCTTATACATGCAAATATTTTACAAATACTGCCTGAAAATATATCTTTTTCGTATAATAACTTGTCAGTATAATAAATGTTCTAATAATATATTTTTAAAAGATAGGTTTTTTTTAATTTAATGAATTCTTTGTCAAAAAATGTTTACAAATGAGAAACAAATTACTATCAAAATAAGCCGGAAGTGCAGATGGAAGAGGAATTGAAGATATATGTTTTAAGTAAAGTTAAAAAAATGTTTGCACGTCAAATAATTACACAACGGAGTGATATTTCACCGAATCAAAATTAATTCTAGGCAAAAAGGATTAATGTAGGCGAACACCTTAATAGATATAATTTATTTACATGCATCCAAGAAGTAATATAAGTAATATCTAAAGAAGATATAGTAAACAAATAAGAACAAAAAGAATGCAGAAAAAATCCACTTGCGAATTAATCTTGTGTATAGCGTTTAAAATATTAATTACATCATTCCAGAAGTAACATAAATTATCTTGAATGTAGATACAGTAAACAAATAAGAACAAAAATAATGCAGAAAAAATCCACTTGCGAATTAATCTTGTGTAGAGAGGATTTTGAATCTACTATAAAATATCGAACAAAATCTTTACATGTTAAAAATATTAATTACATCGTCCAAGAAGTAACATAAATTATCTTGAATGCAGATACAGTAAACAAATAAGAACAAAAACTATGCAGAAAAAATCTACTTGCGAATTAATCTTGTGTAGAGAGGATTTTGAATCTACTATAAAAGATCGAACAAAATCTTTACATGTTAAAAATATTAATTACATCGTCCAAGAAGTAACATAAATTATCTTGAATGCAGATACAGTAAACAAATAAGAACAAAAAGAATGCAGAAAAAATCCACTTGCGAATTAATCTTGTATAGAGAGGATTTTGAATCTACTATAAAAGATCGAACAAAATCTTTACATGTTAAAAATATTAATTACATCGTCCAAGAAATAACATAAATTATCTTGAATGCAGATACAGTAAACAAATAAGAACAAAAACTATGCAGAAAAAATCTACTTGCGAATTAATCTTGTGTAGAGAGGATTTTGAATCTACTATAAAAGATCGAACAAAATCTTTACATGTTAAAAATATTAATCACATCGTCCAAGAAGTAACATAAATTATCTTGAATGCAGATACAGTAAACAAATAAGAACAAAAATAATGCAGAAAAAATCCACTTGCGAATTAATCTTGTGTAGAGAGGATTTTGAATCTACTATAAAATATCGAACAAAATCTTTACATGTTAAAAATATTAATTACATCGTCCAAGAAGTAACATAAATTATCTTGAATGCAGATACAGTAAACAAATAAGAACAAAAACTATGCAGACAAAATCTACTTGCGAATTAATCTTGTGTAGAGAGGATTTTGAATCTCCTATAAAAGATCGAACAAAATCTTTACATGTTAAAAATATTAATCACATCGTCCAAGAAGTAACATAAATTATCTTGAATGCAGATACAGTAAACAAATAAGAACAAAAAGAATGCAGAAAAATTCCACTTGCGAATTATTCTTGCGTAAAGTAACATAAATTATCTTGAATGCAGATACAGTAAACAAATAAGAATAAAACGGATGCTGAAAAAATATTTGCGAATTAGTCTTGCATACAGAGGCTTCCGTATCTATTTTTAAAAATCGAACAAAATCCTTATTACGTTAATAATGTTAATGAAACACGCCATCTATGTATATTTTTTATATCGTGAAAAGTATTCTATAGTGAAAATTTAGAAATTATTATAGTGAAAATAATTTTCATGCAAAGATTAAAATATTTGTTTCTGTGTTTTTTGCGTTCATCTAAAAAGTTAATCACTTAAATTACAAGTAGCACTCGAAAAATCTAACACTCTGCGGAACAAATATTCTAATTTTTCGTAGTTTTATTTTTGAAATTTTTGATGGAAATTGATGGAAATATATTTCCCTGGCATAAAAAGAAAGTAGTTCGTGTAAAGCCGTTAATTAATGACACAATAAAAAATACATCTCTCTAGGCTATGAGTATAGCGAAGATTAATTTTTTACATAATATTGTATGTGATACTATTATAAAATAATATTATTTTTTATTAATAGGAATATACGTAAATATTCTTCAAATATTTGAGGTATTATAGCTTCTGAAACAAGGCAGCGAAATATATTTTAATTTTCTGTGCAAAATAACACGCATTTCTAGCTGTGGAATAATTAGATATAATGAACATAAAAATATAATAAAGGTTGGTTCTAAGTAAATAATTCTCATAAAAAACTAAATATACACACTACCAAGAGATACGCATATAAAAAAATTATTTAAAATTCTGCGTTTCTTTGTTTACCATGAACATAAATAAGTTAGACTAAATTGAATTCATTTTCGAGGAAATTATTATTAAATATACAGAAAAATTTAATTTATAATTATATCTCATATATCTTTTCATTTACTTTTTACACAACTGAATTTCCAAGGAAAAACGATAAATAGAAAATAAATAAGATTACATTTTAAGCATTTACCTTCTCGATGTCTGGGTGTAAGATACCACGGGAATGGAAAAAAGCGGAATAATAATTAAAATAGGTATAACTTTGTCGGAAAAATAATTTTAATGTTAAATTAAAAATATTTGTACTTTGCAAAGGCAATGGCATTCCTCTGAATCAAAAGTAATTTGTAGGCTTTTCAATGCAGACCAAGACGTTTAAGATATTAATTTGTTTACGTCATAAGGATGGATAGTGTAATAGAGGATACAAGATATAAAAAAATGTATATTTCATATTTTAAAGTTACCTAAACAAATATATTTTGGAGTTACGTTGACTATAATTGATTCTAGTCTCAAAATACACTTTGTACAGCGAATTAACGTAATCTATAATGAATCTTCAATTGAATGAGCAGACGTTCAACTTCATTTTATATACTTAATAAATTTCGAAAACAATATACTAACAATATATCCTAGATTCTTTCAAAGCTCCTACATTGTAATTAAATACAAAAAAGCTGTGGCTTTTGTCGCCCGATCGGACTTTGGGTCTGGATGAAAATTATTTTAAATTATTTTTGAACAATTCAAAAATAAAAAGGGGTCAAATAACAATTTAAAAATAATAAAAAAGTTTTATATAATGATGTGGATTTAAAAAGAAACAGAATTTACTCGTCTCAATTAGCATAAGCCAATAAAATTTTTCTTCAAATTTTTTAATTAATATGAAACACAGAAATACAAAACGCAACCACCATTTAATTCAAACTATTAATACGCTATCACCATATTATTCAAACAAAGACTTACGAATTTCATTTCATTTTGGGTACAAGTTTGGACTCAGTCTCAAAATTATCTAATATGAAAAAAATCTTAACATAAATATTTGTTATTCCCTTTGAGAAAATATACATTAAATTTTTAACGTAACCTAACAGAATAATTAGTGACGCAATTTTGTGAAACCTTAGCGGTTAATAGGAAGTGATCTTCAGCTAAGATAAGCACTGCTTTAGTAACTTTGTCTTAAATATTGCGAATAACACGTTCATTCACCAACGTGATTGTTTTGAGGGGTGAACCGAAGTAATTTTTTAAACTTGTAAGGTAAATGGATGTGTAAATGCTTTTCTTTTAATCTTAAATTCCTTATTAAAATATGTTTGTTGTCAAAATTGGGGAGGTTTATATATTCTGTCGTATTTATGAGGAATGATTCCGTGAAAAAGACGGTAAGGTTGAACTCAAAATAATAAAAAATAATAACGTAGTTAATAATAAATAAATTGTTATAATTCCTCAAAGTAATTACATTTTTTATTTCGGTTTTAGTTTAGTAACCATTAAATTTAATTTTTTTCCGCGTTTTCTAAACAAACGATGGAAATAGAATCATTTATAATTTCTAAAAACGACACTAATTGGTTAACATTTATCTTTTAAAATGTTATATCTAATTTTATACTTTTCACAAAAAACTCCGAATGCTAGACGAGTTTTTTTTAGCGATTATTTCAGTTCAAAAGAATGTTGAATGAAGACGTTTTTTTATGTTGTGTTGACTTAACTAGTATCATGGAGGATAAGTTCTAAATTAAAATTCATTTCACGTTACAATAAATATGTATGAAAAATCAGAGCTTTGGAAAAAATTTAGGAATTCCGAAATAAAATTAAATCAATTTGAGTCTATACATCCATTTCAAAACACAATAATGTGGCCATTAATTTTACCATTAATTTTCTTGAGACTAATAATCGACGAAAGTTAAGTTTATAATCTACAAGTGTAAAAAAGAAGCACTTCAAAGAATGCAGCTTGTGGTATATTTTAATTATTTTACGTGAATTGTATTTTTTAATTATTAATGATAAATATTATAGTTTTCATAACGTGACAAGTTGGTTTGTATAATATATTCTATGTTTACAACTTGGAGAACAGAAAGGACTACAAAATCATATACATAGCGTACAATGAGAATCATGATTGTTCCTACGAAAAATTCTATTAAAATTTTAGTATTTATGCTTCAGAATTGTATAAGATGGCGATATAATTCAACTGAAGTTTCTTTCTGAAACGTTCTCAATATCGAAAAAAGGATCATTTTCTTGAGTTACATTTTGAAATTTCAGAGCGTAGTATACAATTATACGGCAAATGTAATTTCTCAAGCATAAGTTTGAATCTATCTATTTCAGTAGTTACGTAACTTTTATGTTATCAGTTACGTAATTTATATAACCCATATATCTAAGAAATGTTTATTTAATTGAAAATGTTTATTTAATTGTTTACTCAACAATGTTCTATCATTCAATAAAGCTCCCAAAAATGACGGTGAAATTATAATTTTATCCGTCACTCTGTTGTAAGTACCGTACATATGCCTAACTACATAAAACTATTCGAAATGTTTTCAGTAATGTAAGACCTCATTATACGAAATTAATTTCAATTTGATATGTCAAGCGTTTTCTGAGAAACGGGGCTTGAAAGGATAGAACGGACGGACGGACAACATAGTGACATCTTTTTATTTTGATGGATGAAACACTAAAAAGAAGACTAATTAAATAAACACACATACATATGCGTACGCGCACGCACACATACGCACACAAACGTGCACACAGATTTCTAACTAATAAAATATAAATATTTTTCAAAGTATTTTGTAATTTAAGAAGTATTGGAAATAATACAGGAAATACATATTCAAATTATCTTGCACCTATTGGATTACGCGCTGAAAAAAAATTATTATTTAGCAATTCAATCAATGACACATCGTCTTTCCCAACATTTTCATTAAATCGCTCCTTAAAATTATGTATGAATCGATGGGAACCGTGTAAAGCGTTAAATGTATGTTAAGCGTTATATATACGCACACTTAAGCATGCATCTAAAAATGTAAGTACGTACTTATAACCAATTAATTAATTAAATATTTTGTAAGCGGTTTGTAGGAATAAAATACATTGCAAGCGTGTATGGCAAAAACGCGAGAATATTAATATTAATTATTCTTGACCACACCATACGTACATCCTAAATATAAACATACGCATACAAATCTACAAATACCCTGAAAACATGTAAAAGAAGCAATGCGTCAATCTGGTACATACTACATACACATGTTTTAAGCAGTAGGCAATGCCCATTAAAATTTTCCCTAACTTTTATAAAATTTATTTAAATATTAGTTTCATATTAGTAAAGCCACGCTAATTATGGTAGATATTCAACTGATGACGTTTTAATTGTATATAAAAAAGTAACCTTACATAAAATAAAAAAAATTCGTAAATCGTGAAAATGAAATTAAAATAATTAAAAATTCATAATTAAATGAAACTAGGTGATGTAGTATTATTTCTACTTTCTTTAAGTTCTTTAACACGACCTAGGTTTCGTTGTATTACAACATCTTCAGGTGGGCTATTAGCAGACCTGAAGATGTAATACGACGAAACCTAGGTCGTAGTAAGTACAAAATTAACGCAAAATATATTCAATAAATAAAGATTATTAAAAAATGCTTATACGATATTTATATTCATGGCTCTCATTTCCATGAAACATATTTGGGGAACTAGAAATTAATGAAAATGTTATTACTATTCTTTTAACTTTAATCTTTCTCATTGATTTCTCACTTCATTCCTCAAAAACTCAATTCTAAATGATAACTTATTGTTAGTAAATGAATTCCAAATATGAAGGAAGACAAATATTTCAAATATTTACAAGCGGTTCAGATCAACCATTAAAATAAATTATGATGTTCAAGATAATTAATTGGGTTTACAAATATCGAAGCCGAACATGAATGTATTTTCCATTATCACAAGTATTATTGTTTGGTTTCCACTATTCACAAACACATCAATGTTGATATCTGGATCATATATAAATGTATTAGGACCACATGTAATTTTCCAAAAAAATTTCCTATACAAATAAACTATATGGTTCTATAAATGTCTGTGGTAAGTAAACAAAAAAATCCGTTAAAGACTTCCCGTGCTACTTTGGAAGTACGACAAATGCTTATTGACATCTGCCGCTTACTTTCTATATTCAACGTATACACTCTTGATAATACATAACCTAATACGATATTCAAAGAGGACACTTCTGGAGGCTATTGTGGACACAGTAGATTTAAAATTACGTATCACTTATTTATACATAAAGGATAAGGATCACAATATTTATCTCTATGATATTAATTTGGATTTAAGAACCCTAGAAATGTGTGTGTTCATACACATGTAATACCGTAATCGTATTTGCTAAAATTTTGTCTCTTTTATTTTGTACTTGCTACATAAATAATTAATTTTGATGTAAATACGTAGATAAATACGTAAGTGATATCTGTGTTGTGTACATGAAAACAAATAATTCGAAAACTCTACATCAAAAGAAATGAAATAACTGGAAATTCAAATGCTTACAAAATAAAAACTTTTCATGCGGGCGGCACGTGTATGGGGGAAGTCATCTCTTTGTATTTGGTTACCCTATGGAATTCATTTGTTTATCTTTGTGTTATCAGATGGTTTCCAGTGTGTCGAAGTATAAACTTCTCCAAGTTATAATTTAGAGACATGAAATACATTAATTAAATTGTGAACATTTTTTTCGATACAGAATACAGTAAGAATTTGTAGTACAATTTCTGAGACATTATAATTCTGAGACAAAATTTATAGAAATGAGAGGGTGATTTTTTGTTAAACGGGCAGTTTGTATTAATATGCAATGAATGGTTGACGAAATGGAAAAATATGAATAAGCAGTAATAAATATAAAATTTTTACATTTAGTGAAAATTTGTTGTATTAAAAGTTTAATTGAACTCAAAAATGGTTTAATAGAACTCACAAATAAATGCAGATAATAAGTGAAATATGTAGCAGTTATTTAAGTTCAATTAGCTTATTTTCGTCTACAATCACTAGTGTACATTTTTACGCTATATGTTATAATATGTGATACATTCTCCCTTTCCAAGATCTGCTTCAGAACTAATCCAATTGATTTAGAAACAAGTCATTTCCTTTATTATTGCATTGTAAAAATTTATTTAGTTTTTTTTCAATATGTGAACATTTTTTCATAAAATATAATTTGAATGAAAAAAAATATAATTATCTCTTTTGAAAAAAGTTCACTTCAAATCTAAATGATTGTTTTTTGCGATAATTTCTTTACCAAATGCAATGAAATGTTCACCAAACTGCATCTTAGAACCTAACTTCGTTTATCGGCTATAAATTATATATTCATTTTGATGTTCTAAATCATCATAGTTAAACAAATATGGAAGTATCACTAGACGCTATTAATCTTATATGTTGCAGCCCAAGTTGTTTAGTAATTTTTCTAAAGTATTTTACACTGTTCCTGATTTAGCACGTATTTAATTTCTGAAGCATCCACCTAATATATTAAAGTAATTTTACATTACAGACTGAAATGTAAAATAATTTGGTATTCTAATAATATGGAGATTTCGTGTTAATTGAAAAGGGTTTTGATTCAATTAATTAAAGGCTATTTCATTTGAAATATTGATATGAAATGCACGTTGATTGACTTAAAAATTCAAACTGAATTATAGCCACCGTTAAGTCAACTATAATAGTTTGGCTTTACATTTTCCCGAAGGCCACAACTCGCGATTGTGTATATGTATATTTAGTTACGGCCGAATTGTGGAAATGGAAAACATGTTTGTCATTCAATTCACTTGTTATAAATCTACTCGTTATCGAAAGAGTCATTATAATTTTCTGCAATCGAGTTTCATCATTACGAATTAAAGAACGAAAATATAGATATGAGAGGAGGAATCGCAGGTAAATGTTTAATAAATTCTACCACTCCGCTACAAATTGGTTTAAGAAAGAATGAATACGAGCCGTAACACATTTATCGCATGTTGATAACTAATATGATTTAGAAAATAAGATATAAAATTACAAAAATCAAGATGTTGAGAATCATTGCTTTAGTTTTCCCGTAAACTTTATGTAAACTAAATAATAATGATTTTTGTAGGGAACAAATTATTTTTTTAAATTATTAGCAATATATTTAAAACAATATGACATAGAACTTAAAAAGAAATAGTTTTAAAATCGCATAAGTCGCTTTTCGATAGTCAAAACAAAATATGCAATGAAAAAAAATCAATCACTTTATTTTTTCCAAGTAAAATTTGAGTATTACAATTTTTGAGTGTTAATTATATAAACAAATGTGAGCTACCATGTTTTTACTCAAAATTTCAAGTTATAAATTTTTTTATTAAAAAAGGCTGTTATATAACGACAGATGTGAGTGATCTTAGCAGGTGTCCGTTCTTTTTCTTTCAAGGTACGAAACTCCAAAAACAATATTGTGTTACATATCAATTATTTTTTTATCTGAAGCATCGTCTAGCAATAATCGTGCAGGTAGATATAAAAATGTGAGATTGTGATAGACAGATAGATGGATCTGACAAAATTCCTTATTAGAACCTCAAAAGAAAACTTTATTATGAAGCCAGTTTCATTTATTTTTAATTAATAATTTGGAATTTATTTGGTATCCACAATTTTAGTAACACTATTATGCCACGAATGTCATGCCATAAGTTAGCAGGTCGTAAACGCATTTAGTTAATTCATACAAAAGCTTCATTATGTACAAAGGGACTGCCTTGCATAGACAAATTTGCCAACAATTCGTTAGATCAATTGAAAACCCTAACCGAACAACGAGCTTAACAAATTTTCACAAGCCCAAAGTTACAAGAGTACATTACCATAACAAAAGAATGAGTTCCGCACCGGCTCACACCTGTAGGCCCTCGTGGTTTATGCCGCGGTGCCTTCAAAATTGTTATTTCTCCTCTTTTACGGGCGATGCTTCTAATTAATGATTTATTTCAGCAGTTTGCAGTCTAATGTTAATATTATTAAACTCAGTTTATGAGGTGCTGATTAAATATGCAGCGAGTGGGTTTTTGTTCGTCCAATCTCTTATAAAGCGTTGAAGTTAACCAATCTCTGACAATACTATTACCATTATTTTACAGCTAAAGTTAACTATGAATTTTTAACTAGAAATGAGTTATAATAAAAAAAATATGTTAATTTTTTACCTGCAAATTTATTTAAACACATGTTATCGATTTTAGTAACTCGTAGAATATTATTTTTAGGTTTTCTAAAATGCTTGTTTGTCACGACAGATACACTTATTTTATATTCGTCTAATTAGTATACAGATGGAAACTTTACTTTATGTTTATTTACGTCTATGAAAATTGTACTCATGTGTAGAAATACTTCATTAAATATAAGGCAAGGCATTTATTCCTTACAATAATTTTTTAGTGGCACTGGATGAGAATTTAGCATATTAAATACTCGAGAAAGTAGAAAGAAAGAAGTCGAGAGAAAGATCTAGATTTCGTGGGACAAATACTGGGTGATGAAGCATATTTTCAAATCGAAAATCCCACTAAATATCAAAAGAAAACCATGAATCAACAAACCTTCCAGCACTTTTGTATGGATGCCAAAGATGGACATTTATTGAGAGAATAATAAAAAGGGTACACATATTTCAAAGAGCACCTGAGAGGAATATTAGAAAGAAAACACAAATGACCGACGCCGTCGAACTCGCTTCTAAACTCGTGGGATGCCTAGCTCGAGCCCTAGAATGTTGGAGTGTATGGGAGTTAATATATTTATTGCTTCGATTGAGGGTTAAATTTTTTTATTAAATCATGTTTAAATGGTTTAATTACATATTTTATATTGAGCTATGATCCAATAATATTTAATTATGTAACTAACGTGAAGTGCAATTATATTACGTATGTGTATATTTGAAAATGATATTCTGGGAATAAATGGCTTAATATTGTTATTATTTTTTTTACGTTTGGGTGACATAGAAACTTCGATCTTGTCAATTCATACTCAATCGTTTTTTCTCTCTTCCACTTAGCTTCAGCACTTACGTCTTTGTTTCTGAATAGTACTGCCAAAATCTTCTTTTATAAATTTATAAGAAATAATCTTTGAACCACGGATTTGCTCAAAAAAGACTAAAAAAATAATGAGTAAGTAAAAATGATATTCTTTTAAAATATGGGATAATAGAATTAGAAATCTCTACCTACTTAACAGAGATGATCAAAATCGGAAAATAGTGTTTCAAGAAAAAACCTAGGTAAAAAACCTAGGTAATAACAGGCCGCAATCGTGTTATAATTATATGTTTTTCAATAAATGGTGAGTCACACTGATGATTGTATGTGTATGTAAGCCTTTGATTATGTAAATTTAAAATTAATATAAATCATACAGCATCTGGAACAAATATGTTTCAGCGATACTGAAAATAATATTTTTTGGAGGTTAAGATGGCAAAAAAAGAAAAAAGTCGCTTGTTTATAAAAGTGGTAAACGTCCAAATAAAACGCAGGCATTTTGAAGGAAACGGTTGAACTAAATTGAAAATCAACAGTGGTAAACCGTTAAAATACCAAATTGTCATAATCTTATTAACCATTTACCACTCTCAATGAGGGAGGGTGGAAAAAAAAAGTTTTAGTCTAATTAATATTACATTAGAGCTTTTTTTAATAATACAAAGTAGAGCAGTTTAATCAAATAAAATTATTTCACTAAGCAGCAGCCTATACAACAAATAGAAGTTTAAATGTATAATGGTACATAGTATTTCCCTTAAACTATTTATAAATACGGAAATAATTTTTTGATAAGTAATTATATGGATTAGTAATAATTAATACCAATTGACTTATTTATTTTCAATTAAAGTACTTCCTTATTTTCGGCATCTTATTTTTTTCAAGTCTCCAAATAACGTAGGTTTAAAATAAGACAAGAGAGGAAATAAATCCAATTACCATGGGAAGGGGGACACCCCAAAATGGTTTGGAGACTAATATATGGCGAAGGAGGCACCTTATTAAAAAAATGTTAGGAGGTGTTTTCAATTGAATTTCATTAATTGAAAGATATCAGACGGATTTTTTAATTTAAAGACCTATCTTACACCACAGTGTCCATGAAAAAAATTGCTTCATACCCAATTTTCAAGTATACACCTTAAAAAAGCTTTGCGTTTTTATATTTCCACGTAATTAGTATTGAACTGTAATACTATGATTAACAGAGGATTACACGAACAAAACAAAAGTATGAGAGACAAATTTTTGGAATTTGCATACGGAACCCTAAAAGGGAATTTAAGTTTATAGAATATCGATTTTAATCTCTTAATTAAGCGTAGGTAGTAATTGGAATGGAATATGTTAGTGTAAAGATTATTTACATTTAATTTATGTTTGAAAGTACCATATTTGATTTAATTGTAATTTATTCTACATCGATCGGCATCTACGTAATATTCTCCTAAGGAAAAAATCGGTTATCATCTGGCGAATTATTATAACGTTTTAACATGTTAATTCCTAAAATTAATTTAAGTTTTTGTCGGTCTGCGAGCAGTCAACAAAACATTAATATAATTACGAGACGATTTTTAATCGAACGAGCTTTCGGACGTACATAAATATTGCTTAATGTGCGGCCGCACGCAGTCATTGGTCGCCATAACGACTACCATCTGTTGTGATGATAATACGTCGCACCTTTATAAACCGCTGTGTAGACTTAAAATAGATAAATAACGACGCCAGCGGCATACAACGGCATTATCCCGTCATTTCTGCGGTAAAAATCATTTTCAATATGCGCCTGAACGAGCAACTTAATGTCAACTCTGTAATGAATGCAGCGCCTTCTGCTGTGGTGGTGCGTTCAGAGATATTGCTATTGCGGAATCACTCATTTTATGTTTCAGCGTGTAGAGGTAAGATATTTTATTAATAACAAGGTAGTTATATTTGATATATTATTTTTAAAAGTTACCGTGTGTTCATATGTGTATGAAATTAAAATATTTGTTTTTCGAAAGCAAACAATTTGTTAATTTTCAAACATAATCAAAGCCTAATATAGGAAATAATATTTTAAGATTTCAAGATCAAGATTATTTTTAACACAAGATATGACAATGAAGAAAAAGGTTTGAATACACGGAATATACGAATCGTTAATTGGATAAGGAGAGAGAGAAAGAGTAAGTAAATATGGCTGAAACGAATTCAGAATTTACTAGAAAGTTGCAATATTAGGATGTCCTAATTGAAAATCAACAGGTATGATACTTATATTTCAATAGTATTAGCTTGCCTATATTGAGAGATGTCTCTGGCATCGCCATTCTGTAGTGAAACATCTCCATATTATATATTAAGGAAAAGTCATAAAGAAAGAAATCATATGGTATGAAAATATTTATTTAAATTTTTATTAATTGAGATAAACAAAATAATTAATGTATAACAGGTAGATAATCATAGTACTCGACTTGAAAAAACACGTGTTTATAAACTGTATGGGTGTTTTGAAAATTATATGTCACTACTTTAATCCGATTTGCATATATGGTTATTACAACTGATAAAATACTGTCCACAGCCATTCAGATAGAACAAAAGTATCGCTGAATTTATTTAAGGGTTAAATATCTATTCGTCGAGTTGATACAATGGAGGTGAATCCTTTTATTGAATTAACTTAGTCATATATAAAATAAGATTGGGTAACGAAATTAAAAATTAACGCTTCTAGACAGTTATATGGAATGACGTTATGCAGATTTTTTGGAACAGGAGGCACGTGACATGCGTCCTAATAACAATTGAATAAATGACCTCAATTGCGTTTCGAAATCAAAGTAATATTACCGATTATTGATGTTAATTTCAGCCTTGTTAAGAAAGAAATGGTAGTTATTTCTGTAATACTACCAGTAGTTAAGGAAATAGGTTATTTACATCATTCAGTCATTTTATTCTATCTCATAAAGAAAGTATATCTTTTTTTTTTAAATAAAAAAATGCTCACGAAATTAATAAAAGAATCTGAAAGTTTGGTCTTTTAAAATAAAATAATTATTAAAAGTTCATTATAAACAAGTAACTGAAAATTTTCCGATAGCGGGGACTCATATAAAGTGTTTCTTGAATGTAAACCATGTTTCTTGAATAAATTTACAGTTATGGATAATATAATTTCTCCTAGCCTAATAAATATTTAATTTATAAAATTTATAATTAACCATTTGAAGCTGTTAGTTAATATCACTTGCTTTACGCGAATAAAAATAATTTTAAAGAAACTAAGAAATTGCTTAATTTGCTACATAAATTAATACGTAAAAATTTACAAGAAAAAGTTATTTTTATTGCTTTCCATAAAAGCAACGTTGAATTTTATTTTAAAGGAAAAAAGTAATTAAATTATTCTTTTAGCATTATTAATTTAATAGGAGTGGCTAAAATTGTAACAATGTAAATTTTATTTAACTGTTATGACGGAGTAATTCAGAACATTTCTCACACTAGGTTGAAATCTTACGTACAAAAAAGCTCGTAATTTAAAATATATGAGTAATTCTACCAAAACTTTTCGGGTTGTGTCCTCGTCGCTTACAATCTATTATTAAGTTTAGTAAAGTCTGTAGAAAAAAATGGAATGCACATTTTAGAGTATTCGTTTTTAAATAAAAACATAATATAATGTGACTCTTTAGAGCAGAAACAACATTTTATCGTGATACACTTAAACGTGACATGCGTAAAATACGTTTGTGAGGTTCAATAAATTTGTTTTTACCACGTTTCTCAGAGGTTTTGTGGGTTTATTTATTTTGAATTTATTTTGATTTCCTAAGTATGTATTCGCAATGTTTACATCAATTTGTAAGAGTGATATTTAGATTAACGTTTTGTACAATTATAATATGAAGTACTTTCGGTAAATAAGGTCTTCGTAATTTCATGTAAAATGAAATTATTGTTATTTTATATATAAGCTTTCGAAATGCAGGTTTTGGTGTAATCCAGTTTTTTAAATCTAGAATTTCCTAATTAATTTGGTAATATATCAGTATTATAGATAACTGTTGTAAATTTATTTCTTTACGATCACTGGGGTCAACATTAGAAAAATCCACCAACAACTTATTTTGTTTAGCAATGATTTTTTAATATTCTTTTTGTTTTATTTGGTTTTCTTGTATTAATTTTAATTTTATATATTTAATTAATTTACGTCTTACATATCACAGTTTATATATAATGGAGCTTTTACGAGTTTATACATTACGGTTTACATATCATGGATTAGTTTTGCGTCTAGCAGCTTTTACGAGTTTATACATCACGGTTTACATACCTTGGATTGGTTTGTGTCAGCTTTTCGAGTTTATACATCACGGTTTATAAATTATTGATTGGTTTTGTATCTAGCAGCTTGCGGGTTCGTTGCACATAAACTGTTTATACAAAGAAAACATTCGACGACTATTAAATATTTGCATGAAAAAAACAAATAATCGTCGAACAGGAAGGATGTTTGAAATAATGAAAATACAGTATTCAGTTTGAATTTTTGCTGACCTAAAAAAATTTGAAAAATGCTAATACTGCTAAAGATTTTGGGAATCCGAACCAACTTGTTGCTTATCTTCTCTCACAAGTGCATGAACATTCGCACACACAGATGACTTCTAAATTACACTTGGCACGGACTCCAGTAATCTTTAGCAGTATTTTGCAAATTTGTTTAGGGTCGGTACTAATATTGTATCCCAAAACTTCTAACAAATACTCGTATTTTTATTGTTTAATACTTGTCAGTGTTTTTATTCGGTGATTATTTGAAATCGATTAAATTTTTTTGCAAAATTGTTTTATTTTTCCGTTTTAGTATTTATAATAAACTACACGCTTGTGCAGGTGCGAGCTGATTTAAATAACTTTTTTTCCAATGGCTTCCTATTAAAATACACTCTAAAATGTTAGATTTTCTTACAAATGAGATCAAAATTGTAGTCTATAATAATATTGTATTATTTGATCGAATCAGTCTAGTTAAAAAATAATGCTGACCATTTCTAACTTACACAACAGCAGGTCACCAAACTAAGAGCAGATTAAAAAATTGTGCTACTATAGGAAAATCTTGAATTAAGTCTCAGGCTCAGTGAATATATAAATCTTGGCTGTACTTTGCTTCTTTTTTCTATCAACTACAACTTTGCAGAACTCTCTGTCTGACTGTATGTTTTGAAATTCATTGTCAATAGCTTCCGTCAAACAAGAAGGAAAAAATAATATATTCTTGAATATATCATGCAATTTAAAGTCACTGGACAAAACCGTAGAGAGGACGAAGAAAAAATTACTAGTTTTAATTATAACTGATACCACAAATAAAAAGAAATTAATTTCGTCAACAGGCTTAATACCTCAGTTGTATAATGCTTTCTTAAAAGCTTTAATGAAAGATAGAAAAATTACATAAAAAAATTGTAGCTCAAATTAGAAAAACACTGTACTTATATAGTACTTTTCAACAGCTTTGGTATTCCGCGGTTTAAATATTAAATTTAAAATCAAATTTAAAATCAATCTAATGAAGTCTAATATCTCGCAAACAGGGCTTAAAAATGAAAAGTGGAAAATTCGTAATGTTTTATTTTACTTCAATTCGATCTGTTATGACGACTTCAAAATTTAATATAAAAAAAAACAATTTATTCTTAGATTTTATTATTTGACGAATTATTACAATTATTATATTTTATAAAATATTTAGTTAGACTTTGATCGCGTTTGTATCTGGGTTACGACTGACGCGGGCTAAGGACTGGATTGAACTGAGAACTTCGTAAAGCTTCGGTCCAGGGTTTATAAAGGATAAGAAATGCTGATGCATCTGGGAGTGGACTTTGCTGACGGGCCTGGGAACAGAGCTTGTCATGGTAATGCAATACTCTGGCAGCCGGATGCTCTTATCATGTTGATACGAGAATCGGGAGACAGGTGTAAGCATTACTGCTAGCAAGTACAGGATATAACAGATCCAGGACTTCTCTCTTTTATATGATACATATCCTATATATACATATACATATGGTGAAAAATAATTTTCTCCCGTTTTACATGTTTTTAAGTACATAAACATTACTTTTTGTATTAAATTGGAACATCATATTAGGAAATGGCTTGCAAAATCTTTACATACATTACTCAAAGGTGTTTTTTGTCGGTACGCCATATGTCCCTTAATACTTCATGAAAACCAATGATTGAGCTATCATTTTGATGATTATCTTCACGGCTAATGATGAAGAAGCAACGAAGAAATGAAAATTAATTGCTCAATTAATTTTTTATTTTGTTAATTCTGTATATATAATTTCTAAAAGGCGGTCATATCGTAAATAGTACCATTTATTGAAAATTTGTTTAACCGCCTGACAGTAATTATTTAAAACAGTGCCATCTATTGACAATTTTATTATTACTTAGCAAAATAAAATATATTCCACCAACTTATTTTTACGTTATATTACCATTAGGTGACTTGCCTATTAGCACGGGTCAGTTAGTTTTATTTTTATTACTCTAAAACCGTAGAAACACTATGACCGTGACAGATAAACGGACGGACGAACACGTTGAAATTATAATGGTTCCTTAAGTCACTACGGAACTATAAATCACAAAATTAAAATATGTCAATGTATACCGATTCATTAGTTAATTAACTCCGGGATAATGGTGGGTTAATGCATAAGCTAATGACATGATCCCAATGAAATTCAGAACTTCGAATAGTGGATTTTGCCATAATAGATCTTTTATCCATCCGTTCTACTCTTAATACACTCAAGTAAAAGATATACAACATTTTAAATTGACAATCCTTATCGGAACCTATATATCACTGTTTAGAATATTCAGTACTCATATATATATATATATATATATATATATAAATATATATATATATATATATATATATATATATACATGTACGTGCACTCCTCCTCAGCACCCACGTTACGTCTTACATTCAAATGTTGATAATAATGATAAATGAACCCATAAAATTTTATTAAATCCACCCGGTCGTTCATGGCACAGAATCCTCATACATATTATATTTCTTGACATATAATATGCTCGTTCATTTTGAAACTGACTGTGGTGATATTTTACAGGGGACGTAGTTGTATTATCTAAAACAGTGCAATAGAAGAATTTCCATATATCGAGCTTGGAACTGAATACTTTTTACCCATAGTCCCATGGCCCATATTGAAAATGGCGCTATCGAAGATTGTCTTTAAGGAGCAATGGAAATATCTAGTACAATTTTCCATGTGGCCTGTTCTTTGTTAAATATTTGCCCACAAGCTTTCTGAAATATACTCGGGGTACACTGTAAAGACAAGATACTTCTGTATGTTTAATCCATAATTTTTCAATTATTCAATATTTGCAAAAATATACGAAATCATTTTTCAGATAGGTCTAGTATTAAAAACTTGTAGAGATATACGTAGGTAATATTTTTTTATGCTTCTGAAAGATGTCTTGACAATAATTTGATAAAAATACTATGTATCTTCAGATGCTTAGACTTTTATGTGTAGCCAAGCGTACCTAATAAACTTGCATCGGGTTTATTCGCTTGCATCGGTTTTACCCGTATTTAACAGATTTTTGTAACTAAACTGAATGAGCAATTTTTATATCAATTAGGATAGATAGTATAGATAGACTCAGAGAAAATAATATGCACTTTGTAAAGAAATAGAACAAGGACAGAGAAATACGAATTTTACAATAAGGATTTAATAACTTTGTACAACATAAAAGAGAAAATACGATAAACTTTGGGTCAGACAAAATATGATCAAAAATATTCGAAAGTAACAAAAATCGAATGAAGAAGAAAAGTTGTTGAGAAAAAACAAGATTTCCATTTTTCTGGAAGTATGAAACGAAATATCACTGAAACAAATATATTGAACAGAGTGCTCCCCAAACGTAGTCTTTACCGTTTGGAATAGTTTACTCATAATTTTGAGTAAAAATGTAGAATTTAAAAATAAATTCAAAATAATAACGCAGTTCTTTGTATTTATTAAAAGTAATATATATATATATATATATATATATATATATATATATATATGTATATTATTTTATATATATTAAAAGTAATATATATAAAATAATATTTTTATTTTTGCAATACGTATATGAAATGCTCGAAGCTGTCGTTATTAAGAGATCTTTTAACAAACATTAAAAGTATTGAAGTGAATGCAACATTTTGGTAGACAGCATTTTTAATTAAAGACTACACGAAAGACCAGAAAAAAATTCTTGACAAGAAATAAAAATAAAAGGTAACTTATTTAGTGAGGAAGTTAATTCCGATTAATTTTTAATAATTGTTTCGTTGTTAACAACAACATATGTTTCATATTCTCCCCGTTACTTTATTGGTAAGAGATTGCGTAAAGATATCTAAGCAATTTGAAATGCATTGCTTGTAATGCACGGTTCGACAAAAGCCAGAGATCCAATGTCGCGTCGTTCTATTCACTAATTTGATTAATGGATCGTGTATAGAATTTCAACCTTACTTCGAATGTACGGAAAATTTTGCGAATGGCTGTGTTGCGTAATTAAGGGGACCTGCTGCCTTATGTTTGTCTGTGACTTTAAGCCTTATAGCGGACTTAGCCAAATGTCAGAATGTGTAGCGTGATAGAAAGGCAGTTGAAAGGGGTGAAGTGAGTGGATTAAAGCTTGATGCCGATACATGTGCAGCCGAGAGTAATCGTCGTACTCGCTATTGTAATATTCATAATTATTTTACAGAACCCCCCCCCCCCCTCATTGGGGCGAAAGGAAAAAAATAGTTGAGTTTACGATTAAATACACAATTAGTAAATAATAACCTAGCTGACATTTCCCGTATGTTTTACTCTATTTTCACATTTATTCTGTGTTCAGGATGCTCTTTTATAATGCTGCATTTATGCTGTTAATGATCATCGATATTTGTCAGCAATATGTATCGTAATTGCTTTGTATTATTTAAAGTCCTAAGAAGCAAATTTATATCTTTTGCTTAAGATTACACTTAACACTATTCTAAGATACTTATATAGAATATCACATCTCTTTCTACATCTTTTACATATGGTTGCAATATTAGGAAGTAAACTTCTTCTATTAGAGTTTGACGGCCTATTTTTAAAGTAGTGACATGAATTCATCCAGCGAGGCCTTATGTATGAAAATTAATTTTGATACTTAAAATTGCTCCTGGATACCATTACCATATCAAAATCCGTCTAGTAAATTTTGCCGGACACCTACTCGAATTAATAAAGCAAAAAGGCAAAAAGGCAAAAAGTCTAAAAAAAGTTTTTCTGGTTTCTATTGTTATTCTATACGCTAAATCAATCATATTTTTTAATATTTACAATGTAAAGAATTCAATCTCTTACAATTTTATATCATGTATAGATAAAACAAAACTGCTTTCGTTTTCTTTAATTCGGTGTACTTTCAATATCGTTCATTACAATTTAAAACTTGAGCAGAAAACAAAAGCTTAATTAAAAGAAAACTCAATAATATGAAAACCATATTTTTATTTGAATTACATTTTTGAAATTATTTGCCAGTTCCCAACAAAGATATTGATTTATATTTAAGGTATACAATTTAGGGATATAAAAAAATTTAAAGAATCTTGTCTGGTGCTGTTTAGCTTTCATCTATATATGCGAAAAAATTTTTAGCTAAATAATACACTTAAAAAATCCTCCAATTGTAACACTATATCCTTGTTATATTACTATATCATTATATGGCGAACCCATTCTTAAAATTTGTTTGATTGTGTAAATGCAAGTTAATTTATTTTTAATGACTTTATAACTTTTATGAGCACTTCATTTAATTTTCTGCTATTTAAAACCTTTGTATTCTGGAAATGTAAAGGAAATTTCTTGATACGTTTGTGAAAAATACGATTTAAATTTATTTATATACTAGAAACGATTCTATATTGTGTTATATTTTGTTTGAAAGTACATGCAATTGATGCGATTTACCAATTATGAAACTGTTTTAATAGCTATTGCCAGCTTTCTTTCGCAAGCGATTCCTAATAAATAATATTTCCTTTAGGCTAAAGCACATGTATAAAATTAAGATTACATCAGCTCTTTCCAACGTTTTATAAATGAAGTCACCCCAGATTTACCAGGTATTTATAATTTTGTCAATGATATATTTGTAGTATTTAAAGACGCAATTAAAAGTATTATTACCAAAATTACAACCCACATTCTTTACGCCATTGCTATCAAATATAAGAATTGGATTACTAAATACAATATGTATATTTATAATATATATATATATATATATATATATATATATATATATATATATATATATATATATATATATATATATATATATATATATATATTTATACACTATAATAGCAGAATGATGACATGACCTCAAACATAGATTCAACTTCGCAAGTTTTCTGCACGTTAAATTTCTATGAGCATTTTATAACAAAAGCGGCATATTTACTTTCTCCTTTGGCAATTTTTCTTTCAAAAATACGAAAAACGTAAAACACGAAAAACATAAAACACGAAAAACACTAAGTTACAAAACTCTTGTCATAAATTTATAGTGCGAGGGAAATTGGCACGAAAGATCTATTGAGAAGGCAACTATTTTAAGGCGCCTTAACAGAAGAGCATAGTTAAGAGCATGGATGGATGATTCTTCTGTCGCAGCAGGTGGAACTTTATTGCAATATTTATCGGAATAATGGGAAAAAATAAATTTTTTTTTCAAAGAAACTAAAAATAAAAAAAGTTATTTTGTCATTAGAATATCAGTATGCATTCCCGTATGTGTACACTTAAAACCATTGGCTTTCTCTTTAGTTTTCGTAAAGAACCGTTCATATTTGCTTGATGATTTGTTATGTAACTACCTCCATCATTTTATTCTTATTTTATTCATGGAAAACTCCAATGGACCGTTAATAGCTAGTTGAAATTAAATTTAACCATTATGATCTTACTAATAAAATAAGATATGTCAGAACTTACGACTTTTGCTCCTTAAAATTATGAATGCTTCGATGGTAACCGTGTAAGGCGTTAAATGTATGCACTAGTGGATAATATGACCATGACCTTCTAGTTAAGTATTAAGTTTAGGTAATCCAACTGAATTTCGACAAGGGAAATTTTTATCGAGTATTATTTTTCGTGTTAATTTTAACTTATAAAACGTATTTTTTCACAACTTTGTTATTATTGAAAAGCTTTTTAAAATTTATTTATTTATTTTATTTATTTATCCACTTCAATGTATCTAATTGATACATATGGCAGACTTATTGCTACAAGGGCAATCTCTTACAGCCAACCACAACACCAGTCCAGCCCCGTTCGACGAACGGCCGTGAATCGAACCAGGGTCGCCGCGGTGCGTCGCATCGTCAAAGGCCGTATGCCTTGTGATCAACCCAACACACCACGGCGACGACATAAAATATATATATACATTAAAATATAATCGGACAAGATTTCTACTCACAATCTCAAACAATCTCAAATTGTTTCTGCTCCATTTTGCTTGTGTAGCTTCGGAATTAAATGTTCGGAATGTAATGTTAATAGCGTAATAGGGATGCCTTTTTTTTCTTAACATTTTTTAACAAAGTGCCTAATGTGCCTAATGTGTCTAATGCTTATATTTCTATAATTTGCAGTGAGAAATTACAAAAGTAATAAATTTTTTTTAAGAAAAGGAATTAGTATAGTTAAAAATGTCGAACTCGTAATTTTTGTTAACATAAGAGTGATTTAAATAGGCATTTAATCATCCACCGAAAATATTATAAATATATATATATATATATATATATATATATATATATATATTTATGTATATATATATATATATATATATATATATATATATTTATGTATATATATATATATATATATATATATATATATATATATATATATATATATATATTTATGTATATATATATATATATATATTTATATATATATATATATATATATATATATATATATATATATATATATATATATATCCTTAACCATGCATGCACACATTTAAATTTACGTACTTGTAAATAAGTAAACAATTTGAAAGCGTTTTGTAGAATTAAAATACATTGCAAGCGTATATGGCAAAAACGAGAGAATATTAATATAATTTATTCTTCACCATACGTACATCATACGCACACAAATCTACAAATATCTTGAAAACATGTAAGAGAGGCAGTGCGTCAATCTGGTACATACTACGTACACATTTTTAAGCAATAGGCAATGTCCATTAAAATTTTCCCTACCTATTAGAAGATTATTTTAAATATTAGTTTCAGATTAGTAAAGCTACGCTAATTATGGCAGATATTCAACTGATGACGTTTTAATTGACAAATTTTATATAAATAAGTCATCCTTAAATAAAATGTAAAATTTTCATAAATCGTGAACATGAAATTAATCTCATTAAATAAACGTTATACGGTATTAATCAGGGGGTGATCAAGCAGGTACTCGATTTGGTGACAGCATCTCTTAAGGAAATTGGCGGCAAATTTAAATGTGTACAGCGACCTTTAGCGATGGCTATGTGTCACCATGCAAGAGACGCTACGAACACTCCAGAAAACTCAGACAGAAACCGATCAACACTGAGTCTGCAACGAGTGACAGATATTTACTGCGCAAAAACATATTACACTCATTTAATATTATAAGTTTTGTATATTAATTAAGTGAAGAGGGTTTTGTAACTATTGTTTTGTTATTTGTTAAGATCTTCGTTTTATTTTGTAATGGCGTGTATTGTACTGGGGTGTAATTCCTACCTAGGACAAAAGACAAAATTGTCATTTTTTTCCCTGCCTCATAATGAAAGCCGGTAAGTGGTATCCATTATTGCTTATTATACAACATTTCAAAAATTAATATAAATTTTATACACTAACGGCGCAAAGCGATTGCGATGTTGCAGTTGTTTGTTAAAATTTAATTCGAAGAGTTGCAAAGTTCTGGTTAAAACGAATTTTTACTGTTTTGTTTAAAAGAAAACTTGCACTAAAAGATGTTTTAGTTAGATATCGACGATATTTATATAAAAAAATGGATTTTAAAAATATTACCACACAAATTACAATTTTGCGACAAAGTTTTTTCTTGTGAGAAAACTTCGAGAAATTACTTCTGATACACAGTTGGGTGTATTTCCCGGTAGTCAATTGGTTTTCCAAATATAATTTTTTAGTAAATAATGTTGTGAGCAGCATTTATATTTAATCAAACGTTGTTTGTTGTAAGTTTTCTTCCAATTGAAAGAAAGAAAAAGGCGGATTGATTGAAATTATTATACCTAACTTAATGTTTTGTTTTTTTGCAGGGCAAAAGCGTGGCTGAAATTCTGTGGCATTGAGAATTGGGCAGTTACTTGGAATGACCTCCTCAGACGTAAACATGCAATCTGCGGACGACAGTTTACTAATGAGAACTTTAAAACTTTTGAGCCTAGGAAATTATTATATAGTAACTGTAGCGTTACTACCGAGCTAGTATTTGCCAACACCAACTGAAGAAACCAGAGCAGCAGTCGAACAACCAAGCACGAGCTTAGGCACAGGTGCGACAGGAAACTATCGGCAAGACCTTAGCGGCTTCTGTAGGGGAATGTCTAAGGTTATTTAAGTGATAATACCATAATATCCTTATGCACTCATTTTTTGCTTGCACAACTGAATATGTCACATAAACATCATGTATAATTTTGAAATAACATACGTCATGAATACAACTTTTATTAAAATTAAAGGAAGACGTACACTTAGAGGCAGCATCTTTGGGGTCTGGATCGTTGAAAAGCGACAAAGGCGGAAAGCTGAAGAGGTCCAGACTTGTAAGGAAGATTAGTCAGCAGAACAAGACGATTCAGCAGCTCAGACGGAAGTTAAGAAGATTGCGGAAACCTATCCGGCGTAGTAATATGGAAAGTATACAAATTAATAAAATAAAACAAATGTTAAAACTAATTTTATCAAAGAATCATATATTTTATTTGAACATGAATTGAAAAATTATTTTTTTATTTATAATTATTTATCGGCCAAGCGTGGGGTTACAAAAGTTTGAAAATATACTCCAACCACTAATAGATATCGCTATAATCACGTCTGCTTTGTGTGTGTTTTTGCTTGTTTTCGGTTGTCGAGGAGTTGTCCATTTTCATTTATGCAATTACCACCTAGTTGATTCCAGAGTGCTACATGGAGACGCCTGATACTATTTACAATTGTAATTCGATTTTATTGAATTGTATTCTCATAGTAATGATATTTAAAATATATTAGATTGTACAGTAATGTTATTTTCATATTTGTCTTTTGTAAAATATTTTTATAATTTTAATAAATTTATGGATTAAAATTACTTTTTTCTTTGGTAACGCCATCTGTGAGCAACAGAGAGTAAGAAATTACGCCATCTATGGGCATTAATAATAATTACAAAAGTATTTGGTCAGGAGAAGTGAGGCGTGGAGAAAGGGGAGTTACTTTGACAGCGTTTCGCCATGTATGAAAAAGTGGTACTCTTTTTTTATATGGGCTAGTATGGATCGTGTCCGTTCTGTATCGGATCTATTCTGTGGTATTGATATTCATGGCTTTTATTTCGGAGAAACATAAACTGGAAATTAATGGAAATGTTATTACTTTTCTTTTAACTTTGAACTTTTGCATTAATTTCTCACTTCATTCCTCAACAACTCGATTCTAAACGATAACTTATTGTAAGCAAACGTCATCTAAATATGAAGGAAGACAAATATTTCAAATATTTACAAGCAATTCAGATGAACCATTAAAATAAATTATGACGTCCAGTATAATTAATTTGGTTTACAAATATCGAAGCCGAAAATAAATGTATTTTCTATCGTCACGAGCGCATAAATTACTTTTGTTTAGTTTCGACTCCTCGCAAATATACCAATGCTGATATCTGGATTACATACTTGCACAGAGCAGTTTTTCAGTAATTTTTTCTAATTTTCCAAAAAAATTTCCTATGTTAATCCTATGTTCTATAAATGTCTATGGTAAGTAAACAAATATTTCCGTTAAAGATTTCCCATACTACTTTCGAGGTACAACAAATCACGCTATTATACCCAACTATGGATTATGGGATGGGTAGAATACCCCAAACGAACTCTACCCATCGCATTTCTCGAAATGAATGTTTATTGACGCTTACTTTCTTTCGATATTAAGTGTATACTCTCTTGATGACAAATAATTTAATATATTCTATAATATAATTTAATATATTCTTATAATTTAATTTAATGGTATTCAAAGAGGACTTTTGTGTAGGTATTACTGATACTATTTCAGTAGATTTAAAATTTGGTATCATTTATTTATACAGAAGGGAACACAATATTTACCTCTATAATTATATATATTTATATATATATATATATATATATATATATATATATATGTATATATATATATATATATATATATATATATATATATATATATATATATATGTGTGTGTATATATATATATCTATAATTATTCTATATAATATTAATTTGGATTTTAGACTCCTAGATTGGTGTGTGTTTATACAAATATAATACCGTAGTCGTATTTACTAAAATATTTTCTCTTTTTTTATTTTTCAGGCGCTATGTGTTCTGTAAGCGATATCTGCATCGTGTACACAAAAAAAAACAAATAATTCAGGTACTCCACATCAAAACGAATGAAATCACTGAAATTTTAAAAGCTAATAAAAGGAAAATACATTTCTTGCGGGTGGTGCATGTACGGGCGATGTCATCTCTTTGTAAACGGTTACCCCATGGAATTGTTTACCTTTGTATTATCAGACATTTTCCAGGATGTCGAAGTATATAATTCCCCTAGTTATAATTCAGAGAAATGAATAGCATTAGTTAAATTGTGAATATTTTTTTCAATACAGAGTTTGTGGTCTTCCTTCAGAGTTCCTTCAGAGTTGTAGTTTCCGAGACATAGAAGGAAATATAGGAAAAATAAAAGAAAATTTGATTTTTTGGTAAACGGGCAATTTGTTTTAATATGCAATGAATGGTTGACGAAATGGGAAAATATGAATATGCAGGGAGAAATATAACATTTTTACATTTAGTGAAAAATTTGTTGCATTAATGGTTTAATTGAACTCAAAAATGGTTTAATAGAACTCACAAATCAATGCAGATAAGTGAAATATGCAGTAGTTATTTAAGTTCAATTAGCTTATTATCGTCTACAATCACTAGTGTTAATTGTTACGCTATATGTTATAATATGGGATATATTCTTTTTTTCCTAGATCCGCTTCAAAACTAATCTAATTGATTTAGAAACAAGTCATTTCTTTTATCATTCTTTTATTTTTTTTAATATGTGAACATTTTTTCATGAAATATAGCTTTAATGGAAAGAAATATCATTATCTCTTTTTGAAAAAAGTTTCACTTTAAATCGGAATGTTTGTTTTTTGCGATAATTTCTTTACCAAATTCAATCAAATATTCACCAAACTGCATCTGAGAACCTAACATTGTATATCGGATATAAATTCTATATTCATTTTAATGTTTTAAATCCTCATAGTTAAACAAATATGGAAGTATCACTAGAGATGATTACGCTATTAATCTTACATATCGCAGCCCAAGTTGTTTAGTATTTTGTCTCAAGTATTTTATTCTAAAGTATTTTACACTGCTCCTGATTTAGCAGGTAATTAATTTATGAAGCATCCACCTATTATATTAAAGTAATTTTACATTACAGATTGAAATGTAAACCTAATTTGATATTCTATGATTATGGAGATTTTGTGTTAATTGAAATAGGTTTTGAATAAATTAATTAAAGGCTATTTCATTTAAAATATTGATATGATATGCACGTTGATTGACTTAAAAATTCAAACTGAATTATAGCCACCATTAATTTAACGAAGACTATAATAGATTGGCATTACATTTTCCCGAATCCCACAATTCGCCATTATGAAGTTTAGGCACAGCCGAATTGCGGAAATGGAAAATTTCTTTGTCATTTAATTTACTTGTTAAAAATCTACTCGCTATCGAAAGAATTACTATAATTTTCATCGTGCTTCATAATTATTAATTAAATAAGGAAACTATAGCTATGAGAGGAGCAATCGGGTGTAAATATTTAACAAATTCTACCACTCTGCAAATTTATTTAAGAAATAATGAACCCGAGCCCTGCCACATTTATCGCATGTTAATAACTAATTTGTTTTAGAAAATAAGATATAAAATTGCAAAAATCAAGATGTTGAGAATGATTGCTTTAGTTTTCCAGTAAACATTATGTAAACTAAATAATAATGATTTTGATAGGGAACAAAATATTTTTTTAAAATTATTACCAATATTTTTAGAACAATTTGACATAGAACTTAAAAAGAAATAGTTTTAGAATCGCATAAGCAGCTTTTCGATAGTCAAAATAAAATATGAAATGAAAAAAATCTATCACTTCATTTTTTTTATTAGTAGTATAATTATATAAACAAAAGTGAGTTGCCACATTTTTAATAAAAATTCCAAGAAACACTTCTTTTTATTAAAAAAAAAGCTGTTATATAACGACGGGTGTGAGTTATCTTAGTAGGGGTTCGTTCTTTTTCTTTTAAGGTACGAAAGTTTAAAAATAGTACTTTTTTATTTGAAGCATCGTCTTGTAAATTATCGTGCAAGTAGATATAAACATGTGTGGCTATGATAGACAGACGGATGGGCGAATGGATCTGACAAAGTTTCTTATTAGAACCTCAGAAGAAAACTTTACTTTAAATTGGTTATTTTAAATTTATTTGTTATCCTTAATTTCAGTAACACTATTAGGCCACGAATGCCATGCCATGAGTTAGTAAGTAGCAAACTCGTTTAGTTAATTCATACAAAAGCTTCATTATGTACAAAGGGACTGCCTTACATAGACAAATTTGACCACAATTAGTTAGATCAATTGAAAACCCGAACCGAACAACGAGCTTAACAAATTTTCACAAGCCCAAAGTTACAAGAGCATATTACCATAACAAAGGAATGAGTTCCGCTCCGCCTCACACCTGTAGGCCCTCGTGGTTTACGCCGCGGTGCCTTCAAAACTGTTATTTCACCTCTTTTACGGGCGATGCTTCTAATTAATGATTCATTTCAGCAGTTTTCAGTCTAATGTTAATATTATTAAACTCAGTTTATGAGGTGCTGTTTAAATATGCAGCGAGTGGGTTTTTGTTCGTCCAATCTCTTGTAAAGCTTTGAACCAAACCTATCTCTTTGACAATCCTGTTACCGTTATTTTACAGCTAAAGTTAACTATGTATTTGTAACTAAACATGAGTTATAAAAAAAAATATGTAAATTTTTTTCCCCCAAATTTATTTATACATATGTAATCGATTTTAGTAACTCGTAGAATATGTTTAACTATTCTAAAATGCTTGTTTGTCACGAGAGGTATATTTATGTTATATTCGTCAAATAAATATACAAACGGACACTTTATTTCATGTTTATTTACATCTATAAAAATTTTATTCATGTCACATCGTCAAACATAATACATTTATGTACAATACATTTATTTACATGACATTATTTATATTACATTTATTTCTTACAAGATTTTTTAAATGGCACTGAACAAGAATTTTTCATGTTAAATTCTCGAGAAAGTAGAAAGAAAGAAATCGAGAGGGAGGTCTATATTTCGTGGGACAAATATTGGGCGATGAAGCATATTTTTAAACCGAAAATCCAATTAAATATCAAAAGAAAGACATGAATCAATAATCTATCCAGCAATCATGTTATCATTATCTGTTTTTCAATAAATGGTGAGTTGCACTGATGATTGTATGTGTATTAAAGTCTTTGACTATGTAAATACAAAATGAACACAAATCAAACAGCATCTGGAACAAATATGTTACAGCGATACTGAAAACACTATTTCTTGGAGACTAAGATGGTAAAAAAGAAAAAAAGTCGCTTGTTTATAAAAGTGGTAAATGTCCAAATAAAACACAGGAATTTTGAAGGAAACGGTTGAATTAGATTGAAAACCAACAGTTAAAAACCAAATTATCATAATCTGATTAACAATTTACCACTCTCAATGAGGGAAGGTGGAAAGAAAAATGTCTTAGTCTAATTAACATTCCATTAGAGCTTTTGTTTAACTATTTTTAATAATATAAAGTACAGTAGTTTAATCAAATAAAATTATTTCTCTAAGGAAGAAAAATCCTGTCGGCGAACCTTGGCACTCGCTAGCAGCTTATAAAAGAAACAAAAGTCTAAATATATAATGGTACATAGTATTTCCCTTAAACTATTTATAAATATAGAAATAATTTTTCGATAAGCGAATATATAGATTAGTAATAATTAATGCTAATTGACTTATATTATTTTCTATTAAAATACTTCCTTAATTTCGGTATCTAAATTTTTATTAGTGTCCAAATAACGTAGGTTCAAAGTAAGACAAAAGAGGAAATAAATCCAATAACAGCGAGGAGGAGAATACGGAAAAATGGTTTGGAGACTACTATATCGTGAAGGAGGCGCGTTATTAAAAAAAATAGTGGGAGGTATTTTGAAATGAAATTTATTAATTGAGATTTCAGATTGATTTTTCAATTGAAAGACCTGTCTTACACCACAGTGTCCAAGAGAAAAATTGCTTCATTCCCAATTTTTAAGTATACACCTTAAAAAAAGCTTTCCTTCATTTTTCTATGTTCTCGTAATTCAACTATGTCCTCATGTAAAATTTAGTCACAATTGGTCTTGAATTGTAATACCATGATTAACAGAGGATTATATGAACAAAAAAAAAGGACGAAAGACAAAATTTTATGGAATTTGCATAAGGAACCAAAAAAGGAATTAATCATTAATTCCTTTTAGGCTTCATAGAATATCGATTTTAATCTCTTAATTAAGAGTAAGTCGTAATTGGAATGGAATATGTTAGTATAATGATAATTTACATTTAATTTACGTTTTAAAGTACTATATTTGTCTGTGTAATTTATTCTACATCGATCGGTATCTACGTAATATTCTCCTTAGGAAAAAATGGGTTATCATCTGGACAATTTTTATAACGTTTTAGCATGTTAATTCCTAAAATTAATAGTTTTTGTCAGTAAGTTTTTGTCAGTCTGCGAGCAGTCAACAAAACATTAATAAAATTACGAGACGATACTTAACCAAATGAGTTTTCGGACGTACATAAATATTGCTTAATGTGCGGCTGCACGCGGTCATTGGTCGCCATAACGACTATCATCTGTTGTGGTGATAACACGTCGCACCTTTATAAACCGCTGTGTAGAATTAAAATAGATAAATAACGACACCAGCGGCATACAACGGCATTATCCCGTCATCCCTGCGGTAAAAAGCATTTTCAATATGCGCCTGAACGAGCAACTTAATGTCAACTCTGTAACGAATGCAGCGCGTTCTGCTGTGGTGTTGCGATGAGAGATATTATTATTGCGGAATCACTCATTTTATGTTTCAGTGTGTAGAGGTAAGATATTTTATTAATAACAAGGTAGATATTTGATATTATTTTTAAAAATTTCCGTATGTTCACGTGTATGAAATGAAAATATTTGTTTTTCTAAAGCAAAAAATATGTTTGTTAATTTTCAAATATAATCAAAGCCTAATATAGGAAATAATATTTCAAGCTTTCAAGATCAAAATTTTTTTGTTTAATACAAGATATGAAAACGAAGAAAAACGTTTGAATACACGGAACATACGAATCGTTTGATGGACAAGAAGAGAAAGAAAGAATAAGTAAATATGGCTGAAACGAATTCAGAATTTACTAGAAAGTAATATTAGAAAATAAATAATATTAAAAGCAATATTAGGATGTCCTAATTGTAAATAAATAAGTATGATAGTTTTATTTCAATAGTTTGAGTTTGCCAATATCGAGAGATGTTTGACTCTGGCATCGCCATTCTGTAATGAAACACGTACATATTATACATTAAGGAAAATATTATAAAAAATTAAATCATATGATGTGAAGGTAAGAAACAACATAATTAAAAAGCAACGTAATTAAATTGAAAATATTTATTAAAATTTGTATTATGATAAACTTTATAACTTCTTTATTGATACGCTTGCAAAATTAATTAATGTATAACAGGTAGATAATACTATGATTATCTACCTGTTATACATTAATTAATTCTCGACTTGAAAAAACACGTGTTTATAAATTGTATGGGTGTTTTGAAAATTGTATGTACTACTTTAATTCGATTTGAATATTTGGCTGTCACAACTAATAAAATACTATCAATAGTCATTCAGATAGCACAAAAGTATCGCTGAATTTAATTAAGCATTACAAACCATTTGTCCAATTTATATAATGGAGGTGAAACGTTTTATTGAATTAACTTAGTCATGTATAAAATGAGATTGGGTAAAAAATGAAAAATTAACGCTTCTAGACAGTCATATGGAATGTCGTTATGCATCATAATAACAACTGAATGAATCACCTCAATTGCTTTTCGAAATCAATATAATATTACCGTTTATTAATAATAATTTCAGTCCTATTAAGAAAGAAACTAGCGTGACCCGTGCGAAGTTTTCGCATTATTTATTCCATTATGAAGCTCAGATGACAGATCAAACAAATATTTTACTAAAATTGACATATAGAGGCGCAAGTATCAAAAGCATTGAGCTAAAGCGCCACTTTATTTATACGTGAGTGGATTTGAAATTAAACAAAAATTTTACCGACCGTCAGTCATATTGACGTTGAGCCGTTAGATGGCAGCATTGCTGTTTTGTGTATATAATTTTAATAATTAATTAATTTGCAAAAACAATAGCAATAATACATTTTTTAGTTGTGGATGCCGGTAGAGCAAGCAATTATCTATAAAATGATATATAATTTATGTGGATTAGTTGTGCGGTTTTTTCTAAAAAGGGAGTGTAACATCTCAACCTTAGCGTATTAATATATGATGATGATGATGATGATGATGATGATATGATGATGATGATGGTAGTTATTACTGAATTACTACCAGTAGTTAAGGAACTAGGTCATTTACATATTCAAGGGCTCATTTTATCCTTTGCCATAAAGAATGTATATTTATTTTTTGAAAATATACAATTGCTCACGAAATAAATAAAAAAATCTAAAAAGTTTGGTCCTTTAAAATAAAATAATTATTAAAAGTTCATTATAAACAAGTAACTGAGATATAACGTTAGTTTGAAAGTGTTGAATAAGCTCAAGTTCTTGTTTCTTTAATATATTTACAGTTATGAATAATATAATTTTTCCTAAACTAATAAATATTTAATTTCAAAAATTTAGAATTGAAACTGTTAGATAATATCATTCGCTTTACGCAAATAAAAATAATATAAGAGAAACTAAGAAATTGCTTAATTTGCTACATAAATGAACACGTAAACATTTACAAGAAAAAGTAATTTTTATTACTTTCCATAAAAGCATCTTTGAATTTTATTTTAATGGGAAAAAAGTTAAATTATTCTTTTACATTATTAATTTTATAGGAGTCGCTAAAATTGTAACAATGTAAATTTTATTTAACTGTTTTGACGGTGTAATTCAGGACATTTCAGAATTACACCGTCAAAAATAAAAACACAACCGACAAGAAATAAAAATAAAAATTAATTAATTCAGTAAGAAAATTAATTCCAATTGATTTCGTTGTTAAAAACAATAAATGTTTCATATTCTCTTCGTTAGTTTGATGGTAAGAGATTACGTAAATATATCTAATCAATTTGAAATGCATTGCTTCTAATACACGGTTCGACAAAAGCCAGAGATCCAATGTCGGGTCATTCTATTCAGTATCTTGATTAATGGATCGCGCATAGAATTTCAACCTCACATCGATTGTACAGAAAATTTTGCAAATGGACTGTGTTGCGTGATTAAGGGGACCTGCTGCCTTATGTTTGTCTGTGACTTTAAGCCTTATAGCGGACATAGCCAAATATCAGAATGTGTAGCGTGATATAAAAGCTACGGTTGAACGGGGTGAAGTGAGTGGATTAAAGCTCGACCCCGGTATATGTTCAGCCGAGAATAATAGTCGTACTCACTATTGTAATATTTATAATTATTTTACAGCCCCCCCTCCCCCCTCATTGGGGCGAAAGGAAATAATTTTGTTGAGTCGAGTACACAATTAGTCCTTAATAATGACTACCTAGCTGACATTTTCCGCATATTTTACTCTATTTTCACATTTATTCTGTGTTAAGGGCGCTTTTTTATAATGCTGCATTTATGCTGTTAATGATCATCGATATTTGTCAGCAATATGTATCGTAATTGCTTTTTATTATTTAAAGTTCTAAGAAGCAAATTTATATCATTTGCTTAAGATTATACTTAATGATATTCTAAGATATTTATATAGAATGTCTCTTTCTATATCTTTTTCATATGTTTGCCATAATAGGAAGCAAATTTCTTCTATTAGATTTTGATGTCTCAACACAGCCCCACGACATTCAATTATTTATAAAAATGAATTTTGATATTTAACCTTGCTCCAGGATACGTTCTATTACCATATCAAAATCCGTCTAATAAATTTTGCATGGCACCTGCTCAAAGGTCAGGCAGGCAAAAAATAAAAAAAACTTTTTCTGGTTTCTATTATTATTCAATACGCTAAATCAATCAATTTTTTTAAATATTTTTAAAGTGAAGAATTCACTCTCTTGCAATTTCATATCATGTATAGATAAAACAAAACTGCTTTCCTTTTCTTTAATTCGAAGTACTTTCAATATCGTTCATTACAATTGAAAGCTTGATCAGAAAACAAAAGCCTAATTAAAAGAAAACTCAATAATATGAAAACCATATTTTTATTTGAAGTACATTTTTGAAATGATTTGCCAGTACCCAGCATAGATATTGATTTATATTTATGTAATGTACACACTTTAGCGATTAAAAAAAATTTAAGGAATCATGCCTTGTTTAGTTTAACATTCATCTCTCTCTCTCTCTCTATATATATATATAGATATATATATATATATATATATGTATATAAATATATATATATATATATATATGTATATAAATATATATATATATATATATATATATATATATATATATATATATATATATATATATATATATATACTCATAATGTTAGGATATAAAATTTAGAAGCCTAATAGCCAGGGTGAAAAAAGTATCAGAAACATATTACAACTTTATTGATCAGTTTTTTTTGGTTTGTTAGTGGGTAAATAATAAGTTTCCGAATTGTATTATATACATTAAGTACAAAAATACTGCCCATATTTTGTTGTACAAATGTTAATGGATTACCGAGACAGTTTCTACATTAACTTTACTTTCTAGGTAAAAGAACCAGATACATTTTTATAGATATTTGTATAGCAAAATAGTTCTAGGATTTTTTTTGCCAAAAAAAATTCCCGGCCGATTGGACTATGTAGACAGGGTTAGAGATGCTATAAGGGTTCTGTTTTTCGCTGTTTGGCTGTGGAACCCGAAACATCTAAAATATGTGAGTCGTCATGCAAAAGAGAGTATATTAGAAGATTGTATTTTACAAACGTCAAGTGCATAGGTGGCAGTGTAATAAATTAAAGGTTGGATGGATAACTAGATTTAGGAGGCTATGTAAAAATTCACAGGTCAGCAGTCAGTTTACCCTAACGTTAGTGAAGACCTTCGACTATGTAGAGACACTATCAAATTCTTACAAATAATTTGAAATAGGTCACTTGAAACAAATAATTATAAATAAATAAATAATTGTACTCTAAAATTGAGCATGAAGGGAGCGATTATGAAGATCTGTCATTTTGAAGAAGAATAATTTCATTTTAAATATTTTAATATCGCATTTTATATTTTTAGTCACTCTGATTACTCTTTCGAATACTTTATTATTTTAAGTTATTACACCAATTTATTTACAATTATATTTAAATATATTAACAAAGTTGAAGTGATTTGCAACGAATTTACAATTATCTGCTTCATACGATTTGCAACAAATGGACTCAAACTGTAATATATAATTTTTTTTAAGATAAGAATAAACTTGAGGTGACAAAATTAGTTTAGATTTTTATGGTCGGTTATTGCTTCCTGTTAATAAATATATAATGTGTAACTTAACGATGTTAAATTCCTAGACTACGTTGAGGGGTGTGAGTTAGTTTCAATTGTAAATGAATAGTGTAGTCATACGAGTTCGTTTTCTATTGGAAAGAAAGTTAATGTTTTAAACGTTGTTTATTTATTTGCTGTGATTACGACAAAAAGAATGCACTAAATGAGACCGTCTTTTCAACGAATAAGTTTTGAAACCATACAGTCAACATTTATTTAGATTTTTAAGAATTTAATCTTTCTTATCTGTGAAAATCATGATATTTGTTTAAAGTGAAAAATAGTCGAGAGCATACCGTTTCCTTCTAAAGCGGAAGTCACTTACTACTTTTCTCTAAGTTCAAGACAAAAATTTAAATTAACCTCTTATATCAAAATGGTTGAAATAATTTCATCACCAAAATATTTTAAATCCCTTCAAATTTTCGTATTTTAGTATTTAAATTACGAAAAAATTAAATGTTGTATATGATAATTACATAATTAAAAATAATACGGACGTGCCAGAAAGCAGCGTGCTTCTAGGTTAGCACCTTTGCCAGATTCGAAACCTGGAGACCAGTAAAAATAAATTAAAGGCAGATCTACAAAGCTTACATAAAATAACTTTGCAGTATTTATTTAATCAGCTTTAATCTACATTGGTTAAATAATTATAACTATTATGGCATTACTAATCGTCTATATACTTAGATATGGTTTTAATAATTATTAAAATATATTATTTGGTTCTCTATGAATCACATGATATTTTTGATTATGTCAATAAAAATATTAATCCTTGCTGGAACCTCCTTGCTATTTAAAATTATATTATTCATTTTCTTGGGGCTTTTCAGCATTTTTTATTGCACTGTTTTTTTAAAATAATGAACAAATTCTTGATAGTTTATATTATGATGAAATTTTATTAGGAGTTCTGATTTAACCATTTTGACCGACAAGCAGTTTCGTTCATATGTTCAAAAATTTTCCATCAAAGAAAAAATTCGCTCAGCAAAAACATTGCTTATAGGAATGTAAATTATTTTTGCCACTTTTTTCTATGACTCTGTAAAATTAACGAATTTCAGAAATTTAACCCATAATAAATCAGACGAAACTGTTAAAAAAATATTTGTCTTTATAAACTGTGGATGTTTTATCTTCAAGTTGTTAACTTCAGTTTAAAGTCATCATCGTCAATATTTTTATGCCCAAGCATTTCGACCGCTTCAGTGGCATCTTCTTACGTGATTGAATTTTGAAAACACTTTTAAAATGGATTTGTTAAAATAATAGTTTTCATTAAAGTAATTGATAATATTTTCATAAACTGCATCAGCTTTTTCAACAATATTTGCCCTTTTTGTCATTTTGGCCCCAAACAATTTATCATTCAATCGGCTTTAAATTTTCTCTTTCACCTTTTTACTATTCGATGCGATTGAGCAGATGTGATAATTTCTATTTCAAACAATGATATCGCTTGAGTTAAAATACTCATGTAATGATGAATATAATAAAAATAACATTTCTGCAATGTTATTTTCGAAGATAAATCCCCTGTATTTGTACAATTCTTCACAAATTCCCATACGACATTCTGACCTTCCGGACTATTCTTAAAATATGACAGCACAGCAGATCAATATAATATTAATCAATCAAGAGCTTTGGTCAAACTTAACCATCGAGTTGGTCCATGGCGTAAAACTGTGATTTGTTCAATAGAAAATTCATCGAAATTCATCTCTGTAGTCCTTATATTCATTTCGCGCTATAGGAAAATAAAAGAAGTGATCTAAGACATGCTTCTATCAAAATTTTTCAATGTTTTCAAAAACATTTGTTGATATCTCTTCCAAATCCTCAAAAAAACCCATTAATTTATTTTGGATACCTTTTTCACGATCAAAATATCTTATATATTTATTATATATTATTATCTTATGTATTATTTATATATTTTTGAACCCTTATTAGACGTTAATGGCAATAATTCCTACTTCGCCATAACAAATAAAACAAATAAATGGTTTCCGAAATCGTCAAATAACACTATATGCTGCAATAACAACTATTATGGAGAACCGAAGTCAATAAAATTTACACAACTTGACGATAACCGAACTAATGTCTGAGTGCGTGCTTTCTCTCTAAGTACTTCTCCCTCGCGCTGTCGCCGTTTCACGTCCCCATTTGCGCTCTCTTACCTACACCAACCTCGCGTTAACTTGGTCAGTCGGCTGGGAACCGTCACTGCAAGCAGTTGTTTTATAAGTTTAGGTATGCTCCGGTGAGAATTGGAGAATTACGATACTAACCCTGAGCCCGGAGATAATTCATTAAAACCGGTGACTTCTGTTGAAATCTGAAGGAGTGGCAGCCCTATGTACATTTCATATGTTAGAAGGTGTACAATATTACGCCAGTTGCCAAACTGTCACTCGTTCGTTGCAATTCTTCAACAGTTTTCCTTATCGTGTGAACTGGTAAATCCATTGATTAGGTACTACGGTAACTGGTAAGACCATTGATACCGTCATATAGATAAATTTAGATACTATTTATATTAAGTATTGTCTTTAGTATATTACATAGTTTTACTTGAAACAAAATATTTGCAAATATTGAATATATTTGGCGTTAATTTTGTAGAAATTCATTATTCACAATTAAATGAAACTACGTGATGTAGTATTATTTCTACTTTCTTTAATTTCTTTACCACGACCTAGGTTTCGTTGTATTAAAATATCCCACCTGAAGATGTTGTGATACAACGAAACCTAGGTCGTGGTAAAGAAATTAAAGAAAGTAGAAATAATACTACATCACGTAGTTTCATTTAATTGTGAAAATATTTGCAATTGAACCTAATTATATATGCAAAAATAAATATATTTTAACACTATGATAAACGATTCAAAAGCAACAAAAAAGCTATTGCCGTCCGGGTTTGAGGAAAGAAATGCAAAAATTAAAAAATGACTTCCTGCTACAAAGAATAATATATTATTTTGAAGTGAAAGCGAAATATATCATATTGTATCGTTTTTTGCCTTACCATTACCACTTCATGGGTTCAGAGGCACTCTCGATGGCCATGATAAAAACTAATTTTTTTTCGATAATTTGCAGTAAATTACGATAATACGTTATAAAATATATCTAGTTTATTATCTGTAAGTTTTATTACATAAATTAACTTAGTTTTGTCATAATCGTATCTTAACATGGAAAATAGTCTCTCCTGGCCTGTCGCTCTACTGTTTTGTGAGTACAATTCGCTGAAATGATTCAATTTTATTTATTTTATAAACTAGCATTGTGACTGTATCATCAAAATTATTCAATATTTAACTTTTCATGAACAATAATTCGTACAATATTTGTTTCCTATATTTCACGTCCTCGCCCCTGGGTATTTTCAAATTTTTCACATGTAAAGCGCAATACACACTGAGTCCGCCGGGCCGCCGACATATGTCGGCAACTTTTTGTTGGCGGTCTAGTTGGCGGCTTCACTTATTACAAGTCGGAAAATTTGGTCGGCCGCATATCGGCGGCTTGAGATGAAAAATTTACTTGGCAGTCAGTGATTGCCGCGTGTCTATAAAGGTTGTGTGGTTGTGTCATATAATTTTGGTGGTGTATCTTCGATAATTCAGTAAATAGAAATAATCTTAAAAATGGACGATGGCAGTGATCTGTTGATAGCAGCTTGTGGAATGTTTATTGCTGGAATGGTCCAAAGGGAACGAAGCTGTTGGGTTAGACCTAGTTTACTGAGTCGCAATTGTTATAGCAATCATGACAGATTAAGAGTTTTGAAAGCAGATGACTTGATTGTACAAAATCCCATACATTTTAAAACATTCATGAAATTAACCAATACTGACTTTGAATATTTATTGAATGTTGTTGGGCCAAGAATAGTTAAAAAAGATACAAATTGCAGAATTGCAATTTCGCCACAAGACAGATTAGCAATAACATTAAAATACCTGAGTACGGGCGAATCATTCATTAGCCTTTGTGACGTGTTCAAAGTATCTCCTCAAATTATTTGATACATTATCCCAGAAGTATGCCAAGCTATAATCGATGGCCTTTCGAAGTATGTAAAGGTAAAATTAAATGTTTATCTTTTTTAAATAAATCTAAATGTTAATAAATATAAATTTTAAATAGATGTATATTTTTTGTGCTGTTTGATTTAGTTCGAAGTATAATTTAGTTAATGTTCTTATTTTAGATTCCGAGAACTTCAAACGAATGGAAAAAAGTTGCAGATAGATATCTGGATAGATGGAATAATCAATGGACGGAAAACACGTAAAAATTCTATGTCCACCAAAAAGTGGAAGTGAATATTTTAACTATAAAATTAATTTCAGTATTGTACTATTTGCATTAGTGGATGCAGATTACAAGTTTTTATACGCTAATGTGGGATGTCAGGGTCGCATTTCAGATAGCGGTGTTTTTAATAACTCTGCGTTATGCAGAATTTTAAATAACAATTCTTTAAATTTGCCGGACAACAAACCTCTACCTGAGATAAATGTACCAGTGCCATATTTTTTTTAGGTGATGATGCTTTTGCATTACAAACCCACATTATAAAACCTTACGATGGTAATCACACAAAAAGATCTCCCAAAAGAGTTTTCAATTATCGTATATGTCGAGGACGAAAGTAGTTGAAAATGTGTTTGGGCAGTTAGCCAGCAAATTTCAAATATTCAAGAGACCTATCCAGCTATGTCCACAAAAAACTGTTATTGTGACATTGGCCTGTGTACATTTGTTCAATTATATAAAAAAAAATACAGCGAAACGAATATGATTCTGAAAATGATAACGGAGAAATCATACCAGGTGAATGGCGCACAGTAACTCCTGAAAATAATTGTTTTGTTGTATTTGCAAGAGAGGTCAATACAAATCTGTGTCCTGAAGATACAAGGAACGAGTTGGTTGAATATTTTCTCTCCGATGTCGGAAACTTAGAATGGCAGTATGATCAATGATCAATTTAATCAAAATCTAAATTTAAAGATTTAATAAAAAACATAATAATGATAGTTATATTTTAATTTGTGTTTACAATTAATGACTCTTACTTAATCATAACATTTCAAAAGACAGATTTATTTCGTGATTAATTTTCTCATGCTACAATATATATAATCATGCTACATGCTACAACAATATAATAAAGATCTTAAAGAAAGAAAATTATTTTTCATTAATGATTTAAAAACGTTCTCTATATCTTGGCTGCTTATACGTTCACTATTAGAACTTTCATCAAGCGCTACTGGTACCGAAGATTCAACTCCAGGAAGTTGCAGCTGAGGGCTTATGTTATTGGGATATAGAGATGAAGGGTTTGTATTTGGCTGATTATCAGGATTTGTGGTGGTAAAATGCTGATGATCCGGGCTCGTAACAGTAGAATATACAGATGATGAGCGGTTAAAAGAATATGCATTTAGCTGATCATTTGGAGAACCTGTACAGTACCCTGGATGACTACGGGAGCTAGAAGGTCTTGCGTAATCTGCATACCTATCTGTCTGATATCCAATATCGGTTTCAAATGTTAATGTTATTAATTCGATGTTTTAGTATTGCATTTGTTGATTTATCCATTTTTCTCAGTTTTGCTGCAATATATTCTCCAAAAAGAATGTCTTCATCTTTTTCTTGTGTTTGATTTTGTCGATCGGAGACAAATTTCATAATATTCAGAGCTTGTGAAAACATCTCAATGTTTAGATTTTTTCTGGGACGTTTACTCGTGTCATCGGCAAATGAATGAGATGAATTATTTTGCTGGGGTTGTACAATACTGCTCTCGTTTGATGTCTCCTGAAATTAAAATATTTTTAATCTGTTGTATTGTGTTACATTTAACACTATGGTGGGTCAGCACTTTTGAACTTGTTCTGTTCTGTACAATAAAACATTTTGGATAAAAATAATAAATGTATTTTTACTTACAGAATCGATCGTGGCAGTAGGAGTATTCTTGTTTTGCAAAAAACTAAATGATTTATATGCAAACCACTTGCTCTGATAAACACAATCTGTACCGATACCCGACTTTTTTAAGTCAGTCAGTTTTTTTTCTCTCTACAATACTGACTTATCAAGTTTTTAATTTTTCTTTCTATTTCTGATACATTTGTATTAAACTGGTTTGCTATTTCATTCAATGAGTCGAAACGCTTTGGTCGATTTTTATGACCTGGGTGTTTTGGATTCCACAATACCTCCTTCTCATGATAAAAATTAATTAACGTAAAACATTTTTCGTCGTCCCACTCCATGTCGTAAAAAAATACAAGCACGTCACTACAGTTCGAGTGTTGCCGGGTAACTGAACGCAGTCGTACCCAAGCCGCCAACATGTCGGCAGGTAACACGCGCAGCCGCATGTTGCCGACATTATTCATATCATACAGGCCGCCGGGATGTGTTGGCGGCCCGGCGGGCTCAGTGTGTATTGCGCAATATGTGTGGCTGCAAGTTTAAACTTGTGCGCTTTGTTTTTGATATGAAGTTAACAACAAGCATCGCGCGAACTATCGGTGTGTTCTCATTGACGGACAATTCGATTACGCCCCTTGATAGATGCAGAGATGCAATCTCTTCACTGATGGGTTTTATTTCTTATTTATGGTAATGCTTCATTTTTAATGTATATTTATTGTAATTTGGACACAGTTTACCATGTCCCATTCTTATATATTCTTATTATTATTTCAGCTTTCTTACGAAAAAAATCTCTTCCCATATTTCTCCTGCTTCGTAAGAAGCCAAGCTAAGGATGTAATATCCAGGGAGATATGAAAATGCATGATCAGAGGTTTATTATGGTTCTACACGTGCTACGGTATCATAATGAGATAGATATTCGTTTTTCATTATTAACATGGTAAAAGTGTGCACTTTTAATGAAATATTTATTTTTTTTAATTATGGTAGCTCCAACATAAATAACATGCAAAGAATAGCTGGAAATAAGCATTTAGAAGAAAGATTACGATACCAATGCATAAAAATAATCGCAAATAATATGCGCAATAAAGGGAAAAGAAAAGGAAAACTATGAAAATAAAAAAGGAAAACGAACTCTTAAGACTGTAAATCAAATAATTGAGTTATACCTAAAGAGAACAACGAAAAGCTAGAAAGTAATGGAGAGCAAAATCAAGGTAATGGAGAAATGGTTTAACATTTCAAGATATTATTATGTCCCCGTGATCCCTCCTAGTTTGGATAATGAAGCCCCTCGACCTTATAATGAAAATATAAACAAACGGGCACAGCCAGAAATAGTCAATCCTTGCTAGGAGAGCAAGAAATGAATTAGTAAATTCACCAAATGCTAGAAAAACCATTCGGGAAATAAAAGACAGTTTTTTTATTTTTCAACTGAAAAAGGGAGAAGATTGTTTAAGAGTAACAAGTGTAGAATAACAAGTGTATTTTTTTACGTATTAATAGTGAGTAATTAGGAATTTTTAAAGAAATAATAGAAAACAAATGAAACTTCTAAAAAAACTGTAATTGATAGACCCCAAACGAGACGCTAGAATAAAATAAACCATTAAAAAAAATGATTGGAAATTTTATCGCAGAAGATGTAAATAGTAGAGCGTATGCTGAAAATGTTATAACTAGGCAAGGAGAACGTAAACAGAGGCGAGTTATGTTAAACTAGAATAGGTATAAGGGCTTAATATATATGGCTTTGTAAAAATTAAACTCTGTGCTACAAACTGAAGATAATTTTTTTAGAATAAAATTAATTTCGGTAAAAGCATTAATACCTAACACATATATGTGTATATATATATATATATATATATATATATATATATATATATATATATACATATATGTGTTAGGTATTAATGCTTTTATCGAAATTAATTTCGATATATATATATATATATATATATATATATATATATTTGTGTGTGTGTGTGTATATGAGTGTGTGTTTATGTATATATTTATATACATATACATGTAACCAACGCCGTATCCCTCCTCTATTTACATTGTAACCTAAATTGTTCTTGTCTTTGTCCGGTGTGAAGTATGGTGTCTGTATCCTGGTGTCTTTTAAAACATAAAAAAATGGATTAATTGACGATTTTACTGATAATATACTATTACGATTTTTTTGATAATATACTGCCATAAGATTAAATTTAAAATATTTATGTCATGTCGCCTGTATTAACCGGAAATGACCTCATAACCTAAAATTACCCATATGATAAATATGTTGAGGAAACAGTTGGTAATTAATTACGACATTGCGGAATGTAAAAGAATAATTAATATTTAGGCATTAATTTATTTACGTAAAATATGAAGTCTGAGCGAATTCTCGAAAAATTCACTGAGCTACTTTTAAAAAACTTTTATTAAAAAACTTACTAGTTTAAAAATAAATACCCAGCAAGGTCAAGAAACAAATGTGGACACCAAAATGGCGACATCGTCCCATATAACACGAGACAATTGATTAGCATTTTAATACTTGCCATGAACCGAATGATTACCTAATTCTTATAAGGCTAATTATTTATAATGTTTACCGGTTTATTTAAAGATGTTCTGTTTTATAACTTGAATTTTAATTAGTTTTTTAGGATAACGAATGTAGGGAAAATAAGTTTGATAAATTCTAAATTATTTTCCTGTTTAATTGAACAATCTCATTTTACAAAAATATTGTAACTTAATTTTAATCAACTATATAATTACATTCTGCTTCCCTTAACGTTGCAGGAATTGCGACAGACAGTAAAAAGTAGAAATATTTTGAAATACAGTTTTAATAAAATAAAAATTAAAGGATTTAAATCAGGAATTGAACAAGATAAAGATAAAAGATGCTGACAAGAAAAAAGAGGTTTCCTTACACATTTAGACACTTACAAACATTAAAGAAACCTAATATTTCTATTAGAATATTTACAAATATTAATTTATCGCAACGCAAACATAAACACTATATTTTTTGCCGCAAACAATTTTTGGCTCAATAGTTTGAGAAGTAAGGAGTGGGAATGCTTCATTTTTGCATATTTTTGTAACACCTTCTTAATTAATCAGTTTAAAATAAGAAAAAAAATCTTGTCGTATTTTTTGAAATAGGTTTTTTCAAATGGTACACCATGTGATATAAACATATAAAAAAGAAATAGTTTCATTAAAGGAATAGAGATGTCAAGCCGTTTCTCAGAAAAAACGCTGTGACAAACGGATGTAAGTGATCTTACATGGGTGTCTTTTTATTTTTGAAGTAAACAAAAACCCTAAACATTTATTAAATACTGTCTATTTAAAATAAGATAATGTAAAATGTGATCAACAGAGGAAATATACGATACGCCAAAGAAAACGAAAGGTCTGTGCATCGAGATCCATTGATGTCTCATTTTGTTCGCTCTCATGCAGTCACCGGAGCGTACAGAAACGGATGTTAAGTTATTGAGAGATAGTTATTGTGGCGAGACAAGCAAGATTCTTAAGGTAATAATTTAACTATGTAACGTCTGCTTTTATTGAGTGATACCAGTTACCAAAATTTCTAATAATTTCGAGTTTGTTCCCGTGATCTTATTCCCATGAATTTCATTTTATAATCGCGATTTGACAAAATCGTTATCGCTGGCAAAGTCTAAACATTGACATCTTATTTCCAGGTTTTCTGTGATGATGACCTACTCTGTACTACACCCAATGAAGAATCGGGAGCGAGTACGAAGTTTGAGTCATGTCCGTCGCTAGTTTCAATTATAAAATCGATCCGAGGCTCATTATCGGATGCGGTGACAAAATACTTTCGGAACTCTGCGTCTCAGGGCGTGGAACAGTACAGCGTGTGTTGCGATAAGACCGTATCCGACTTCAGCACACTTGCTCCTCCCGCCGACAAGACTTGATCGGATCTCATCTGGAATCATCGGAGGCACTGAAGCCGCCATTGATCAGTTTCCCTGGCTGACACTTATGGAGTATCGGGCTAATAATAGAATGATCAAAACGCTATGCTGCGCTTTTCTTATAGGACCCAAGTACGTTATCACAGCCAGGCATTGCATCGAAGGCAATAATTTGGTTTTGGATAAAGGGCAAGTAAAATTTTATCGCAAATTTATATGATAGTAATAATTGAAATTACGAACAATATTGTTACGAGATCGTTGAAATACAATGACAAAAAGAAAAAAAAATTGAAAATTCGTGAGTTTCGAAAAAAAACTTTTTATATAATAAAAACAAAAAAATTAAAAGAAATAAATAAATAAATATATGAATACACAAAACCGGAGATATGTAGAATTAGTGTATCACCTTGTCCTTACTTTCAAATACCCTTGCTTTTGTATAAATATATTACCGATAATAACTTCCATTTAATTTTATTACATACACCTTAAAGTTTGCATTGTATAACCCCACATAATAACAACAATTGAATTTATTACCCTCACTAAAATACTGGTGTATTGTATAACTCTAGGTAATATAATAAAACCTACACTGCGCCCCTGCAATAAACTCACTAACATAAACAATGGAAAAATCTGCACAAACCAGGCTTCCGCTATTGTGTTTGAAACATATAAATACGATTGTTCCTAAGAGTTAATCTTTGCTAATGTTCCACCTGAAGATGTTGTAATACAACGATACCTAGGTCGTGGTAAAGAAATTAAAGAAAGTAGAAATAATACTACATCACGTAGTTTCATTTAATTGTGAATAATGAATTTCTACAAAATTAACGCCTAATATATTCAACCTTTGAAAATCATTTAACAAAAATACTATAACAATTATACTGTTTTCTAGCCGAGATTATTGTTGACATTTTTTAAATACTAGCCCTATGTGACAATACAAGTAAAACAAAATGGATTGATAACTGTTATCTTTGCTATGAGATTTAATAATGAGAGTTATTAGCACATTATGAAAATTAAAAAAAAGTATGAATACTAGATTCACGACACGCTTGATGTAGTAGGGCCTTCTGATTAATATTTATATCTATTCAAATACTAACGATATCCTCTTTAGTGTAGGAGTAGTATAGTCTTAGATTATATTTTATAACATAAATTAACTTAATAATATAAATAATCTTATAATAAACATAAATAAATTTATAATTTTTATCTCACACAAATTTAGGTTTTTAACCGAAAATTATCCCTCAGATTATGTTAGTTTTATTACAATAATATAAAGAGAAATTAACGAATTTGAAAGAGGATCCTGAGAAATTTGAAGGCGAACACAATGCTCTGATATTATTTAAAATTGATATTAATAAGAACAGGAGAATAACGCAGATTTGTCCTAGTGTAAAGATATCCAAGATTTTTCGCAAAATACCTCCCATTTGGGAGATATATATCATATGTTTTTATGAAATTGGTAAAATTTTAGGGCGTCAATTTAGGGTAGATTAGCTGCCGTGCGAAATGATCGAATATTATGTCGTTTTAGTTCTAATTTCTAGGCTTGATTCAAGGGAGGTGAATATTTTAAGAACACTGTGGTTTTACATGGAGCATAACAAGTTTATTTATTACTTATTATATTTAATTAATACATTTGTAATTTAAATACTTATTACATCTGTATTTTTATAAGTATGTGATGTGGTGGCGTTTGCTTCCATGTAGCCCGCCTTCTTAAACGAACAGTCATTGTGCCACATTAGTTAGACGTTGGTGGTCAGTTAGAGTGGCTGCATTATTGAATGACAAATACGAAGTGCAGCTTAGGAGGAAGTGGTTAAAATTCTAAATACGACAGATGAGTAATTTTTTTTATTTTATTTATATGATGAAAATACACAAATTTAATGTTTTACTTTCCAAAATCTGTTTCAGCGTATGATGTTGATTTACAATAGCACTCGACCGTGTAATGAATTGAAGAATATTTTATGTTTTTTTATTATTGAATTGCTCTTGAGAAATATTCTCACTAGTCATTTCTGTATTGTTCAATGCTTACGTGTGCAAAAAAGGCCATTTTTAATAAATGTTTTCATTAAATGTAGAATATTTTGAAACGCAAGTATATCTTCGTTGGAATCAATATCGGAAAAATAAATTTTTGAATTCATTTTACACATACGCTCTAAGCAACAGTAAAGAAACGAATAAAGCAATACGTTTGTTATAAGTTATGTGTACACACTCAACGAAATGTATGGTGTAGTTTAGAAGTGGTACTTAGGCTCAAATTGTTTCCATATTAGTCGTAAAATATAATCCGTAATCGACATTATTAACGATGTAAAAGAACAATGTCAATATCCGGCACAGTCATAAAAAAACTATTGAAATTACATAGTCCAAAGTGGTCGGTGCATCCGTTAACAGATTACGGTTCTTACTTTTTACATTTAATATTTTAAATGGAACTTTCACCATAGATTTCATTTTATCTATTAAAATTTACTGGTGACACACATTTATGCGATGCTGAAGCTGTTCATTCATGTTACGGGGCCCATTGGCAATCGTCGTCGAAACCAGCGTAGTGATTTGACAGCGTAGTGATTTGAAACTTCGTACTTTAATCAAATATATTATTTTTTAGCTACAATACAAATTAGAAATATTGACATATTAGTTCAATGTGGATTTTTCACAGTTTTGCTTCCGATATTAATATTTTGGCTAAAAGTCGTAAGTTCTGATATATCTTATTTTATTAGTAAGATACGCAAAAAATTAGTCATATAAGTAATAGCATTATTATTTAATTGCAAGTAGTATTTATGGTCCACTGGAGTTTTCCATGAAAAAATAAGAATAAAGTGATGGAGTTAGTTACATAACAAATCATCAAGCAAATATGAACGGTTCTTTCAGTGTATACGCACGAGAATGAATATTGCATACTGATATTCTAAAGACCAAATAAGTTGACACCAGATAATAAATACAAAATGGACTCAATTATAACATCTGTCATAGTTGAGTTAACAGTTTATTTATTCTCTACTAAGAAATCTTTCTTCACAATTATAAGGTATCGTAAAAAGAACTAAACGAACCTGGTATTAAAATACTTTTACGAAACACACCTAATAACAAGGAAATGAGCACAGACATATAGTATTAAAAGCATTTAGGAATAATGGAAACAAATATCTATTACAAGGTTGGTCGTGTATCTAGCCGTGAAATATCAATACAGTAATTAATTACACAATCAAGGCTGGGTTGGACACTAATAACTTCTGATACTTGTTAGAAATTGAGACTTCGTAATTTATTTTCTTTTTTTAAATTTGTTTATTTAACTATTTCATAATTCGAGACTTGAACAGGATATCATGTGTTAATCAATATTAATAACAAATTTTACGTTTGTATCCACCGTCGACCATGTCTTGATAACCCATTAAGTAGATAAGACATGAAGTAAAATGTAAGAGACTTATTTCAAATAATTTAATCTTCTGTCAATAAATTAAATAAGGACATGTACAATATAGCGTTAACCACTCATTATAAGTATGTTCTTCAAATTAACTGGCTAGTATTATCACTCTTATATTCTTTCAATTAATAAATTAACTTCAGAATGTATTTATAATTTAAAAATTTATTTTGAAAGCTTTCTTTTATTTCGTATAATGACCATATTTGTTTATGTTTCCTGTCTTTGCATACTACAGTTTAAATACGCAAAGTAAATTGATAAACTCAGTCGGCATAAAAAATCAAATCAGTATAACAGCAGTATCGACGGTGATGAATTAGAATTGTTTACTTGAAATATTTCAGTCGAGTTTTTAAAAATAGAGGAATAAATCCTCGTAAATTTTATTTTTTAAATGATAAATATTTTATACCCCTTTTTTTTATCGAAAACACATTTCTTTTACAACTTTGATATCTTGCTACATCTGTGCAGCCAAAACCTTCTTACCATACCATTGTGCACAATCCAACTCGCCAGATTATATTAAACTGATCATTTATCTAAATCGTATTCTCAAAATGTTGGTTTTTTTAGAAAGATTAAAAACTAATATTTTGGGTTGTGTTTCATTGGAAACTAAAACATTATAAATGTATTTTTTAATATCACAACGTATACTTGGTTATACTTTTCATTCATGTAGATACTAGTTTTTAAATAAGTGAACGATTACCAATAAAACTTAATTATTTCATTCTTTTTTCATTTTACAAAAATCTCTTTTAATACTGATAATTAGATATAATTTCTATACATTCGTAAGGAGTAAATATATTTATATTGCATTTTCTCTATACGCTTTTTAAGTTCTTTTATTAATATATTTGATAATTTAAATATATGTCGCAAAATGATACAATTGAAAATAAACGTGTCCTCCATATGATTCAATTCATTTTATTTTTAAGTTTTTCTAATCTAATTTTTGTAATGGATATAGAAGCTAAAATGTTATACGCTTATTTCTTTATTATATTTCCATACATTTTATATAAAAGGTACGCTTTAACCCAAATTCTATTCTCAGTTTCCATTTCAATAACTAGTTTAAGCAATATAATCAGGCGCACCCATATTTTTATATAAGACTTGTGATGAGGAATTCTTTCGCAATTTCAAATTGTATTTTTAAAACATATTCTAAAAAATATGCAAAAATATAACATACCGCCTCCAATTTCTGAAATTATTGGGCCGAAAATCATGAAAAAACAGGTTTGCTAAAATTTTACTAAAAAATTACAACTGCAGAGATTGTAATAGATTTTATCATACTTGAAATATACCTTGTTTGTATGCCTGGGAAAGACTTTATAATACCTTTTAGTATATTTACATTGCGAAAAATTTATATTTGTAAATATTTTAATAGAAATACCAAGTATAAGACAATATATAAGACAACTTCATAGTGCAATTGCTACTTTTGCTAGACAGGTTTTTTATTTTCTTGCTTCTTGTAAACTATTAATTTTGGACACAGTAATCTTTATAAAATATAATGTATTAATTAAAATATATTTTTTATATTTATATTAACAATTATGACACCAGTAAAGAAGCTTGGATGTAATAAATAGTTAATATATAGATACCTATAATTGATAATATGCAAAGTTCCTTTTAGCAGATATGCATTTATAACGAATATATTTTTAGCATTTTAACATATTTTTAAATTTATAATTCCGTAAAGAGACATACATGTTTCCTAACAAAAAATAAATAATGGCTCAACGATAAATGAATATATTAATTTTTCTATTTAGTATTGTCATATATTTGCAGATACGGGCAAAAAATAAAATAAAAAACGTATTGTTTTTTAACTCATGACCAAGCCTCTCCAAGTGTGGCATTTTTATACTATTGCAATTCTTAAATATAATGTAAAATATTAAATATAACCACAAGACAATATAAGAAAGTTGGTTACAACTATTTCGTTTAAATGTTTTATTATTTAGGAGTCGGCATCGCATAATATTTTGTCCCGTCAGGTGAGCTCTTAATAGATTAACAAATTCAGTACAGATACCAAACGTTGTCGACATAATGATTTTGTTCGTGTGTTTATATACAGAGTCAGTTCCGATATTTTTTATATTCTATAATAGTTGAAAATAAACAAAATAACGGAGTCGCGAGGCAGGACGGGGCCACCCAGACATAAATAACTAGAGATGCTGTTTGTGTTTAATCAGCGGTCATTTTGAATCGGCGTTCAGTGGAGTAGTGACCTGTAAAAGTAGTGCACGTATTCGTTTTTGACGTAATTTCATCTAATTTCGAGTGATTACGAAAACACATATAAAAATGTATATTTTCATAAAGATCCTATTGTTCATTTTCTGTATTTTTTTTATAGATATTATTTATTTATACATTTTGATCAAAATCAAGCTACTCAACGATTTATTTTTTCATTCATGATAAAATACAACTCTTTTAAGTAGATAATCATAAATGTATTTTGTTTTAGTTATGAAAAATTTTACGAACGTACAAGTGAAAAGCTACGAGAGGCAGATAGTAAAACGTTCGAGCAATTCATTTTCTGCTTCTAAAATATCCGTATATTTTTTTTTGTGTACTAACTATTTATATTTGTGGGTTAACTTATTTTACTTCCTTTCCAAATTTAAAGTTTCTACGTCAAACTTTTCTTAATAAAAATGGCATTGTCAGAAGAGCAAACACTAAACGAACTTATTAGGGTTGCGTTTATTTTTCCTTTCGAGGTACGCGGTTTTCATAAAACATGAAGCATATTTAGAATTAATTGAATAAAAAATTAAAAATGGTAACGATTTAAGATGAATAAATGCTTAAATCACAAATTTTCTAATGATGTATTAGACCAAATTTAATAAATTTGAAACTAGAAAATAGTAATAATTTTCCAATTGTCAAGAAAATTTATATTTAGCATTAGCATTTATATCATAATATGAGAATTTATATCATAATACTTTTACATGAGCACTCTAAAAGTTAAAATATTTATAAAAGTTAATTTTTCAAAACGTATAAAATATACTGCTTGCCACGTCTCTTACAGGCGTAAAAAAATTGGTGTATATATGTAAGATCTAGGATTGTCGCTATATTTTTCATATAATCTGCAAGCCAGATTTATTCAATCCTAGTTTTGCACAATATTTGGCTCAATATTTTTGAGAATGAGGAAGGAATTCTATATTTTTGCCTATTTTTAAAAATATCTTCTTAAATATGCAATTTAAAATTATGAAAAAAATTTTTTTCTGTTTTTCATAACAAATTTAATAATTTTAAATTAATTACATAAGATAGATTAAAAAAGAAACAATTTTTATTGATAAAAGTCTAATGTATAAGTTGCTCGAATAACATATATGATTATTGAAAAAAAATATATGAGCAAAGCTTTCATCATATAATGTCATATCCATGAAGGTATTTGATTGCATTGCTTTCAATCAGTGTGAAGATTTTCCTTCAAACAGTCTTGTAACCAAATGAATGAAAGACGTAATTGAGAAGTACATTGATGTTCGTTTACTCGTATAATATTTAACAAAACCCTTTGATACCAATTTGGAAAGACGTCAATTATTTAATAAATGTGTAATGAAATATTTTGTCAAACAAACGGGTGAATCCCAATTTTTTTGCCTCATTAATAAGTAAAGTGTAATTAAATAATTAAATGTGAGCATCCCTTTTGGAGAAAAGCTAATATTATGTCTTCATTATTATCTGTCAATGGCACTTTATGAACGAAAGCACCAATATATCTGGAACCGAAGGCATCAAATCGGGGTTTATTAAACTTATGATTCTTCACTAGTTACACTGTCCTGGAATGTAGAAACAGCTACACTGTACTGTTCGTGAAGGTCTAAACACACAACCCAAAATTGTGTGATACTAAAACAAATATTATTTTGATCAGTACGAACTACAACTTATTTTGAGAAATTGGTTCCCTCGGAAACTTAAAACCCTTTGGTATTATATTTAAATAAATACTGTTTTTTATTTAAATGTTACTCCCTACAGTATTTCTTTCTATAGTATTTTAGTAATACGTCAAAAGATCATAATTCAAAATTGGTGATATCAGTTTGCGTAAAGTTCCAAGAACAAGTCATTCTGTTTCATTTTTTGTTGGAAATATATACTTTTGTTGAAAAATTATAATGTTTCAATGGAAGATACATTCGAAAAGAGATATTCGTAGAAAAGTAATTACTTAATGTCGTTCGGAATGGATCATGGAGTTACTTTAAATTAAAATTATTGTAAGTAATTTTATTTTGGTTTAGACCTTAGTTATTGAACTCTATAATTTTTTTAGTTTAGGCTTTTGGCTATTTTATTAAATCATGTTATTAAAATGTTATTGTTTTTATATCCAACTTTTTCACTATATTCACTCATTAGATCATGTGCGATGCATTCCTGCAATTTCATTATATTTAATGGATTCTTTGTTTATCGTTTAATTTATATATGTATGTTGTAATTTGTATATATGGCAATATAGATAACTTCAATATAGATAATTTCAATTAACAGAGAGCGCAAAAAAATTCTTAAATAAAACAGCGAAAGATTGAATTATAATGTTCTGAAACCGACGAAATCCTACTTGGAAACTCGCCTGTTTGCATTAATCAGTTCGTTGTATCGCATGTAGATAATAAATATTTTAGTGCATACAAAAAACATTACTGCTGCTTTATAATGACGTAGTATAATATTGCTACTCACCTTGATATCGTAGTGAGCAGTCGATAAATGTGTGAACAACAGTAAAAGTTTTGAATATTTTTTGCCAGCGAGATAAGAATATGCGATTCAAGCATGTGGAAACGAGAACGAATTTGACACCTACATGGCGATTATAAGCAGAAGTGGATACGTACGTCGCATTGTTATTGGCCCATTAAAAATTCACTTGTTTCCAACTGGCTACGCTTGTTTTCACAAAGTTTTGGGAAAATACTCCTTCAAAAATACCAATTTTATTTTTGTTCTCTGATTTGAGCAGTCTAATTTTTACTTTATAAAATGAATTTAAAATTAAAATACAAGTCAAATGTTCAGTGAAACTCTAAATATGCTAAAATACAATGAAATTTAAATTATTTTCAATCAATTTAAATTCAAAAAAACATTTATCACTAGTATTTACATCCCATGTGTTTAAGCACAATTCCATGTTATTATTTTTTTATCCAATATTGGCAACGATAAACATAATATTAGGATAAATTATTTAACAGCCAATCTCTGAAATTGAGCAATGGAAGTATTTGCCAATTTCTCGATCTAACTAGCGGCAATAAATTAATCATTACTGGTTATGTAATCTGCGTTTATCTGAAAATAAATCCAATTGTGATGAAAAATCATAAACGAGCACAGATTGTAAAATTTTAAATATACGTTTAAACATTATTCCAAAATATATAGCTAATTGTAAAATAAAATCACTTGTTGGGGCTTTTATATATTACTTTAATTAATTGCATTAATTTTTTGACTAAATAAATGCAATTAAATTAATTTATTTAATACCATTTGTTTAGATCTTTTATTATTTTTTTTGTTGAATCGACAACCTCTTGATAGCGACAACGATACATTTTCCTACTCTTTCCTAGTCGACATCTTATCCATTCAGATTACTTGGCCTATCTGGCCCTCCTCTACAGTACCGTTGAGATATATATAACTTCGAATAAATGGATGTTTTATCCCATTTCGGCAGTAAAATGTTTCGTTGTCGCAATTGCATTTAACTTCAGTCTAGTGACAAAAGGATCATAACTTTTATAGTATATCTTTGAAGATAAATTATGCAGTAAATATGAAATATTTGAAAATTGTCTCGCGGTTCCGCATATATATTAGATTATAAAAAATATTATCCGCAGTACCCGTATTAAGTTCCAAGTAACTTTATATACTAATCGATACTCGTGAATCCAAAACCAATCCAATAATATCTCACACACGAAGGTCAAGAAAATTTTCATTTATTTGTTCAAGAAATATCCCCCATTTTTTCCTGTTTGTGTGTTTCATGTATTTGTTCAAGAAATATTACCCATTTTTCCTTTTTTGTATGTTTCATTTATTTGTTCAAGAAATATTACCCATTTTTTTCCTTTTGAGTTAAAATGCAATATACCAGAAATGCCGGTCCTTTAAGAAAAAAAGAAAGAATAATGATCATGACTAAAAAATAAGATAACTATCATTTTTATACTCATTAAATTTTTTCCAAACTACATAATCTTTTGACGGAATGTCCTAGATAGGAAAAAATACTATGAAAATTAAGGAATTAGAAAAATCTTTAAAACCTTTATTTCAAGCCGTGTAACGCAGACTGTTTTCAAAAATTAAGTTTTAAAAAAGGTTCATATCATCGGTTATATATAATAGGCATACGATAATTTTTTGTATAAATTTATCAATTAATTTCAATAACCTATGCATACATAGTAATAATTTTACTGCCCTAGATAAAAGACATTATAAGAAAAATTAGAAAGGGCTTGATTTAATTTAGATATAAGCCCTATCCAAATAATTTAATTTTTAAATAATATTAAAAGTTGATTTGAATGACTGCTACCCTCATATCATTTATTTAAGTATAACTTCACTTACCATGGAAAAAATCATCGACTTCTCTTTTATTTATTGAAAGAACCTCTCAGTGACTTTTATAATATTAACATGGGCAGTTAAGTAGCGTATCAACAATATTTCAAACTGAACATTGATATCAATTAAGTTAATCGACCTCGCCAAGGCAGCACTTATTAGAAAATCAATTCATTATTCATACTACACTTGCCTGTTGTATAGTTTTTACCTTAATTAAATACAAAAGAGAAGGATACAAAGTAACGTTTTATTTAGAATTTATTTGAATTTATTTATTTCTAATTTATATTGATTGAAACGAATTCATTTGCTCACTTAATTATTCCATTACTTTTGGAAAAAGAAGAGACGACTGATTGAAACATTAATTTTTGCTTAATTGTTTTCAATTATTTTTTAAACGAGTAGGTATAATATAATGCTTAAAGAGGCATTACGAAATAAACCTTTAAAATATGTTGACATTATTATTTTAAAAATCACATCTTAAAACTTTCTTTTCATGCATTTAATTCGTTTAGATACATTATGTAAAGTAAAGAAACTTCGGGATTTCAATCCGTAATAGTGCATTATGGGTATATTGCAATGCACCAATTTTTTTTTAAATCACACTACATTTTTTTTATATTTAGAAATTATCGTAAGTAATTAACATGGAAATGCAACAACCTATACCTTATACATCGATAAACGTAAGGAATGTGATAATATTGCACGATTACTCTTCTTAGCGATGGATAGTGAATTTTAGTTGTGTGACTATTCCTATCATTTACAGAGTTTTACATAAGAAGGATAAAAAAAGAAAAGGATATTAAAATTAATTTCAAGGCCACTTTTGCTAACATGTCGTAAATCAAAATTATCGCCATTGAAAAATCTTTAATATCCATTCAATATTCCCTTAAATTTTAAAGATTATAAAAATATTATTGTCGATTTTAAAATAAACTTGACGGAATAATTATTCATACGATATTTTTTAAATGTCGTTTAGATAAATTATTATTCGCTTCTTATTAATAATATAATATTAATTCAAATTAAATATTTATGCATTATTTATAATTTAATATAGCAACACTCACGCATTTTGGTCTGGTTAGAATATGTTTGAAAGTATAGTTTTGATATAACAGTTGATTGGTTTAATGTGCGTCGATGGTTTCTGCAAAACGTTTTATTTATGATATCGAGTGAGTGAAATTACGAATATGTCGTTTTTTAGTGCTGGTGGAACATGGTATCAGAATATACCGAATGCCTCTATAATTACCCTAAGAATGTACGTCGAACGTTATCCGACAAGTGAGTCTAGGAGGATAAGCTTATCATTTCAGTGATATCAGGTGATACTTCTCCAATAATATCGATAGATATGGAACAAAATATGCTTACTCATTTTCGAAGGGAGCAAAATTCGAATACCAGACGCTGAGCGTAGATATTTTAAGTCAAAATTATTGCGAAAGTGCAGTAAGTACGCAGAAGGCACTTAACACGGAAATGGAATATGAAATTTAGGTGGGTAAAAATACATTTTAAAACAAAATAATTTGTGTCTAAATTACTATGTACGTGTTAAAAGAAACTAGGTCCTTTGAAACGATTAAGTGAAATTTTTTATTTTGACACTTGATAGTTTGCAAAGGCATTCTAAGTTGCCAAACTGATATTTAGTGTTAAAGTTTTAATTTCATACAAAATTTAAACTTTATTTATTTTATAAACTAGGCGACTACTTTAAAAAACAAGAAGCAAATTAATGGGACAAGTCTTTGTATTGACGAAGTTTTCTAATTTACGTCTGTTTATACAAACCAAGTTGAATTACATGCTATTTAAAAAAAAAATTAATTAATAAGCAAATTACAGTTATAATTAAGTTGTCTCTCTTGTATATAGGTAGGAAGCACAAAGTAATATTTATTTAATATATTTCAATAATCCTTGCATAAACATGATGAAATCAGAAAATATTCAGTATATAAGATACCTATATTTTTTTCAATATGAGTATGCAGAAACATACATAAATCGCCAATGAACTTTAAAATATCAACGCTCATACATGTTACAAGTCCTTCTAAAAAATGTTAAAATTACTACATCGTAGAATCCCAAATCATCGCTGCAGAATTTACCTACGACCATAAAGGTTAAAATTTCTGACGGAAATAACATTATTTAAAAAAGAGTACACTTTGATCTTCATTAAAAGGGAGAAATTACAGAAGTATTTTTTTAATCCAGCGGTAACCTCTCATTTCTGCTTAATGGCTTGTACGGACCGTTTATCGTATATCGCATATGCGGCGTTATTCGCCGAAAGACCGTCCTAATGATATCGAACACTCTATTACTCGCGACCGGTTTCGATAATTTAGGAGAAAAAAGTTTTGTCATATATTCAACGTCATTTTTATTTAAGGTGCCCCATTACTACATTTTATGAGCAAAAAAAAAACAGAATAATAATGCGTTTTTAAATATGACGTATTTATTAATTTTTATGACCTAATGTACAACTAAACTATATGTTCACTAACTTGATTATAAGGGGTTTGAGTTATGAATATAACTTGATAAGACAACGATGCAAATGGGAGCTTATCGTTGTAGCAGCGTCATATATCCGTGTGTCTGTTTTTCTATGAGAGTGATCTAATGATTTAATGCATAAAGTTTGTGCTACTTGATTCCAAATATATTCGACCTACTGACATTGAAATTATGATTATTCGACAATTTTTTTATGACTTAATCAGTAAGCATTTTAGTGAGTATTTATAAATAATATTAAGTTACCTCATTAGCTTTGATAGATATTGCCTACTAAACAAGTGTGAGCCCATTATAAATTAAAACATTTACAATTAAGTTCGTTTAGTCGTTTTTATGACAATCTTTTGCTTTTCCTAACCAAGGAAAAAAACAATCAAAACAGGTTTGTTGAATGACGTGGTCTTTAAAAATTACATTATTGAGAATCCTAGACGATTTTAGAATAAATTAAGTCAATGTAAAATGATCTTCGAAACAATTCTTTCGATTTCGTGTCGTCCGAAAATATATTACCTTAAGCTCATGATCGACGATCGATTTAGTACGCAGTTTTCAAAATCGCGTACTTAAAACTTGTCAACACAAAAGGTGATCGCCATGCGAGTAAATTAGAATTCAGTCAAGTTAGGCAGCGTATGTACATACATGCCTCTATAGCGTATTTTTTTTTTATTTAAAAACGATCTATTTAGTACGCCATTTTTAAAATCGCTTACTTAAAACTTGTCAACACAAAAGACGATCGACGTGCGAGTAAGTTAGTATTCAGTCAAGTTAGGCAGCGTAATGTATAGATGGATACCTCAATAGTGTATATTTACCTGCATGAATGGTGCTACCTGGGTTTAGTAGCTGCATATTATATATTCAAAACAATAAGGAGACGTCCTAAAGTCTGGACAAAGTCATGGTAGCAATCCAGGCAGAGATTGTCTCGTACTGAGTTGACAAGGGAACTACGACTAGAATGCGACTATTGTCGTAATTATTTAAGTATGTCTGATGACCTTTATTTGGAGCTTCTGAACATGGTTACATCGTTTATAGACTATAAAGTAGGAAATTGAGTTCAGACTATAGAAATATTAAACACAGTTAAGAAAAAATAAACTAAACCAACAACCGCATGATAGAACGAGTTTTTAAAATGGCGGCTCCTGGTTCCCGTCACTGATCGATATTCGTACTTAATCAACGTTGGTCGGCTCGTCGAGTAAAAATTCAAACATGTCAAATCTCGCGAGCTAGTTTGTCAAACTTAAAATACGCATACTTAATTTAAGATTCTATTATCTTAGGTTGATCCACAGTCGAATAAAGTCGCGAGCCTGGCTCGCGTTCACATAACCGCGTACTAAATCCATTGCCACTCATGAGTTTCACGGTGATCCCCGCAATTATTTTCTGCTCTTCAATAAGAGAGACTTGTAAATTTTACATTTTTTTTTCTTTTGTGCAAGTTTACAGAAGGAAGTTCTGAATTTTATTGTTACTAGAGATGAAACTATGATTATTCGCCATGATTATCGGGTATAAAGCGTCAATGTATTGGCGTAATCTGAGTTCATTACACTCCGGAAAAAAAAACAAATGACACGATCTTAAAATAAACAATTTTTGGAATTGTAATAGAATCTTAAAACCTAACCTAATTACTATTACACATCGTTATTGCATCAGTTAAACTATTTTATCAAAGAGAAGCATCGAGTAAGTCTGTTTCGGAGAGTATTCTTGCTGCATCATAATGCATACGTGCGCGCGTGCACGCATTATGATGTATCTTTCTTGTGGCCAAAACAGTTTTCAAGGATGTGGTTTTACTTACCGGCATGCATTATATAAATAACCTAATTTATCTCTGACCAATTATTATTTTTCCCTATAAATTAAAATAAGATTTGTGAGGAAAGAAATTTAACCTCAATGATATTTGGAAGTTAGACTATATTGAAAAAAAAATAGTCCAAAAAACCGAATCACTAATTTTTACATGTCGATAATAAACTGAAGACTACGGGATTTTCCCGAGAAGAAACGTATTAAATGTTATAGTTTTTAGATATTTACTTCTGACATTTTTTTTTGTTCTAGACAAGTTTCAATCCTGTTAAATTGTTTTTAACGTGTTTCAATTAATTAATTATATATCATGAAAAGCAAAGACAGTAATGTATTGTAATGACTGTAATGACTGTAGTTCACATTTTTTTTTAAATTTGTAGTTATGAAAAATTAAATTCTGGCTCGATTAGCATTTTTTGTAGTTTAAAGGTTTTATTTCTTTTTTTTGTTTAATTTCTTTTATTTTGTTATTCTGAAGCATGCTAATGAACAAAAAAAATATTGATTCGAACTTATTAAGTACCGCAACTTCTAGAGTTTCCTCATAAATATATTATAAATAAGAAATCAGTTTTATAGGAAGCGCACTGTTTAATAAAATACACTTAATATATATATATATATATATATATATATATATATATATATATATATATATATATATAAATATATATTAATCGAGGGTGAAAAATGAATGAATATGAAGTGGAGTTGCCGTATCCAATAACTAATTTATTTTGCAATAATTGCTATTAGTGGACATTGGTCGGAAAAATAATTAAAATTTTTACGAAACTATCGGAATATAGTTATTTATCTTTTTTAATATAATTGTAATTGATCCTTTTGTCACTTATTTTGCACAATTGAAATATGTGAAAAACTAGATGGCGATTTTTTAAAGAGTTTATTAAAACGCTATGTAATACAACTTTTTCTTTCCTATTTTAAATTTAAATGCAAGAAAATAAATGATAAAAGGACATCTGTAAGTACGAATAGAATGTGCGCTAAAAAATTTTCGTACTCAAATATAAACAATGAGAGTCCGTAGAATTTCTGCTAAACTATCTAAAATCATTACAATTATTTTTAATCAAATTGTCATCATATTATTAAAACTTTTGGTCAATTTCCAGTTACACTATTTTTTCATAATTTTTTCTTTGACAGTTTCGAATATACAGGGAAAGTTTTTTGTGGACGTATTTCAATACCTCTATAAATATCTTATAAAACTTTCCGAAATAGTTTTGAAATTTTTATAAATTATACGATATAGAAAATTTAAGAAAAACTTAATATTTCATATTTTTCTCACAAGAATATTTTTGAGTATTAACCATTGAGATTATTTCCGCCTTAAACTTTTTCTCAAAATGGTTGTAAATATTTTCAACAATACGTTTAATTGTCTTGACTGTTTATTTATATTTTAATAAGAAATTAATAATTATATTTATTGAGTTTCATTTCTTATTTTGAAATATTTTTTTGCGAATTCGTATTCTTTTCAATTGATGTTGATTCATCCCTCTACAATATTTAGAAAAAAAAACGCATTTGCTTCGAATTAACCTATACCGATTTGTATACACAAAAGAATAAACTGATGATTAATATCAATGCACAGCTCGGATTGGTTCGTGGAAAAACTTAGAAGTTACACTATTGGAGGAAACTGGAATTTGCCTAAGAGACTTAATTTGATCAGAGAACTTGAATTTGATTATTATTTCCTCGACCCATTCCAATGCGGGTTCAAAGTTTGCATGGGGTTAAATAATACATAGCCCTATTAACTTAAATGTATTCAAAGTATAAATAATTACCTAATATCTGTTTTACAGCTTTTTTTGGAACTCGACCCTCAAGATGATACACTAACTAGAGTTGCAAATTTGCAATAGAGTAACATTTTTGAACATTTCTATTAATTGGATGAAAATATTTTTTATATAATGCATGCAGCCAATAAGTTTGGATTTTTCAAAATTCAGCCGTTAAAGAGATAAAATTGGAGTGCAAAATTTGTAGGAAGAGAAAACATCAGATAATGTTATTAATACAAAATTTCGTAAAAGTACTGTAAAAATAAAAAAATTTAAGAAAAGTATTGGAGGTTTTTGGAAATTCACCTCTAAGGGAGTCAAATAGAGCGTTCCTAGTTAGGCGAAATCGAAATTAGAAAATCCGACATGATAAATGGCATTTGTGGAAGCTTCAATTTTAAATCGCCGTACATGAAAAATAACAAGTACGGTAAAAGGTATTTCAAGCTTATAATCAACGAAATTCAGATACTGACGATGGTTATCCGCAGTACCGAAGACGTTCCCTAGACAAGGGTAGTTCATTTGTTGATATAGAATAAATCTTGACAAACATTGTGAGACTTTTAAAAGTTTTTAACGTTCATAACATTGTTGACTGAAACTCAATGAAATTTTAAAAACATGTTTGCAAATGAGGAAACGAAGGAGCGGAAAATGGAGGAACTGAAGTAAACATACACAAAATCATATATATATATATATATATATATATATATATATATATAACAGAGGTGATATGGCGAATGGGGTGTTTTAACTAAGAAAACCTTACCAGTGAAGTGATATTCCCACCAAAAGCTACGATTTGGTGCTTTTTTGAACTATCTCAATAGATAATTTTACGAAAATTTTACTTAATTCAAATGTAAACAAAATTGGAATTGTAGATTTATTAGGAGGAAAAGTGGAAGCAATAAGTCTCAATAGGCGATCAGGATTAAAAGGAAAACATACTATGAGGCGGAGTATACACGGAATATCCAAATAATATAGAGTGCTAAAATTTTCGTATTATTTTGGCTGGAATCTAGTACCAAATATCGTTTGAAGCATTAAGAACAACAATTAGTGCTACATTTTGCATTGCAATCTACATACAGTATTTTAGAGTAGTTTGCACATGATGAATACAGCATTAGAAATTTTGTCAATCCCCTTGTATGGTATTTAAATTCGTGTCCTATTTTTTAGTTTTAAATGAAAAAATTAAATTGAAAGATTATTGATATTGAAAGAAAAAACAATATTAGATCATTTTACTTGATCTCTAATATTCTATTGTCTTGTTACAATATTTCAATGTGTAAGCTCATCTGGACGTTTTGCAGAAACTTAGAGCCGTGAACACAATGTAATGACAATTAACTACAATTTAAAGTTCTACATAGTTTTGTAGTCGAAGCCATTATTTTGACTGGATGGACATAGAGAAATACTGTTTATGCTGCATTTTATATTGATTTCAAGACTTTCCCTTTGAATCCAAGATATTGTTTTCCTCAAAGTTACCACCTACCTAAAAAAATCGTTTTATTTAAAAAGAACTTCACTTAACGTCGGATGTTTAAATCGTATTAAGTACATTAAAAGACATTTTTTGCGAAGATATATCACAAATATTACCTTTTGGTCCACTAGTTGGACACATATTAACAAATATTAGAATGTTCGAGACTAAATTGTACGATTCTGTAACTTTTTTATTTAAACAGATTCACGTGATTAAATATTTTCAAAACCTACTCATAGTGTATTCTTGTAACTTATTGTTCGATCAGCCAACAGAATTAGAAAAAAAAATATAATGAAAATCATATTATGAGACATTAAATTATTGTTTGTTTCTTATTTGAAAAAAAAACATAAAACTGTCTCTGCCAAAATCACTTGGTATAGCTTATTAAATGTTTCTTTTTTCATTTCAATAAATACACAATAATTCGCAAGTTACAAATAATTAATAAACTTATTAAAGGATAAAATGTAAATGACTAAATAAATATAAGAAATACATTAGATCTAACAAAAATTAAATGCAATAAACTTGAATACATTTTAAATCCATTTAAAAATGACAATCTACACCTACGATAACGTTAACATTTGCATAAATATTTTGAACGTACGTATTCTCATAAATATATACAATTTGTTTGATTTAAGAACTACGATTGGAAGATATATTTCAGGGCGTCAGAAATAAGCTAAGGTAATAATCAGGTCTATTATTGAAATATTTAATATATTGAGCACTATTAACCTTAAGAATTTTCATGGTGTCGTGCATGCGTCAGACAGAATAAAGATAATTTTTGGGTGAAATTGGCATGATTGCACTTTGATACTTAATATGTTAATTGAGCAGATATGCTATCTCATGTTTGCAAATGACCTTACATCTTATAACGGTAGTATCGCGGAACGCTTACAGTTAAGATCAACAGTGTACTATATTTATTATGGTAATTTGGGATGAAGCAAACTGACTGCGAGCTAACTTGAATAGATGCAAGTCTGTCATTGCATCTATTCAAGTTGCATTGCAATTATCACTTCGGTATCGAACGAAAGTCATCAAATACGTTTACGATTAAGTACCCAGCTAACCTTTCATGACAAGTGCCGCTCGTTTGTCTATAGTTTGGAATTTGGTTGCATACCATTTTACCACTATGTACTCAATAACGTTAAGGAAGAGTTGTTTTCTGACTCCTAAAAATAAGTATTTTTTCTTCACGAAAACAATCGAAATAATTTTAAGAAACATGTATAAGGTAAGATAATAATCTCCTTGTAATTTATTATATTAAGGTTAATTCGTTCTTTTTCACAAGTGTTACATATATTGTGAAAATACAGCAATTTATGCCAGGAACTAATATATTATCTGAAAGAGTTATTTTTTATTTATGAGCTTTGGTACTCTTTCGGTTATTTTATTTGAAAATACATTACTGCCCAATATTAGCACAGGTATTTTGTTACTTATGTTTTGATATCATAAAATATATTTGTGCTTAATATTCGAAATTCGTAATACTGACATAAAAAATTATATTACGCCCTTTCCGAAAAAAAAAATATAATTAAAATTTTTGCACCTTTTCTTAAAAAAATATTACTGTGACGATGGATCATTGTGAATTAATCTCAGAAAAAATATCAAATAGATAATCTGAATCAATATTGCACCACTTTTTTGTTCCATTTCTTTTCATATTTTAGGTAGGTTAACATAGTATACACGTATGACTTATACTTTTACAGTTTATAGTATGCTAGTCCATAATTTAAATAGTTCGGAAAGTATTTCAAATTGTTTAGTGTACTTTCATTAAAATAAAATCGTTTTACATAAAAAAAATGTTTATCTTTTTGTGATCATAATTCATAATAATATTCTAGATAACTTGGTGATTTGTTTATTTAACAAGCTCATTGCCGAAGAAGAGAGATAAGAAACTATTAGAATAATTGGATGGTGCTCAGTGACATGAAACAATTATTCTGTTTCATTTAACAAGCTCCTTATTGTGGAAATAGGAATGTAGAGAATTATGTGGAAAAAATAGGACGTACAATTTAACTAGTAAATTTTTCTACTAAGGAGCCACTGATAGGGCTGACAAATCTACCAAAATAACATAATCATGCGAGAGTAACTCTGGCCCAAAAAGCCATTATCACAATAATAAATTATTCTGTCCTGGCGTATTTTTTATTAAAAATAATGTGTATATTTGGAGGTTAGTGTTAAGTAAATTCTTATATTTCATTAGTTTATAAGGTCTTTTACATACCCTTTATTCATCCATGCAACCCAGGATGTTTCCATGCTCCCATTCAGAAATCACTGCTCACCCCATTTTTCATATACTTGAAAATTTTTTAGGGAAATAACTTATATATATATATATATATATATATATATATATATGAAACAATTTATATATATATGAAACGATTAATATATATATATATATATATATATAGGGAAATTTTTTAATATGTCATTTCATTCCCAACTTTCACTATAGGAATTTCTAATGCGATGGGAAAATGGAGTTGTTTGATGTGTTTGTGGATATTCTCGGCAATTTTTCTAGAACTACCGTACACAAAATTAAAAAAAATAGTTTTAAAGGATCGATAATAGCATAAGAAACTGAACAATAATTTTCTCCAGTGAAGTACTGGAGAAAATTATTGTCCAGTTTTGCCCGCTCAAAATTTTCATATTAATTTATTTGAATGTTAACTATTGCAATTTACGCAAGTTGATATTGCACCAAATTTCAAGTTTCTGCGTTAAACGTTTGCTGCATCTTTAGATCCAAAAAAATAAACATTACCATCAGATACAAAAAAAACCAAACATTACCTCTACTATGTTCTTTTTGTTTCTTTAATTTCCGTTCTATTAAGCTTAATAGAATAGGATTCCATATGTTCATATTTAAATTTATACGTTAGGAATTTCCATAGAAATAAGCAGTATTTTAGGATAATATTTATGTCAATATAAAAAAAAATTATGTCACCACAAATTTATAAATAAAACAATAACATTACTTCCATATTTTTTATCTCTCTCCTTTCTTTTTCCTAAAATAACAATTTTCTTTTTCCTAAAGTAACAATTTTCGTTATTTATAAAATATATCAATTTGCTCGTTATTATTTTAGGGTAGTCTTAGATCATTGTCCGAAATAAATAATTTAGGTTTTAAGGAAAATCCAAGATTAAGAACAAGGCATAATTTTTTTTACTCAAACTGATCCTTCAGTATCCTGTACTGTGATTCCTCCATTTACCTCACAAAATGTTTATGAAATAATTAGATAGCGCGAAAACACGGTCAGATTTTACTTTCTGTAATGCTTGTCGTTCTATTAAATCTTCCTACAGATTGTTCAAAAGTGAATTGTCTCTTTACCCTTAAAAATTGTGGCGATAAATATTACGATATCTGTATATGTCCCAAGAATTTATTTGTTACATAAAAGGAATTGTATTTCTTCGTAAGCTTTTTCAAAAAAATTTAAAAAAATTCACCATTCTTACGTCTGTTTTTCACAATACTTAAAGGGTTCTTTAAAAGTTTTCACAATACTAAAAAGGTTCCCATGTAAGTAAAGTGCATACTATTGAATGGAAAATAATCCAAAATATCTTTCAAGTATTTCAAATTTATGTTCAATTTACCATTATTTATTCAAAGACCGGTTTGTCTAACCATAAGCTTGGAAATGACGCGTAATATGCCCTATCCTCTCTATGGTTTAAAAAAACATAAACAATTCTGGACTGCCTTTGCTTAAAAATTACAAGTGAAATTATTTTAATTACTATATGTCAACCATTTTGTGAAACAAACATATATAGATAACAAGAGAACACGCATATTTAACCGTTTTCTTACCAGATTTCTCAAATATTCGTTAATTTAATTAACTCCACAATTATTATGTGCATAAAATAAATAATAAATTACATTATTTTTAATATCATAAAATGCGTATATGTCATTTTATTTTTATCTGAATGGTCACTGGGTTCAGAAAATTTTCCTGTTAATTATTCGAATAAATTTTCATGATGTTAAGAATAGGAATCATTTATTCAGAAATATATGATTATGTTTCTGATATTTTAGAAAACATGCCTAAATTACTTACCAAAACTTATTTCAAATAATATGCTATTGTTTCATCTATTAAAAATTTATAATCCTACATATAGGAAGAGTTTTATTCATAATCCTTTTCCGAAATATTTATTTATATAAGTGCATATATAGCTCGATGGTAAGCTGTTACGTTAGTTGAGAGTGGCGAGGACTCCAAACCGCTGCGTTCCCACGCAGGCCGAAACCCCATTGTGAGCCAAGAGCTCGACTCGTCGCTACTGCAGACACTTTAGATTCATTCACTCGTTTATGCATCAATCTATCCAAATTTTAGTCGTTTGAATAAAAGGTACCCTTGTCCAGAGAGAGCTGTTTTAATTACAATTTTCATTGTTTTATTTAATGTATTTACTAGCTGTACCCCATGGTTTCACTCGCTTGAAATTCGTAACAAGAAAAGTTATGAGAAATTTTTTTGAAAATTCCCCTGAAATGTTGCTCTTGGGTATAAACAAAACTACAATTTCATCAAAATCCGTTCAGTAAATTTTGCGTAAATGACGAACAAATTAACATACAGAAAGTGAGACAAAAATAATAAAAATAAGTTTTTTGGCTTCTATTAATATTGTTTAAGCTAAATCCATCACTTAAAATATTTTCCATCTAGGGAATTCGCTCTGTTACAATTTTATTAATAGTACGTAGATTGTCGGTTCGCTAGTCGCTTTATATCACATACGCCCCAAGTCTCACTGAGGAACTACCTAGATTTTGATGGTTAATATATATATATATATATATATATATATATATATATATATATATATATATACATACACATATATACATATATATATATATAATTTTTTTTATACACATATATAAGCCACATAGTCAAATATTTGTTTCGCGCTTTCCACCCTTTCTTAATAAGTTACTTATTGAGAAAGATGTAAATATGTGCTAGATAAGTTATTTCATTACTGGAAAATTAACCAAATTCTTCTTTTAAAGTTAGCTGTGAACAGTAGAGAGATGAAAACTTGATTTCTTGAGGAGATTTGCGAGAGAAGTATCGATAAATGAGTTAGTATTTTCCTTCTGTATGTTTTCAATACTAGCGAATATCCAACTTCACTCGCGTGTAATATTAGTAGAACCGAAGGCCAAATGATATTTTCTGTAATTACTTTTATTTGAATGGAAAAATTTAAAAAACAATAAAAAATAGTTACATGAAATATATTTATTTTTACATTAACTATTTATAAATGATTTTGAATGGTCTCTCGCTATTGAGAATGATTGTTAAGAAAAGGTAATTATTAACTTTGAATGTTTTCAATATTAATCAAGTTTGATCAAATCAAAAATACTGCAAGGGAAGCTAGGTTAACATTTAAAATTTTATCTGCGTATATATTTATATACACACACGCACACACGCACATATATATATATATATATATAAATATATATAATATATATATATACACATATATATATATATATATATATATATATATATATATATATATATCATAACAACGAATTTGGCTGTGAATGAATTTTGTCCATCTATCACATTACCATATGAGAACACCGATACAAATAATAGAATTACATTTGACAAATTAAAGCCGTAAATATATGAAAACTGTCAACTGCGTCCTAAATCCTAGACATGTATAAAATTTCAAGTTTGTCTCTATTCGGGAAGTGTATTATAATTTTTGAGGTCTCTCAGTGAGGATAAATATATCTGTCAGAGGGTTTCTTAGGTATTTAAATTCACGATTACTGAAGTTAAATACCTAAGAAACTGCTATAGACCTAAACCAGACATTTGAAATATGTTATAATATGGTATATATCTTCTGATATACTAATTATACTTCCAGGATTTGCTGGAGCGGGGAAACGAACGGGTGAAAATAGGTGCGAGTGGCTTTGAGTAAGCACTGTGGTATCCGGTAGTGCAGCTCACAATTTCATGGTTCACTGCTGTGCATCCAGGTATTACAGTTATAAAAATACGTCCATAGAACTGTCACAAAAATATGGTTACCTGAAGTTTCTTTTTTTTTGTTTAAGCTATACAATATTTCAAACTACTTAAATTAAAGTGATATATATATATATATATATATATATATATATATATATATATATATATATGTGTGTGTGTGTGTGTGTGTGTATTATAATTTTATAATATATTGGCAAAAACCCAACCATAATGCTTCTGTCTACATTCAGATTCAAAAAGAATGCTTCCAAGTGAAAACCATTACACGAAAAAGAAAAGTTAAATATTTTTTTTGACGGATTATATCAAAATTTTGCCGCTAGTAAAGTTTTGAATTGAACTAAATTGATTATTAGCAAGAGAGTTGCGACAAGAAAGAAACTTCAAAGAGATGGAAACCTAATTATTAAACGTCTTGAGCACATTTGGGTATTTTATGTTTTTTTTCGTCTTAGTCATCGTTGTGAACTGAAACTAAGAGAAAGCAGGAAAAATTGAAGCTTCGATTGTTGTATACTTAAATTTAATTTTAATTCATTACTCTTATAGATTTTATTGTCGCACAAATTTAAATTTCTTGCAAACTTTTCACTTTGTCGAATTTATAAAGTAATCGGTCCCCCACTTTGACGATTCTGTTTATATTGCTCCCAATACTTTCTTCTCCATATCTTCATGATCATAATGTTAGAATATAAAATTTATTGTTAATTTAGATGTTAAGAACTCAAAAAAAATAAACAAGACGGGACTAAATATGAGTGTGATATTAGGGTAAAATTCTTTGTATTATTAAACCTTAAAAACCGGAGGCTATTTTTTTAATATTTACATAGTTTAACCTACCGTCTCGATCCTAATTATGGGAAACTCAAAATAAAAGAAACAGATTCTGCCTGCATAATAGGGCAATGAGTAAGCACAATATATGTAGATAACTGGCTCTGCTAAATGAAAAAGAAGAGCCTTTTCCATATCATACAAAGAAAAGCTCTAAAACGTTTTCGACAGGGGATGTTAGTTTCAATTATGCAAAAAAATCTTATGACGGTGAAACATTACAAAAGACGGTACTACTTAAATCTATAAAATGTTACAGCCTTGATAAAATTTTCGACAGTCTGAACATTGAGAATACGTGCTGCTTCAACCATACTAATTTGAAAGAAAATATTTATACTAAATGTAATGCTCTCAAACGGCTTTAGTAATACAGCTTTGAAAGAGTTGAAAAAAATGTAATGGAAATAATGGTTATACAATTTATTCCTAAAATATTTAGAACATATTATACGTAGGGCATAAGTCATCCATAATACATATATATATATATATATATATATATATATATATATATATATATGTGTGTGTGTGTGTGTGCGTGTGTGCGCGTGTGTATGTGTATAATTTTTTGTAAAAAAATATTTTATGTGACCTTTGATGTATAACACCGCAAACTAACAATATCAGAATAAATTCCAATAGAAGAGTGTGATAAAAAATATAGGGTTAAATAAAAAGTATGGAGTTTATCAAAAAATAAAAATACAGGGATAGGACTTAATATAAACATTTTAACATGTATCATTTATCCAAAATTTATAATTTTAATTAGTCTACCGTATAAAGTTTTTCATAAATGATTCCTCATAATTTTAGTATTAACGAAATTTGACAAGTTTACGACAATATTATTTCATTCGTAAGTTCTAAATGGAAAAATAAGACAATTTCAATGAATGTTTCAAAATGTTCAACTTTAAAATATTTGTTGTAAAGGAAAACTACCAAATTTTATTGTTTGTTAACAATCAAACATTTCATAAGTAATTAAGTAAAAATTTGTATTTTTTGATTATTATTTTGAAATAAAAATTATACTAAATAATTCTGAATAATACTGATAATTTATTACCAAGTAAATAGTGGTAAATAATTTACTAAATGTTTATAAAAAAAGACATAATATCATTCCTCTTATCCGTTATCAGATATCCAATTACATGCACATCGAATCGTATAAAACAATTATTGTAGAATTTCCATATTTACACCATAACTATATAGAAATAAGTTAATTGCTATATAACATATAACCCATCTAACCCCAAAACATATATAATATTGTAATATTCTTTTGACACGAAAAGAAAATAATTTTATTCGTATAGCCAAATACACAATCACTTAGAAATCTATCGCCAATATGTAAATCATTTGGTTCACATTGATAAAAATTGTGACTTCAAATTAGAATAATCAATTTGCATTTTACGGGTTCAGGTGAAATAAAAAAATCAAAATGAACAAAAATTACTACCAAACTTAAACACCAACCGAAGGTGATCTACAGTTTCTTCTTCACTAAAATTAGTTTAGTATATTAATTGAATCGAGTAAATGAAACATATTAAAAAAACAGTAATAAAGATTTGACTTTCCACAAGTCTTCATTTTTACACAAGACTTACATATTTACTTTACAAAAGACGTCAGAAGACTTCCATCACTTAATTTTTATCCGTGGGTCATTTTCTCTCAGTATGGTAATATATATATATATATATATATATATATATATATATATATATATATATATATATATATATATATATATATATATGTATATATATATATATATATATATATATATATATATATATACACTTATATATATCGACTTCAGCATATGCGGATTCACAAATGATGTTGATTTATTTGCTTTTCGTTTTTCATTCTGAAATAATTATTTTAATTTCACTTTCAAATTGATTATAAAAAAATGTTCCAGCTTGTTGATTTCTTTATAAACCTCTCTGTACCAAAACTAAATTCTAGACTTACATAAATTTTCACAGGTAATATGCACTCGCACTTTTATTTGATGACACCAAAATTATTAGTTATGGGACGACGTTTATGACAAATTTCGGAAGGAATGTTTTTGAAACGTTAATGTAATTTATTTATATGATATATTTGTAAAATTATTATAAAATATCCAGCTAATGAAGGTATGCTGTAATAGTTCTATAAATGAAAATTATTATGACCACACATAACAACTGAAATAATTTATTGATTTACATCCATTTGCAGTTTTTCATATCATTTTTTTGGAGATTTTTTTTGCGTAACTTTTGTATTTGAGATATGCGGATATGTGTGCTCAGAAAAGATAGTTTTCAATACATATTTACATTTATTGTAATTTAAACTATCAAGTAACGAAGAAGCAAACCTAAAAAATGTTTTCAAAGGGATTTTTAAATAACAAGTTTGATTATTACTGTAAATAGAGAAAATGTCGTATACGTTTCATTTTATGTAGTTTTCTCTAATTTAATTTATTATTCTTTATGGTGTTTTATACTCTTTTTCCAATTTGTCACTACAACTTACCTACTATCACTCCCCTGGTGACCTATATTTGTTTGATAAATGTGAAATACCAAAAATTTGTCACTAACTCGCTTAAAATTAATTCGCAGGTAAAGTGTTTTTGTAGAGTATATTTGTTATTCATCCTATTATTATTATATGCATATCTCTCAGTTTCTTCAGGTCTCGTGAAAAATACTAATTTGGAATTTTCCCTCGTTCTCGTTTCTCTTCTAGTTAATTTATAAATACGAAAGTGAGTTAATATGCCTACTTCTTTGTCGCAATTCCGCGTCTCAATTACTCAACCGATTTGCTCGTAGTTTATTACATATAGAAAGAGAATTAATTTTTAGTGATTACAAAAATTACCCTGTAAGAGATAAGAACGTTAACACAATAGTATAAGCGTACCTTAATCTACAACAACTATATTTTACCTTTCTTTACTCGAGCAAAGCCACGGGTCAAAGGTAATCAATAATATTTCCAATGCTTTTTAGTGTTCAACATAATAATATGCAAAGGTAACAAGGAAATGGTAATATAAGAATTAGTAATTTATGTAGAACCCGGTACGTACCTGCAATACTTGCCAGTACGAAAGATTTCACTCCCTTTCCACTCGTAGAGACAAAATTATGAAAATTTCTAAATTTTTATTCCTTTTTCCACTACAGGGGAATATAATGGCTAATATTACGAGCTAATTCATCTAAATGAGACACGTAGTCGATAAAAGCTTATATATAATATGTGCTCTATGTGACCATCGCATAAATTAAGGTGTTTTTAGTTATTAGCTAATTTGAGTTATGTATTTTAAGCTTTCAGAATTGTTTATATACATAATTTGTTTTAATTATATACGCTATATACCATTATTTATCAAACGGTGGCTGAGTAACCAGAGCAAAAGTTTAGCAAATCGGATAAAAAATATTCATGATTCAACCAGAACGCATTAGTGTATTTAAAATATTGACCTAATTAGAAATCTGTTGGCAAGCTGTAAACCGAACAAGTCGACAAGTTGTAGAAGTGGCATAGATCCGTCCGTACATTTATCGTAGGTTTCGATTTTTTATTTTACGTATTTACATATTTAAAAAAAAATGTGGCCTTTAAATATAATGTTTCTTATTTGTATTATTGTATATTTGGAATCAATAAGTTAATAAACCTTCAGGGACTTTTGTTTACGCAAGATTTCATTTTATTTAGTACATATCTTTTATTTGATTGAATTATTCAAACTTAGTGAATCCAAGTTTTCAGAAATATCATGTAAATTTTATCATGTAAATAAATCAATGTTGCCATTAATTTATACTTTGAATTGACTATACTGAAACAAGAAGAGTAGTGATACATTGGCATCTATATTTAAATGTCTGTATTTTTTCTGTACAACGGTAACATTCAAATGATTAACAATTATAATAAATGAGACTCTAAATTTTTTTTTTCATAAGCTTGTCCTAAGCTTTATTATATTATTCTATAACCAATATATCGTACATGAGAGAAATATTTAAAGCTACTCCAAATTGAAATTCGAGATGTATATATAGTGTTTGGTATTAAATGAAAGACGACAAAATATAAATGTAAAAAAAAATAGTTTGTTTCTAAGCAAATTATTTAAGTTAGACAAAAAAGGAATATTTAGTGTAAAGTAGTAAATTAAAACCAATACTTTAAAAAACTAAAACTAAAACTGAATGGGGGAAAAACCATCCGCTGACTAAAATCTACCAACAAGTATTTGTTTCTCTTCCGAATTAAGTACAATCTGGGAATTACTATCAATATATTTGAATTTTGATACTTATTAAATTTTTTTAAACACCTTTATAAAATGTAGTTGGAACAATATAAACACACTTAATTTATTACTACTTTTGAAATATATTTGCAAGTAGGACATGTACATGTCAGAACACCAATGTAACCTTTTCTAAGATGAAACTAATCTAATGTAATATTAAAACTAGGCATACTTTAACTTTCAGAAGGTTTCATGTAGTCTAGTAGTTCAGGATTCTCAGCTCTTGGGTGTTACCGACAAGTTGGATGGTTTCCGCGTTGGAATGATTTAATAGTCTCTTCGTGTTTTATGACGAAGTCTTAATTCAACTCACTAACCCATTTAACTTCCAGGTCGTTGTGGAATTTTCGTTCGTTGTATAGCAGTATGCATTTGTCACCGGTGGAAAATTTTGTTTAAACTACGTTGTATTATTTGTCGATTTGTTAGGTTGGTGAAGATTTACAGTTGCACATATGTGCAATTAAATAAATTACAAGATTTTATAATCGTAGTTATGATAATTTCTTTCACACTTAAATTTTTGTGTCTGCTATGCATCTGTGTTTGCCATATTCTGACGTTCAATTAGTGAATATTAAAATACAAAGATATGATAAAGGCTAAAGGTTATTTACTAAATTGTAATCATAATACGGAAAACGAAAAACATAATGCGGAAAACATCAGATGCTTTATACATGTTCAGTCAGCAAATGGTTTTATCCGCATTCGGATTGTATTTTTTTCCTTATATATTTTGTTCAAGTAAATTCCATGCATTTATCACCTTTCCTGTAATGACTACTCTTCAGCTACTTACTTATTTACCCAACGCTACAACCCACAAAAAGATTAGGCCTTGTTGACAACTTTTCATTTTCACTGGTCTATCAACGATGGTAATATCTGTTTATGGCTGCTGACGTTGATGGTTGTCTCTTGATTTGAGTTTGAACACCTTTTTTATGTACCAGTTGGTTTCCCTTTCATTGTCTCTTGTCAATATACCTGGTCCATGACTCCTAGTCTTTTTATTTATGACTCAGTATTCATTGCCGTCAATGATGTTTTTAAATTCAACGAGTTACTTTTCATTCATTCACATGGTTGCATAATAATTCTTCCTTGGGATTTTCCCTTCAAAGATGATCAATAGATTTTACTTATCACACTCCTAAAACGTCTGCCTTCCTGTTTTTCTACTTACTCACTTATGATTCAACTTCTTCTGGATGGACTGTGTTACAGTTTATGTTGCTAATTTTACTGTTAGTGCTATTTGACGTATTCGCACAAAGTAACTTTAACTCAAGGAATTTAAGTGGCCGATTTTAGCTTACTTTGTCTAAATCGTTTGAGTTATATCAAAATAAAATGTTTTTCATAGTTCTAGCTTTTAAATAACTTTATGAAAAGCACCACGGAAGCACATACCTTTTTTTCAAATTTCCGAAAATTTTGATTAAATTCAATAGTAAAATAATGTAATGGGGATATTTTTAGGAATTTATTTTATATATTTTTTGTAAAACTAATTACATATAGCCAAATTACGTGTTTTTTTTTCACACAAAAATAAAAGATATAATTTGTAAACAAGCACTATTATATATCTATAAATAAATTTAAATATCAGATTTTAATAAAAATAAAACACTTAATTACAAATTCCTCTTATTTCCTAGCAAAAGCTGGTGTGATATAAATATGAATTCCTCTGTCAATATTAACTTCAAAATTGCGTATTATATTAATTTTTATAATAAATGTAGAAAACAATATTAAAAGAAAATCATTGTCCATGCTTTGTAACTTCTACATCTAACTATAGATCTACATTGCTACTACACATTGATCTACACTTACCACATTACATTGATCTACACTTTCTAACGATCTACATTGCATAGAAAACCATTTAATAAGAATGTATGTATATTTGTACGTATATATGACTACCCAAGGGTCAATCGATTAACGCATTATACGCATCAAAGGAAAGCGAACGCCAGCTCTCCCCACGGAGGATATAAGTCTTATCCTTAACAATCCCTGAACCTTGACAAATGCGACCATCATCTTACATGCGCTTCACTTAAGCGAACCGTTTCAAAAAATGCGAGTCTTGTCTTTAGCGCCTTGTTTTGTAGCACTGTTAAAATGTATTAGGTAAAGAAGATACGTTAACAAGAGAGGACGAACTGCGAATTTGATAGATATTAGTGCTAACGATATTTAAGTGATTGTTATGTAACGATTTAAATTTATCAGGATATCCTAAATTGATCTTTCAATTATAAAAATATGCAACATCAAAATTACTTCTTGCCATTTGTTGATATTTTCTATTAAATAAGATCAAACAATTCTGTCGATTTTACAAAGTGAAGTGATTTAATCACATAGTCAGTGCTGAATTTTGAAACATTCCTTTGTCTACTCGCCCGTCACCCCTAATTACTTCGTGTGAGTAACCAGATCGTATAGATATGCTATGATAATTTTGAGAAATATTACTTTCTATAAATTTGTTACCATAAAATTGACACATTCTCCCTCATTAATAAATGGAAAATATAATTTACACTAAACAATTATATTTGACATTGCCTCCAAATCCAAGTACCAAGTCCAGTCTAGATGACTGGTTTGATGAGCAATGACGACTTTTATATCGATTACGACCTGATTTGCGATTTATATATATATTCTCTGTTTAAATATTAAATATTTTGTCAAACTTTTCTTCGATTTGTGCACACGTAATTGTATTCATGCCCATATCAAAAGTACTAAGTATTTCTAACATCGATTTCATTTATTTAGATCTACAATAATATCTAAAAATATGTGTTAAATTGTATCCACCATCTTGTCCACACGACATTATTACTAATTCACATTCACAATAAGATGGTAAGTTTCGGCAACGATGACACGAAATATAATTGACTTAAACCTTTTTGACATAAACGACGTAAACTCTTCGTTGATTCTTAAAATTTTGAAGTTTATTATATTGATTTACTTATTAAAGAGATTTGAACTTAGTATTTATAATTCCAGAATAAGATTTTCGACACCATGTTTAGTTCAAATAACGAGAAATGAGGTAGATTCGTATTAATTTATTATAATTGATAAAGACGAGGCGACTGACAACTTAACTGACAGGACTATGATAACAAATGTACTGTGTAAGGTACGGCAAGTCGCACTCAAAAATAAGCCTCTAATCTTATGAAGCATAACTCATAGTGATACACAACTTATTTTTATAGCATTTTTTCATGTTATTATAATCTACGTTTCTGTTCGTTGTAATTAGTTTTAGTACCATACACAGCCAATAATTTTTAAAATTTTTGATAGTAAATGGGAAGATAAAAGTGAATATAATACAAGAAATTAGCTAAAGTCATGTACTCGTAACAGAAACCTAAATAATTGAAACTAAAATTTCTGGTATATACATAAATTTATATAAATGTGTGTGTATGTTTATGTATGTATGTGTTTATATATATATATATATATATATATATATATATATATATATATATATATATATATATATATATATATATATATATATATATATATATATATATATTCTAATATTTGTGATCAAAAATGTTTCCAAAACATTTCCACAAAGCGTTATTTAGTTTATAGATGATACTTAATCTTACCTGCTCGATAACGTTGATACATTCTTAAGATAAAATCATTCCACTTGACTTTCCCGTGAGTTAATAAAATTGCATTAACAAAATACAATATTTCAAACTCGACATCTGAGGTATATTATGAATTCTTTTAAAAGAAGAAATTTTCTCAGCAAACTAGTATTATTCTTTCAATGTAATCTAATAACTGAATTTAGTCAAAGTATTTAATAGTAAGTTCTTTTCGCCATATCCTCCTAAATTTACATTAAGCTAATGCCCTACTGAATGATAAGTTGCCACACTGTTTACTAAAAATATATTAAGTTTGATGAAACTACGCTTGCTAAACAACGAAAGTCCAAAGCAGCTTTCTATTGGCGGTCAGACACAACTATTGAAAGACATTACTATGAAGTGATTCACAAAGGAAATAACCTCTCGCACGTGCTTGCAATTAAAACTTGTTCAGCAATAGTTAGTTAGACTTGTTGTAGGGTAGGGGGAAGATGCTTGACTTATAAAGCGATTGAAATTATGGTAACAGATGAACTTGTGTTATATTTAAATTTCAATACAAAAAATACATCGAATGAAAGATGCATTACCGTCATTTTTATATTGGGATCATCTGTACTCAAAGAAAGTAAATAAAACAAGCTGCTTTCCAGCAAGTGGAATTCTTTGTACGTAATATAGGTATTAAATGTATTATTCTTGTTTATTTTCTCACGTAAAAAATTGTTGGAGTTTCAAAAATTGAACTCAATAAAAAATAGCGTCCATTATAAATATTTCGGAAACTTGAATGTTTCATCTAAAAAGAAAGAGACAGCTTTATCATTCTCAAACTTCGGCAAACGGCTATAATATTTAGTGTATTGCTTCAAAGCTTCTATTCAATTTTCAAAATAATGTTAGTATGTAACTATTAGATACATATACACAAATATTCAATATTCATTTTATCTTAAAAAAAAACCATTTGAAAAAAAACTAAAAAACACTAAAATTGCGATATCGTGGTTTTGACGAGCAAAAAAATAAATATTTTTACGTAAGGATAAAATAAATGCTAAGGGCAACCCTCGAAATTGAAGTCAGCTCCTAGTCAACTGGAACTTTATCTTATTTTTCTCAATTGTTGCTAAATAATTAACTTTAAGTCTTGGGTTTTTATTGAATTAAAATTAGTTTAATTTCTATGTCATCATCTAATTAATACGATATAGAGGGAAAACACGGTCTTGAAAGCTAGATGAAATAGACGACGGTGACGAACAAAGATGGTTAACGTCTTCTGGTTCGAAATTTTTAACGTAAAGTGCGAGTTTAATTAAATGTTTAGAGATTGCAGTCAGTAATTAAATATTTCGTACAATAATGAAAGAGCATTCTTCAAAAACCACGGTTGAGCAAGGAGCTGGTTTCGATGTTAATGTCAAAGTAATTTTTATGTATTTGATTCGAGTTAACGTAGCAAAAAAGCTCTAAAAATGATACGTTAATTATATTCGGCAAGAACTTCGTTTCAAGAAATACTTTTTCTGCAACTGAATCCAGGAATAAAGATAGTCCTTGTTACGTAATATTAACCGTAATGATTTTATGATGGCAGTTTTTTGATCCCTATAACCTAATGCGGCCTGGTAAGTAAGTTATTAGAAACAAGCGTATGTACTATCAATAAATGCAAATAATGATGTTACGCTCAAATACATTATAACCATTCAATTCCTAACTTCTCACCCTCATAAATATCTAAAGACGGCATAAGAAGTTATATTCAGGTTCCAAGTGCTAGACAATATTTAACCTTTTGCCTTCCAATCAACCAACTACGAGAATACGCATAGTTTTCTATTAGTACAACAGTGCCATCTAAGAGAATGCTAATAGTAAGAGGGGGCATGAATTAAGAAAATAAAACTTTTTGTAGAATATATAAAATATTTTTTAAAAAATTATGAAAAAGCATAAAATTACTAATCTTCTTCAAAATAATTTGAAAAACTTGGGAAATATAAATCATATCAAAAACTACTACTATAATTTATATATAGAATTTATTTTAGATACATAATTTATATGCAGAATTGTATAATATAGTTATAATTTAGACTTTATCATGATAAAAGTAAAAACGATCAACTACAAACAACGCAACCTTAAATGGGAACAGGGGACAAAAAAAGCTGAATTGTTTTTTATTTATATTTGATGCGAACTAAGCAAGATTTAGCTGACTATACTTTGTTTCTGTTAGAGGAATATATTCTAGGCATGGACCTAATAACCTACAGACGAGTTATAACACAAATTCAATGAAAAAAAGTGTGTCAATCTGAAGATACAAAGGAGTCCTACTCACTTCTGATGGGCTGACTTTTGTTGTAATATGTCAGTATACGTAACGACCACATATGCTTTATATCTCAGCTGAGATAATATCGATAAACATTATTCGATACTAATTAATTACCAAGCTGCGTACTATCGTACTATCGAAACTGATTCTCTGTAATGTCTACTCTTTTCTTTAAACTTGGTCAAATTAATCGTAGTAATGATTTTAATGTACTTGAAGGTATTCTGTGGAGAGTAAGAATGACAATTTTTTATAATTTATTAATTCTTTAGCAATTTTAACACTAACTGACACTACTAACACTTGCGTGAATAATCAAAATTATAAGGATGAGTCGTTTTTACATCTATGAGGAATTAATTGCTAAATGAAAAAAAAAAGTCTTCATCATAACTCTATATGGACTAATTTTGTAGTGTTGATACAGATAAAATTTGTCCAATGTGCAGGCAAAACAAAAAAAAAAGAAAGAAAAAAAAAGAAATATATATATATATATATATATATAATTTATGTACAAAATATCACATAGTGGATATGAAAAAAATAGGATTGAAAACAAAACAACTTTTTGTTGAATAAATATCAAAATTCAAAAAAACTAATATAAATCGTTCTAGCATTTTTTACCTAATACTATTATCAATTCATTTTAGTGACTCAGTATTTAAGTACATTTATCTAAAGGATATAATTGAAAATATATGTGATTGGTATTATGTAAAACATAAATATTTCGTTATGTACATGTAAAAGTAAATCTACTATTGAACTTGGTTATTAAAAAGATAAAAGTCCTTAATTACCGAGTATGTAACTGATGGGTATGCCATAGGTGGGAATCATATTCTTTTGTAAATATGGGCGCTTTTGGTTATAAATTAATATCGGTATCGTTCACGTGTTATCATCAGTCATAGTCATAGTTTTGAGTAAACTTGTATAAGTATAAGGCATACTCCGTCATATCAAAAGTATGTTTTTATAAAAGCATATTTTACTTAAGTATGTTTTTATAAAAAAAATTTGAAATGTAAAACAAAGGTTAACGATACCAATAACATAAGAAATGAAAAACATAATACTTGGGTCCTTTGGAAATCTGTGCAAATAATAAAACGAATAATAATACAAGCGACACCCTTTCTCTGCTAAAACTACATTTTAATCATAAATTACTTTAATGGTCCTTTTTCCAACTGCAATAACTAAATTTTTATACTAAGCATACAAATCACACGTAGATATTTTTTTGACGAGTAATGATGATACATACGGTTATAGTGTGGGTTCATATTTTACACCTTTCGTTTATAGATACAATAATTTTTATTGGTAAAATATCGGCGTTTATTTTACACCCTTCACTAATGTAAAAAATACACATCACTTTCTATTACCAATAATTTGTAAATAATTACTATTAGCTCCGTAATAAACGATAGAATAGTGCACGTATCAGATTTTGCCTGCGTACGGCTAGCAGGATTGTCCAAGTGAAGCGCGTCCAGTGGTTATTAGGTCCATGATTTCAGGTCATTACTTTTGTCTAAGGTTCCACGGAGAGTGCTTGATGGTATTTCGTGTATGGTTGGTAATCTTTATACTTTTAACCGTATTCGGTATAATAAATTATGACTTTCTCTGTCAAATTCCCTGAGGACAATTGATTCTTTTTCCTAAGTTTAAATTTGTTATTGCGTAATATTTTAACAGTATTTAGTCTTACTTATACAATCTTAATATGATATCATCTTATTTGAGTCATCAACTGCATCCATTCAAACATTATAGCTTCGTCTCAAGTTGGGTTTTCTGTGAAATTTTTTTTTGCTTGCCTTTTCATATGCATGTTAATTAGTTATAACTATTCTTTTGTCTTTTTATTTACAGGCTACTACTTCATACTGACGTCGTTAATATATTTTTCCCACTAAATTTTTTTTTAATTCATAAATTTCAAATTACGTTTGCGACTTTTTTATAAAATTCTACCAATCTAATTTATATATATATATATATATATATATATACATAAATATATATATATATATATATACATAAATATATATATATATATATATATATATATATATATATATATATATATATTCAATGTAATCTTTATCTAAATAACATTGGAGTAAATTCAGAATCAATTGTAACGTTTGGTTTGTTTCTTATAAACATTTGTAGTATAATTCAATTTAATTCACATAATTTAGAAAATTTTATGACATGTTTATTTTACTTATCTTTGATGAAGATTTTGAAAAGGAATCGACTTATTGCTGATGTAACGAATTGTCAATATGTGAAATTATTTTAAGTGCTTAAATTTTGGTCATTAATTTATTGAAGTATTCAACTAAGTATTTCGTCTTAAAGAAACGATTTCCTTGACTATTCTCTTCATCCCTGGCAAAATAAAAACACCTATATAGTAATTAAAATTTATTTCGACTTAAAAGTTTTCGAAAAATTTACAAGTCACACTCTATTACTTCAGTATGAAGGTTAGTAATTATAACTCCCACAAGAACGATTATTCATAAAAATATTTTCATTTCACTATAGGTATGCACTTATACGCCTACCTATATAAGTTGGTTATTTTATATCATTCAAAATACTGAATGAATTATGGGGCTTATTTTAGATACTGAAGGACAGAAATTAAAGAAAAAAATTAAACCACTAATTGCATTTCGTTACTAAGGACGTGTTAATCTAATTCAAATGACAATTTAGATTTGATTTCGCCCTCAAGAATTAGTTCAAAAAATATTATACAAAATACCAACGTCGAGCTTATTAATCTGATGACAAAACGTAAAAATTGAATACTTTTAATACTACCGGGGAAAATGATTATGTTCCAATTGCGTCCTTTGAAACTAAGGTTTATGTATTGTATAAGTTTCGCTTACGGTTATTAGTACAAATATATATTCTAAATAAGTTAATTAATTAATTTTGTGAAGAATACACTTTAGGAAATTTAATAATTACGTGATCGACATGAGAAATAATTTAAAATGGAATCATAAGGAAATTTGTACGTTTTTTTCTTTTTTATATGTAGGTCTTTAAAATAATATTCATTATTTTAAAATACCGCTTTTAGTAAAATAAAATAATGGTAAACTATTAAAACGAACTCATATTATCTCTTCAAATGAAAATAAAAACTTTACTAAATTTAACTTAGTACATTGCCTTTACTTTTTGTGTACTTTTTTTGAAACTAGGTTGCCCTGTCCGTAGGTCAAAAACGAATTCAGCACTTTCTTGATGTAACGGATGGTTTCCAATGGTAATATTAACATATACATAATAATATATATATATTAGACCACAAATGTGAAATAAATGGACAACCAGATGAAATAATATTATTTCTATTTCTGAACCTAATCACGCCTTGCAATGTGCAAATGTCTTGTTTTGATTTCGCAAATATTGTCAATATAAGTCTTTAAAAATATATTTATTGTTTATATGTTAAACATATTTGGAAGCCATTTACAATAACTTATTTCGAAATACTTTGTGATTCTAATTATCTGATGCTTATTACTAAGGTCTCTTAAAACCTTTTATGAAACGATACATATAAGTAAATTAAAGTATACAATCCTAACTAAGTTTTAAATGCAAAAGTTTAGATGGATACATTTTACTCTATAACTCCGTAATTTCTGAACGGATCTTTGGGACTTTTATCCCAAAATCTCAAGTAGTTAGTAAGGAATAACGATCACCTTTTATAATGTCCATAACCTCACCGATCTCACGTGACGGTCACCTTTTATAATGTACTTGATTAGGTAGGATTGTCTGTAGGGAACATTCTACTAATTTAATTCTAATACACATTAACTGATGCCGTATATTATTAATCCTTAAATGCGACCAAAGTTCTTTGTGGGATAGCACGTAAAATTTTGTCGCTTTTATAGCTTGATCACGATGTTATTACCGTAAGCGAATATTGGAATAGACGGAGTATATATGGATACAAACTATAGTCGATACAAATGAAGGCACAACTAGGTTTTTCTGAATAATACGTAACAAGTAAAGGTAGCTTATGAAATTTTGAACTGCCTCAGTAAACTGTTTTATTAGCTATTACCCGCTATTAAATCTGCCTAAAATTTACGCGTATTCACACTCGCGCGTACTTATATTAACAGTTTTGTTTATTCTTAACAACTATTATTACACACACGATTAAAATATATTATCGAATTTAAACAACAAAATGAAATAGCCATATTTGTAAATTTTGTATTTTTAAGTTGCTTTTCCGATATAATTTTTCCAATGAAACCAATTTTAGTGATTATTTATATATATTATTTAAAATTAAGTCGTAAATGTAATTCAATATTAAAAGCAGAAATAATAAATTAACATGTATTAAACTTTCCAAGTTACGATATGTCGTTTACATTACATATCAGAATATAATTCCGTGCTATGAATGATAATCGTCACAATAGAAATTCAAAATCCAGAGAAAAGGACTCAGGTTAGAAATATTTTGTGCACATCTGAAAATTGTTAATGGATATCTTATTTAATTAAATCCGTTGATATTTTTAAACAACATAATAACTGAGTTGTGAAAACGGTCGCTTTATAAAGAGAAAGAAAACCGACGGTCCTTACTTAGATAACGATTTAAGAAACTCATTAATAACATTCTATAACCAAATTGTTTTCCTAGAGAGAATGGCATCATTATTATTTTCAACAAAAATATTACTTTATAAAGACTATTCCTACCTTAATGCGAATTTATCTTAAAGTTTGTTTCAAAAATATTGGCTCTCCATTTTTTTATTTTTTTTCATTCTAGGTATGTGATTTAGCAGTAAGAAAAAAATAATATAACCATAATACATCATTTTTAATCTTGACGACATTAAATACTTAATGTGCCTTGCATATTTTTTCTCTTTCTGGTGATATATCCCCCAGCCTTGTAATAAATAATATAATTTACACAACATTTTAATAAAATAATAATAATTGGTTAAAAATGTTATATTTAATAAAACATTTAAAATGACATCTAAATTACTATACTGCATAGTGAGCAATCAATTTCAATTCATGGAATAGAAAATGCTGCCTTAAAATATCTTTAATATAACTTTTATAATATAACTTTTATATACATTAATCAATTTTTGATAACAAAAGATTCATTAATCCATCAAAATTTGTGGCAACAAATATATCTTTTTAAGTGGTTTGTCTCTTTGTAAATATTCATAGATTTTTGTGCAAATTTAAAAGTATAAAAAAATTGTTGATCACCAGAAAACAGAGATTTTATATGTACAATGAAACTTTTTCTATATATTGTCCTTACATGAAAAATGTTTTACAAACGTTCATTAAAAAATTAATGAGATAATTTCGTTCATTCAACTGTGAAAATAATGGAGGAAAGTAGTTAAAACAACGATTATATAGAAAATTAGCTTTTATGTAGAGATTTTTTATCATTACCCGTAGTTAGATACAAATACTCGGCTTGATCTTAACAATCGTTTTTACAATGGACGAATACTTCTTCCTTTTATCACTCAAAGCATCTATGCTACTATAAAAATTAAATCAGTTTGATAGTTTCAAACATATAATAATTTTAAAATTCAAAACTTTTTCAGTAACATTTTGTCACTGCACAATCCTATATTCATATAAGCGAAATATATTCTTAATCTGATAGCTTTGTTCGCATGAATATCAGCATTTATAAATACAATTAAAAGAATAAAAAAATTGAGATTACTTTAGCCAGTAATCTCAAATTTGTTATGTGTAATTTAAAAGATGAAAATCATATGAAAAAACTCATTTGGTAAATGTTTAACAAACGTAATTTTACAATCAAATGTATTTTCCAAGATATTTCTCAAAGATTCAGTAATTAAAATAAAAGAAAATATAACTACAAATATGTAAAAATAATATAAACAATATTAGAGTATTCTATAATTAAAATTACCAATGAAAACCCTCGTTAAACCAATCATAAATTATCAAATAAAACTATCAACAAGGTAAACTACGAAATTATCAAACGAATTCTATAGACAAAAAACCGGGGACAAACATTAATGTGAAAGTCATAACCCGATGAACGCTGACCCTATGTGAGATAAGCTCGGTCTTTTTTCCTCATATATGAGCGAGCGAAATAACGAGAACGGAGGCTAGCCATTCCGTGTTCATGAAATGGAAGTCACGTCCAATCTAAATTACTTCACTTTTTAATCGAGTTATATTTTAGCCTTTACAAACGTCTAAAAATTTATCGATATTCTAATCAGTATATAAAATACTCGTACAGAAAAGCACATTTTTTTGTGTTGGTCAAATTATATTAATATAGTCTTCTCATGGAAACAGTCATCATAAATGAGAGTAAGGTTTATACTTAACGCTTCTCACGTTTTTAGTAGCTTAACAACTTGTGAAAGGTTAAAGAACACTTTTTAGATCAACATTAAATTCTTACAAATATAGTATTGTGATCCTGCAACCAGTAAAGAATAAAGTTTTATAAAGGAACAAAGTGAAACTGAAGTAAAATGAATAGTATGTGATAAAAAATATATTATAATTATTGCACAGGTATGTTTTATCCGAGATCGCCATCTAATTGTTTTTGTAGTTTCTTACAGTCAGAAGCCTGAATTAATTCAAAAATAGTCAAACAGTTTGTAAATTGAGTATTTACTTTGCATCAATACTTTTTATTCTCAACTTCCTGATTTACTTTCTCTTCTCATTGCCAGAATCATCCATCTGAATTCATCAGTCCATTAGTTAAATCTTTTAATAGAATAAATATAAAGAAATAAATATTTGAAATATTTTTTCAATCATTAACCCTTGATGACGTTTTGTCTTATGGAACAGACAAAACGTCAATACAAATTTTGTTCAAGCTGACATGCCGGTCTGCGGAAGAAAAGTAAACAAGGAGACTAATTTCATCTGCGATAGAGGGAAGATAAATGTCGATATGTATGCAAGTTAGACGAAGTGAGAGTAACGAGGGTATCAAAAGATGTATATTGGGACTAACTATTGTGAAGGTAGCTGAAATGGTCAAAGGTTTACCTTCCGGTTCTCTCTGTTTACTCGGTGACAAGAAGAGAAGGTGTCTCTTAACTAAATATCCATGGAACGCTAAATTATGGGACGCAAATTTACTCAGCCATGTATTGGTGTTGATTTAGGAGATAACATTTTCATAATATGTGTTACGTGAATATATTGAAACTTTTATGTCATATGTGTCTACATCGAGCTTCGCTTTTAGATTAGTATGATAGTAGATCTAGATCTATCCTGTTGAACAAAATATTTCATATTTACGTCAGATTATGTTGAAAAATTCAATATAATTTAGCAAAATGTCATAAGTATTTATAAATTATTACGTGATAGCGTATTTTTGTTTAATTAGGTTTGAATGCTTATTTAATTAGATAAATATTTTATGTGAAATAAAATTGTCAGTCGTGGAAAATTTTTTCTATCGTTTGCTAGTAAATACATTTTAGATTCTCTTTAATTTTTCAGACTCGTATTTTAAACATGATTCTAAAAACCACCTAAACATAAAATATATCATTTGGAATTCAACATAATTTTTAAAACTATAAGCTGTTTAGTTACGAAACTAACAACTCGTTATTAAGTAATGATAAATACATGGAAATTAAAATAATTTTTAAAACTTTAAGCATGTACTTATCAAACTAACAACTCGCTATTGAATAATGATAAATTAATGGAATTAAACATAATTTCATAAAATGATAGGCTGTGTTTTTATCAAATTAATAACTCACCATTCAGTATCAATAAAAACATTTACGTTGTGTGAATTGACTTATCTAGAAACATATATATATATAGTATATATGGGCTATAAGTAGTTCTGTATACAGCCAGAAATACGAAGAACCATGATTAGCATGACCTGTCTTTACCTTTTTCAGAGAAAAATGCAGCACTGTTTTCAGTATAACCATAAAATACAATTCTTTTATCAATTCCCTGTCCTTGTAAAAGTTTTATTTTTTGTTTCACCATTATTATTCTCAATCAGTGGGCAGATAACTTAAGAAAATATTTCCAAAAAAATGAAACTAAGGAAATAAGCTTCAATGATAAACGTTGAAATATTTTTATAAAAATATGTTAGGTTTGTGTTGTAAAATATCATATTTGTATTTTCACATGTAATTTTCACATTGAGGCGTGTCGTCTGGGATATTAAATGATATTAAGGCTTACAAAAGAAGTTCCACAATGTGCATACGCATAAATAAAGACAAATTTTATGTGATAATAATATAGAAAACATCAAAACAGTGTGGTAAACAGTTCAAATTTGTGGCAGAAAAATATTTGTTTTTTGAAACCTATGTTGCATATTTTTTCAGTTAATAATCGAATATATATTAAATATATGTTAATATAATGAAAAATGGAAATAAACTAAATATTATTTTCTTCTACTCTGAAAAACAGTATTTGACAAGTTGCAATAAAAATGAGAGTTAAACCTGCATGGCAAATGACTATTCTTTTTAATCAAGGATATTTTAATCGTATTAGAAGTCCTAAAAAAAATCAAAACAAATAATTGAAAATAATTCAAAAACGAAACGTCACTTTTTTTAGCCAACAAATATTTTAAATGATGAAATTATTATTATATCCGTTTGTTCCGATATCTTTCAATGAGCAAAGTTTTAACGGTTTAATTCGATTCCTTAAAACTTTTGAAATCAATTCTTTCTGTAATATGTGACACATAAAAACCAGCCTAAATCTTGCGCGTAGAAAAACGAGAGCGAGAGTTATTAATTTATTAAGAATAAATGAATAACCGCGTTTGATAATGAATGAGAATTAAAAGTGTTTTTTTTAAAGATAAATATATATATAAGTGAATTAAAAATTTCATGTCATGACAAAGTGGAGAGCGCGGTTGAATGAGATTCGGGAATTCCATATTGTTAAGCGTATCTTGTTGTTTACAAAATAACTTTATTGTTTCGACGAAAGTGTATATTTTATCTAAGTGTGACTTTATGAAGGATACATCAATAGGAATAACCATGCTGAGGTGGTCATTAATTAGTTTTAATGAACCAATAAGATAAAAGTGATTACCAGGAAAGCTATCTACCGGTTGTGTAAAATAGGCATGAGCCTAAACGATAGCACTCTTACATTTATATGTTAATTATAAATGTGAGAGAAAATATTTGTAAAAGTTATGTAAAAGATCTGTATAAGAATTATACCTATACCAAAATAAATATATATATATATATATATATATACATACATATATATATATATATATATATATATATATATATATATATTTGTTATTGTAAAATAAAGGTACCAAGTGCCTCCTGCAAAAACTTAAAAACAAATCTCGGTACGATCAATGAAGTTACATGGGGTGATAGCCCTGTATCCCCATCCATAAAGAAGGTTCCCATTTTTACTTGAAGGGCGTGCTTACTTTCGCCCTCTAGAAGTTTCTAGAATAGTCCAGAAAATTCAAGAGTATTCGGGAGCATTCCACAACAGTTGGTAGTTTCGCCCTCCAGGAATTCGAGAGTATTCGGGAACATTCCACACTTTGCTTCCAAATTTTTACTTCAGATACATCATGGTGCTTTTGTATAAATGGCGTGTTTTTACTGAAAATTAATGACTAGAAACAAGCAAGCAAAGTCGTACATAAATAAAGACAGAAGTACAGAAGTAAAGTAAAAATTTATGAGTAAGTACAGAAGTGAAGTGACAATAAAATATCGTCAAACCTTTCTATTTTTGAGACCCCTGTAGGCAATCAAAAAAATAAAAAAATAAACAACAATATTAACAAGAAATGATTTTTTAACGAACCTCCTACCCTGTACCGGTACAAGGTGAGTATGTTATATGCTATTAGTATCTTGCACTTACCTTTCTTTCACTTATAAAACTTAAAACTTTGACGATAAATTGATTCAAATTGAAAAATCAAAATATATTACACTAATGAAAAAGAAATCGTTTGTTTTAACTAGCAGTATTACAAAAAAATTGCAAATTACTATTTGCAACGATCGCTGTCCAGTTTGCTGCAAAATTGAATTTATTATTTAACGAATTTGACTAAAATTACATCAATAAAGTTCATTTGGAAATCATTATTTACTTTCATTTCAAAGTCTTTTCCTTAACGAATTCATAATCCCTTACGAATTATTTATTCCCCAGAGAAAATTACTGCTTTCTTTTCAAGAATATAATATTATAAATACATGCATTTTTTAATTTGATATCATTTCATGAATGTGGAAGGTATGTAAAAGATCCTGCACCATTTTTTGTTATTGCAGAACATGTACAAATGGTAAATGCAACTAGTGGACAACAACATGGGCTAGGTACTTTTTGTAACTGATAATACGGATCAAAAAAGTTTACATCGCAAATTCGAAGCCTCTGTGTCAATAATTTTGTATGATCTCTTTGACAAGTCAATGCAATCATTCAACAAGACAATCATTCAACATTTTTTAATATATTTCTTACTAATTTCTAAATTAAAACTTTCCTCGTCCCAAATAAAATTACGATGTGCATAACATAGAGTCTAGATTTTGGGGACTTTATTTTCATATCCCGTAGTTCCATTCCAATTTCTCATTCGAGATGAAAATAACTTTCTGCAAGCTGATGAAATTTCAATTTGATATTACAATATTGTAGGAATGTTACTAATCTTTAATTGTTGTTAATAATAACCCAGTAATTATCGTAAAGATAAATAAAAAAACAAAAAATAAGAGAAATAAGAGAAATAAAAACAAAACTATTTATGATCGAAATTAACCTAGATTTATTTAAATACTCAACTACAGTAATAAAAATCAAAGAATATAGTGTTTTGATCTTCGATTATCACGAAATTCAACTGTTTAAATTTGAAGTTGAAGGTCGTCCGTATATAATTTTAGTTTATAAAAGAAGTTGTATTTGCCTGATTACTAGAATATAATTCGAATAAAAGAGATGCAACTGATTTCAACATTAAATTATTATCGACATGATATTTCAATATTTCGTATAAATGTATGCGCGATTCAGCACTATATTAGAAAAAAATTAATCTAGAAATATTAATTTTTTGTCCAATTTATATAAAATTAAAAAGGGTGCTAAAATCTAATTATGTATTCAAACAATTTTTTTCGTAGTCACCTTACATCCAGTTAATAAACAATTAAGTGCGATATATCAGTGTGTATGTTTTATAAACGTTATGCAAGCAAGTATAATTACATTGTAAGAACCGAATAATAAAGAAGTTAAGAAAGTAATTGTCGGTACACGATTAAAAAAGAGGTAAGAGGTTAGAAAATTGAGTTTTTCAGACCATCTTTGAAAGTAAATGTCTGAACGAGTCCCTAGTGTTTAATTTGTTTTAAAATGTTTCAGTTTGGAAAGTGAAGCTTGACGGACAAAGCTGAGTGTTTTAAAAAAGAATAAAGACCTTAGGTAGATACATTTTTAAATTATAAGTTAATTATTTCTGGATATAAATCAATGTATAGAAGAGGAAAATTCGTAAGTTAATTCATCTCCAACCATTTGAAACGATATCTCCATTTTGAATTCGAATTATATGATGTTGGCAACTGTTAATTCAAATATCTTATTTCATTTATGTAAGCTCATGTGCTAGTTAAAAAAAACATTTCCACTTCCTCCCAAAACCATGAAATAATGTTTCTGTTACATTACGAGAACATTAAAGTTGCTTCACCAGGTGACGTGAACTTAAGTCTCGGTCTGTTTCAATAATCTTTTTAAATTTTTCTGAATTTAACGTCAAGAGTCGGCCCGAAAGAAGGTTATTGGGATAATCAAACTGTCCTTCTTTAAATCTTTGAAACTAATGTTTGGCTGTATCATATGACAGGTTTGCTCTATAAGACTTGTAGCTGTGCTTATATGGAGTGCTGTTCTATTCGCTTTTCGTCTTAAATATAATTTTTGCTATGAAGAGCTCTAAAGAGCGCCACAAATTGCCTTTTATTTTCATATTTTCATTGTCTTTTTCGAAACTGATTTGCTAACTAAACAAAGATCGAACGGCGCGCTCTTTATAAATCCTACCAGATATACTCGAGAAATTTCCATAAAATTCCAGAGAAAGGAAGAGAGAAAAGGCTAGAAAACATCTGGAATTTATTAGTTTTGTGATTTTGTGACCGTCATTTCAGTATATATCTGAAGATATCATACCTAAAATTATGAAAAAAAAATTGAGATACTTGTAAATAGCCCTTTCATATATCCCACAGTTTACATGGGATTGAACAGTTTTTCTCCCAAACATTTCAAAACGAATATTTCTGAGTTTTAGTTCTTGAGATATTTCCAGGTTAAAACATTCTGTAACTGCTAAATTTAAAGTTTCTACTTTAAGGGGCTTCCGAGAAAAATGCCACGTGAATGATCATACAAGGGTTCCTTTGTTCCTTTTGCAGTACATGACTCTAAAAATAACTCAGTTTTCCTATTCTTACTGGCGGAACCGCATTAGGGTTTTTTATATTTTTTTAATAATTCCAGAGGAAAAAATTAAGTTCCGACCAAATTAAATGGAAAAATGTTATATTTAGTTTCCAATAAAATATATATTATTTTATTGTTTAGGCCAATGATACTTAGCGGTCAAGCATCTCAATATTATTAATATATAGTAAAATAGTTTAACCACAATATATTTTCTTTAGTTTTCAACAACCGGTAGAAAGTTACTTTAACCTCGAATGAGAACTGGAAATCAAATTACGAGTTATGAAAATGTAGGTAATCACCCCAATATCTTGATTATAATTATGCAAATCGTAGTATTATTAGAAAGAAAAGAACATATTTTAATTCAGGTACCTTTGAGAGATACTTAAAAAAGTTGAATACATAAAATGCCGTATTGTAATTGGAAAATCAATGAAAAATACCCTTTGAAAGTTAATGGACTGGATAATGAAGTGTATAAAAGAGAAAAAATCCATATTAAACTGTAAACGTAATATCTTAGAGTTGAACACAGGCATTATTCGCTATGTAAATTACGTTCTTTCTTTTCTCAAATTTTATTTCTTTTATAGCGATTTAATGGTTTGTGATTAATATCATATAAAGATTTTTCTCATATTTTATACACTCATAATTCAAAAATTAGAGGAGCAAATATGAATGGAGATCTGATCCAGCATGAAGGTCTGTCATTTTGAAGTATACTCTTTTGTCATAAGATATTAGAAAGAATTTCTTTTTGAGTAATTCCCATATGAATATCTTTGAGTATTGATTAAAGTAATTTTTAGTGGTAGTATATTTTATTGTTATGCTAAATTCTCTAATTTTAACAGTTTCTACGAAAGAATGACTGTGACAAACAAACGGATAGACGCGTGAAAGATCTCACTTGTTTTGTTTTTCTATCTTGAGATACGAAATTCTAAAAATAATATCTTGTCATAAAGTATGCTCCACTATGCACTGAAATTCTCACAATCTTATATTTAGGTTTATTCTCTTCAATTTTCATGCATTAACTTTTAGTAAGTGACATGATTGACAAATCAGCTCTGTCAAAAACCTGTTGACGTGCGAAAAGTGAACAAAAGCACTTCGTTGATTCTGCTCAGATATTAATAACAAAATTACAAGACAATCCCTAATTCACTGATGGTCCGAATTTATACTCTAATTTTGAAAAGTTTTTACTTTTTGTATATATCCTGTTTCGTTATAGTTTGTTATTTCCATACCCTTTATTTTAACTATATTTTACGCAAATTTGAAATATTCGGTTAACAATATACAATAACCTTGCAAATACCAAATTTACGAGGTAATGTTTAAATTTTATTGTATAAATATTAATGGATTACCTAGAACAGTTTCTACATATTACATTAAATTTGGGCATGGTTTGGGACATGCTTGCGCAGTGTCAGGAAGGGTAAAAACCTTTTTCTTTTCAGAAAAATAACTGCACATAAATTTCAATCAGGTTAGTTACGTAGTTATGAGGTGAGAATTAACTTGTACACAATTTGTGAGATCAAGCTTAGTATTTTTTTGCGATACGATGTGATGAGACGCGCTAATTATGCGATGACAGTTCAAGAACATCGCTTTTGAATAATGAAAGATATATATATATATATATATATATATATATATATATATATATATAAACATGTATATATATACATATCAGTTTCATTTTCATGTTAAATCATATATAAAATTAAAATTTGTATCTTTCTAATTATCGTGCGATACTATTGTATCCTTCTTACACAAGATTCGATTCTTTGAAACATTGATCAAAGTGACAGACTGAGATTTTATTTCAGTTTCATAAATTCGGATGTTAATTGTTAAGTCCGCCCACCTGATGTATTGATATATAGTTCTTAATCATTCAGTTAATGAGCACCATCATTCAGCTAATGAATTGTCTCCAATTCAGAAACCATATTCTGAGTCTTTTAAGAAAGAAATCTCTAACTACTGGACACATTTAAAAACAAAACTCCTGTTATATGTCTTGGACCTAACTAAGTACCGTTAAACAATATCACCGATGTTTCTTCAATATGTTTTCAATATGGAAAAGTTCGAGGTAAGCTATTGTTGAGACTATTATGATAGATGTGAGGAATACTAACACGAGAAAAAAAAATAAATACATCAAATACCGTAACCATATTTTAGTCAAAGTTAAATAAAAATTTACACGTTTTATTAGAGAAGCTATATTTAATAATAGTGTTATATATTTGTGGATTTATTTTTGATATTCTAAATTATGCCAATTCTCCGACGACACTGCTAAGTAAGTCGTATCGGATTTATACAACAACGACTGCACTGTAAAGAGAAAACTCGTTTATTTGACAGTTATTTGCTTCTAATATTTCTAAATTATATTACTTAGTTAAGTACCGAGGGACATTCAAATTAAAGTATTGATAAAAACGCTTGCATAATATTAATAAAACTTCTTATCAACAGGAATTTGTTTCGGAAATCATTCTATAACAAAGTGAGGACGTAAAAATATAATTGTCATTATCAATTTGAACGAATTTATCACATATTACTATGAGGTGCGCGCCGACTGGTTACTGTGAACAAAATGATGTAGTAATATTTGTTATTAATTTTTGCCTAAAGTCCCTGAAATATAAATTTTCGTAATCTGTTGTCCAGATTTAGAGATAGATTTGAATCATTATTTATACACAGGACAGATTTAAAATTAACATTTCACGATGAAGTTTCTAGATAATATTTATAACAATAATATATTTCTTCAGCATTAAATAGCTTTAAAAACAGAAATACTGACATTTTTTTGTAATAAAGTGAAAATAGTAGATATAGAAAAGTGGATATTTTATAAGACAGTGAATTTTTTTACAAATTAAATAATGCAAATAAAGATATTCTACAATCTTTTTTAATTTATTATGCACTTCTATATTACGGTATTATGTAGATTTTTTATCGTTACTTGCGTAGCTTCTCATTAATGACTCGTTTTAAAATCACTAAAAATATTTGCTTCACATACAATTCTAAGTCGAGGGGTGAAAACTTCAATTACAATATTTGTTAGAAATACTTAATAAAAGTTCAAGCATTTAAACCCATAAGATCACATTGTTATTCTACTGATTGCTAAAATTTATTACTTTGATTATTAAGCAGATAATATATTTTAAAGGCGAACAATATTTATAGTGTTAATTTATACAAGTATGTTAATAAATTAATAACGGGTCTACATTTCATAGGTTTTAATTTTACAAGTGTAATTAGTGACGATAATTATGTTAATAAGAAAATTGTGTCAAATTTTTATTGATCGTCTATAAATGAAGTGTATTAGCATCCTACTCACAAAAGTAAATCCTCACCTTTTGTCTTATATTTTACAAACATACGCTTCACTTGATAAATTACCTTTTTTTAGGATTCTATACGCAAGGTTCCGAACAGAACCGTATTATTGGCATACGCTGCCCGTACCTCCGCAAAACCATCCACTAGAGACCATCGGCTCCCAAACGAAATGAGTTAATAAGTAAATTGAAAATACGCTACCTTTTATATGGTTTGAAGTTGTTTTTTGACCCAAGACCAACTATCATATTTAAAAATAAAGGTAATTAATTTTTTTGGTGAAATAATTTGTTTTATACGTTTTTAATACGGAAAGTAGAATAAGTTTTCTTCCTTGTAATGCTGAATCTTGTGCCAGATAAATTTTAAACAGTAATAACTGTTAAAAGTGCATAGATTATGTATTACCATATAAAACTAGGCAGCGTGATTTTGAATGAACTAAAAATTTAAATAGAAGAAGATTGTTACTGCCTCATTTAAGTATTTTATACATACTTACATTATTATAAATAAATTAATGACCAAACAACGTGTGCAATAAATATAATATATAAAATGGAGCCCATATAACTTCATCGCAACCTTTCATCCATCTTTATGTTTTCAGATCTATCACATGGAGATTTTAATTAATAGAGTGATAGGTGAAAAATTAAATGGGAAGGTTTCCCCACACATAAAAAGTAGAAGTGAACATTCTTTTCCACATTCCATCAAGTGGCTGCAAACCGTTTGTTTTTTTTAAAATGAAATTTGGGGTTCTTCTTAGCATTTATCATTATTGAACACCGTTCGCGAAATATTAAGGATCATAGTAACGTTTTAGTACTTCTCATCCTCTACTTTGTGATTCGTGGGTTAGCGAAATCGGAGTAAACTTCTAGATCACAAATTTGAAATTCTACCATTAGAATCACAAAAGCCCTTTGCAAAGTTAAAGTAACTTTTTTTCCATAGTCACCATCGTTCCTTAGCCTATTTTCAAAAGTTTACCCGCATAAAGTTCAAATTCCCTGTCGTTATCAACATTCGTCGTATCTTTAATACACAACATCTTCTATTAAGGCGAAATAAGCACGTATGTCGATATGATTAATCAATCAATTTTGGCATTCTTAATAAGGTTCCTTTACTGACTTATAGATGCTTTCTCATTATATATAGATGATCTTTTATTGCTGTTGGCTAATATCATCTAATAAACATAGAAGCACTTACATTACTAAGCCTTATATGCTGTTTTTACTAATATACTGCCTTTGCCTTTGTAAGTAATAATGTTTTTATTTGATCTCGCATGGAGTACTAAGAGTAACTAAGCAATATTTTATGATGATTTTCTATTTCATATTTATCGACCTATTTTTATTTATTTATTTATTTATTTACCACCTATGGGGAAAAGGATACAAGTCATAGCGATATACAAAATAAGACTTTTTCAAGAATTAAGTTAACTTGTATCCTAAAATTCCCACATCAAAATAATATTCTATGAACATATATTCTCAGTCTAATGTAAATATTTCTATAATACATTAAATAATGAGAAATTTTAAAAAATATTAAATTAAATTATAAATAAAGCAATACTGGTAAACAAACAAGCAATAAATATTGGAATTATATATATATATATATATATATATATATATATATATATATATATATATATATACGTAATAGAAATAATAGCAATAACTATCCCATTTATAATAATATCGATTTAAATAAAAAGCAAAGAAACAGCACATCGATTTGAATAAAAAGAAAAGTTGTGTTAATGCTTTCAAAGGACTAATGGTTGTACAGTATCCGTTTAAATAACTGTACTGAAGTAATGAGCTAGCGAATATGTCCAAAGAATGCAATATTCCGTCACGATCATCACAAAGCCTGCGTATTGGTACACGAGCACCGGTATTAGCGCGGACGGTAGGTAGATAGAAAAGTGCGGTGCTACGGGTCGCTCTCCCTGGAACACGAAACTGCAACTGGTTCACTATATCAGCGCAATCGGAACGCCTATGGCAAATATTATAAAGTACAACTGCCCCGAGTTCGATGCGCTTTTCGTGAAGAGTATGGTATTTGAATGCGTACAATGTATTAAAATAGTCTATTTTGGGTGTATTAAAAAGATATTGCAATGTACGTATAAATCGTTTTTCCACTCTTTCGATCATATCAGAGTATGTAAGATAGTATGGATTCTAGAGTTCAACAGCATATTCAAGTTGAGATCGCACAATACTTGTGTAGAAGATTTGATATATTCTCATTGATTTAAGGATTTAGTAGTTCGTAAGACAAAGCCTAGCAAAGCACTATAGCACGAGCTTATGCTGGCGGGGTGATTTGCTTAATATGAATATCAAAATGTAGCTTTTGATCAAACATTACGCAGAGTACGTGTGCAATTATGCAATTAACAGACTCCAAAGAATGGCCACCTATGTCATGGGTGTGAAAATAGGTTGTCTTGTTTTTAGAAAAAAGTGATCGATTTACACTTACTGTGACTTAATTGTTTCTTATTTATTCTGCAATATGCATCTAGCCTGTTAAGATCTTCTTGCATCTTCGAATGATCAGAAGAATCTCTTATTTTGGAGAAAATCTTTATCAGGGTATCATGTGTGCAACTTTCCATCACCCGGGAAAGCTACACTGCGCGATACACATGTTAAATATTGTAGTGAGTGGAGCATAAATTGTATCGTGTATGTTTTTAATAAATATAGGTTTAATGTTGTCTGGACCTGTTCCCTTATTAATTTTGATTTTCTTGAGAGCATTAAATATTTAATCTCTTTGGAAGCAGATGGAGGTGATATTAATATCTGTCTCTAGTGCCAAATTTTGATGAGGAGGTAGGTTTTGTTTTCGAAGGATTCACAAATATCATTTGAATCTAGAGGTGAATTCTGCTCAAAGGTAGAATTGAAGAAATTAGAAAACATTTGGCATATAGTTCGAATGTCATTCGATTCATAACCTTCGAAATTCATCGACGATGGGTATCCTTCTGACTTCTTTAGTGATGACACATATGACCAGAAACCTTTTATGTTATTACTAATAATTTTCTCAGTATTTTTCAGTTCAGTTTCGTAGTCGTGAAAACAAGACCGGGATATTTTCTTAAATTGACTTCTTAATTTAGAGAAATTCAAGTAATCAAAGAAGTTTCCATATAATTTCGTTTTACTTAGAATTTTTCTTTACGTTTTTTAGAAGTATACCAAGTGGGATATTTCCTTGTTTTCTGTAGTTTCTTTGTAAGTAATTTATTGATAATGTTAAAGATATTTACCTAAAAAGATATTTACCTGCAAGCTGATGGAACTCCTTTTCCCAGTTTATGGATTCTAGCGCTTTATTAATTGCAATATAGTCGCGTTTGCGGAAATTGTATTATGAGTTGTCAGCCTTTTTCATCGCGGCCCCTGGACAGCAATCGATTGTGAGGAAGAAAGTAGGATGATGGCGGTTCTCACGAAGTAATGATTCCGCAGAAGAAAGTTTGCATTTATAATTACTCAGTGCGAAATCAAGGATTTACAGAATGTAAAGATGTCATTATCATCCACGGGTACGAGATGCCATGTATTATTAAAACACGACCCATCTGACTTTTATGTTTTCGTTACGCGCTTAACTTTATATTTTGTTTCTAGTTTTCTATCATTTGCTTCACCGGTACTTGCAAATGTAGTAGCTAAATATAACTGTTTTAACTAAAACGGTTTCACTATCCATTTGTGTCAATGTCAATCAAATATGCAACAAGCATATTGGACGAAAAGAATATAATTAACGACCCGTTGTTCCATTTTTCTTCGGATTTGTAGTATGTGTATACTTCCTGTAACGCATCACTGCTAATCGTACAAATGTAATGATATGGAAGTCCCAAAAGCTTATCGGACGCTGTTCGCGAACGTCAAGTGCACTGTTTTCGTTGCCATTAAAGAGCACTGTTGTTTTTTTGTGGTGGCATGTGTGTGGAGAAAATAATATAATTTAATAATAATTTATCTAAAATTCCCTTACAAACTGTGATATGGTTAATTAAACATAGTTCATGTCATAATTTAATAAGTGTTAGACGCATAATTAATTAATAGCGCATTGTATTTATTATAAGTAATAAATATATTTTATAATAGACGCGATGAAATCCCATATAATTGCTCTCCTGATGATGGCGACTTTTGCTGATACCCGTAAGTTAAACTACTTATTTTTGAAGTAAATAACTTATTCTCGCATGTTTGTGGTAATAGTTTATGGATGTAGATGAATTTTCATAACATACAAAGATAAATAATTTTCTTTTACATATTTTAATATAGCATTTTACATGTTTAATTAAACTGATTATTATTCCTTCGAATACATTATTACTTTAAGTTATAAATAAATAATATAATTGCGTACAAAGGATATTTGCCACATACATATTTTAAATCACATTTTTTTCTCAAAGAAAAGCAATAAAAACATACTAGGATGCCACATAATATATTAGTGTTCAAATAATTGTGTTCATTTCCCTGTTTATAACTTTAAAATGCCAGTGCATAAAGGTACAATGCTGATTAAATCTCAAAAACCTCTTCGAATTCTTCATAAAAGCGTTTAATTTCTTGAGTAATTAACCAGTTGAAAAGCAGGGTAACTTTATTGATTTTTTTTTCAATACTATAATTTCAAAATATTTTTGCATTACTCAATTGTGTTGTTGTGATAATAAACATTAAATCGTAGACATGTATCTAAGTGGACATAATTATATTGTCGAATGCAAAACAATTTTAGTAAGTGCGCCATCCTGTTTCACTTCACAAATGTTTCCTTTAAAAAATATATATACTGGAAACGGTATATTAACGAAAATGCATACGAAAATACGTGTCATAAAAACAAGTCAAAGTAAAGAGATGCACTCACAAACACAAACCCGCGGATGAGAAGCGCAAAACAAGGCGGAAAAATATGTCTAGGTCTAAATCTGGTAATAATCGATGACTTTTTAAATGCTTTTAATTTATTTAATATTTATTTAATACTACCGAAGCCGCTCAAATACTTTATCAAATATCGTTTTTTAATTTCCTCGTAATAAAAAAAAAACATAAAAATGGTTTCCTTATTTCTTAAGATAAGAAAAACCATAAAGTAACAAAATAAGGAGTTTTTTATGGCCAGTTATTACTTGATGTTAATGAATATATAATAAATATATAATGTGTCATTTGACGACGTTACATTTCCATACTACACCCGGAGGTGTGAGTTAGTTTCAATTGTAAATACGTAGCTGTATATTCATGTGAATTAAGATTCAATTAGAGAGAAAGTTAATGATGGATATATTTAAGATAATCCAAATGAATCACAATTATAGGAGTTGGCCATATTCCAATGGATAAATTACAATAAATTAACTAAATAATTATAAGATTGTATGTGTTGGCCTTACACAACTTTTAATGCAAGCATTTCTTCCTTCATTCATTAGATAGTAAATCGTATCTATCACGTACATTTCGCAAAAAAAATATTGCTGAATTCGCTCTATCAATAGTATATAAAGAAATGTTAGACTGTTTTTTTTTTAAATTCAAGTAATTGTTCCAAGAAATAAATTGTCGGCTTATATATTAAACATGGAACACTTACAAGATGCAGTGGTTGTCCACCTTACAAAACCGCATCTAACAAGTATTTTAATAAAAGTTTTAAATACAAATAAAATAAAAACGTATACTGACTTAAAACATATTTCATACGTAGCTTAGATTAAATACACAAGAGAAAAAAAAATATTCCAGTAAATATGCCAACTTCTAGCTCTCAAGGTGTTCATTTATTCTGATACTCATCCTGTTGTAATTATGTGCAAAATGAATTGACCAAATGAGACCGTCTTTTCAAAGAGTAAGACTTGAACCTACACAGTTAAAATTTACTTAGATTTATTATGAAATTAATCTTTCTTATCAGGGAAAATTATAACATTGGTTTAAAGTGAAAATTATTCCAAATCATACCGGGTCCCTCTAAAACCTGGCTCGCTTATTACTTTTAACTAGGCTAAAATTTAAATCAACCTCTTATATCAAAATCGTTGAAATAATTTTTTTGTCACCAAAATATTTTAAATCATATTAAATTTTCATGTTTCAATATTTAAATTACGAAAAAATTAATCGCGCTGTATGGTAATTACGTAACTAAAGACAATGCGGATACGCCAGACAACAGCGTACATCCCACATGTTAGAAGATATCCAATATTACGCCAGTAGCCTGTCACCCGTTCGTTGAAATTCTTCACCAGTGTTTCTTAACGTGTGAACTGGTAAAACCATTGATTGGATATCAAAGTAACTGGTAAAACCATTGATACCATCATGTAGACAAATATATATAGTATTTATATCAAGTATTGTCTTTATTATTTCACACAGTTTAAACGGAAAGAAAAGTTTGCAATTGATCCTAATTATATATGCAAAAATAAACATATTTGATTACCACGATGCTCGATTTAAAACCAATCCAAAAGACTGTTGCCGCCCAAGGTTAAGGAAAGAATTGTACAAATTAAATGATGATTTCCTGCTGCAATGAATAATATATTATTTTGAAGCGAAAGCGAAATATATCACATTGTATCATTGTTTGTTTTATCATAACTACTTTATGGGTTATTCCACATTAAGAGGCACTCTCGACGGCCATGATAAAACTCAATTTTTTTCAACAATTTGCGGTAAATTACGATTATACGTTATAAGACAAAACATCTAGTTCATTACTATTAAATTTTATTATTTTAATTAACTTAATTTTGTCAGAATCGAATCTTAACTTGAAAAATAGTCTCCCCTGGTCTGTCTCTTTACTATCCTGTTAGTACAATTCACTGAAATAGTTCAGATTTATTTTTTCATAAACTAGCAAAAGCAATAATTCTGACTGTGTCATCAAAATTACTCAATATTTAAATTTTCATAAAAAATTCGTAAAATATTTTTTCACTATATTTCACGTGTCTGCCCCTGAATATTTTCAAATGTTTCACATGTAAGGTTTACAAAAACTAACATGTGTGGCTGCAAGTTTATACTTGTGCGCGATGCTTTTGATGAAGTTAGCAACAAGCATCACGCGAACTATCAGTGTGTTCTCATTGACGGACCATTCGACCACCCCACTTGATAGATGCGGAGGTGTAATCTCTTCACTGATGGGTTTTATTTCTTATTTATTTATCGTAATACTTCATTTTTGACGTATATTTATTGTAATTTGGACACAGTTTATCATATCCCGTTGCTATTTTCTTACGGTAAATATACTTACTATTATTTCTGCTTTCTTATATCTTTCGCTCTATCTCTTTTTTCTCACATTTCCCCTGCCTCGTAAGAAGCCAGGCTAAAGACAGAATATCCAGGGGAGATATGAAACTGTAAGATCAGATGTTTAATATGGTTCTACATGCACTGCAGTACCATAATACGATTGAAATTCGTTTTTCATTATGGACATGGTAAAAGTGTATACTTTTAATGAAATAATTTTTTTGAATACTAAAATAAATAAAATGTGAAGAATATTACAATACTAACGCATAAAAAATAATCGCAAAAAGTACGCATAATAAAAAGAAAAGAAATAAAGAAGAAAAACGAATATTTAAGACTGTAAACTAAATAATTCAGTTATACCTAAAGAGAACAACGAAAACCTAGAAAGTAATGGAGAGAAAAATCAAGGTAATGGGGAAATCATTTAGCATTTTAGATTTTATAATGTCATCGAGATTCCTTCTAGTTTGGATAATGAAGTCCCTTGATCTTATAACGAAAATATTAACAAACGTTTTCCTAGTCAAGTCAATTCATGCTAGTTTTCAAGTCAATTCGTGCTAGGACGGCAAGAAACTTGATGATGAGAAAGAGGTGCTTCAAATATATATTTTAAAACTTTGATCTACAGTGAAATGTTCCAAAAAACTATTCCAGAGACTAAAAAATATCCTAAAGAAAGAATTGCAGACACTGTATGAAATGAATAAGTGAATTCACCTAATTCTAGAAAAACCGTTCGGGAAACATTATTTTTGGATGAAATTCTTTTCCAACAACTAAAAGACAGTTTTGATTTATTTTTCAAGAGAAAAATGGAAAAAATTGTTTAAGAGAATAATAAATGTAATTTCTTACTTATTGATAAAGAGAAAATAGGAATTTTTAAAGAAACAATAGAAAAGAAATTAAACTTCTAAAAAAACTATAATTGATAGATACCAAACGAGAACCTAAAATTAAATAAACCATTAACAAAATGGCTGCTAATTTTATTGTAGAAAATTTAAATAGTAGAGTGTATGCTAAAAAAAACGTTGCAACTAGACACCGAGAACACAAACAGGCGAGTTATGTTAGACTAGAATAGGTGTGATAAAAAAAGGCTTTCAAAGCATTGTAAGATATGTAAAAATGAAATTCTATGCTACAAAGAGAAGATAATTTTATTTTAAAATTCCAAAATGAAATTAGAACACTTTTTTTGGCATGAGTTCAATAACGTGCACTAACATATGGTTTTGAAATAAAAAAAAAGAAACCTTTGCTGAGAATGATGCTTTTATTCACGTGGACCTTCGCGAAAATTATCAAACTAAATACACTGAAATCGAAAGCGCAGATTAAAAATGCATATTAGGTTGTTACAAAAAGATTAAAAATAAAATTCTCTTATTTTTGCACCTTATCCAATAATTTGTCACATTTACCTTTGGTCATTTCGACACATTTACAGACTATTTTTGACAGCTTGCTTAAGAAATTGTCAATTTACATTTACTTAATGGTGGACTGGTCACTCAGTACAACAATAAAACTATGCGTTTCGTGTTGGCAATAGTTTACAAATGTTTTTCTTAATATTATTCATTTCATATGGAGTTACACGAATTGGGCCGCGGTAAAGATAAAGTGGGTGCTTCACGCAAGATAACAGTAGATAGACTAGTTGTAAGTGGTATTGATATTTTTTTTTGGAAGATTAGATAAATACCTTTCACAAAAGTTGTTCCAACCTCAATACATTCATGACACCCATATCTCAGATAAAGAAGCATATCAACCGATAACATAAAAAACTTTTTCAGGTAATCTAAAAGTCACCAAGTTAAACGAAGTATATTTCTTCCTAATGCTTTAACAATGAAGAGCTTAAGCTACTTCCGCCATTTTGATATCTGTAATCATTACGTTATCAATGCTTTGGGTTATTCATCTTTTAATTAGAAATCTCATCTCCATGTTAAGGGTGTATATTGATCAAACCCTAATTCTGACGATGAACCATTGGCATCACTAATATGTCAGAAAGATACAAAGCAATTCTAAAAAGAGCTCCAGCTTTCAGCTCCGAACTTAAAAATGAAAGGACAGCGGATCATCTACGGTTTCGATAAAAACATTAATACCAATAACTGAGGATGAAAAAATCACCATTTTTTAAATTTATCTATTGACCTTTGTTTTAAAAAGCTTAGTACTTTAAGTTTTCTTTTATTTTTGGGCGATATTGAAAATTAAAAGTCCGACCTGATAGTTAATAAAATAATTGTAATTCAAGTTAATTTTTAAAAAATAATGTATTTTTTAATAAACCAATGGCAATATCCCTCCTCTGTTCACATTTATCCTAAATTGTCCTTCTTGTCTCTCCCAGTGTGAAGTATCTCATCTGGTGTCTTCTAAAACGTGAAAAGATAGATTAATCGATCATTTTCGAGAATAATAATATACTATCATAAGATTAAATTTAAAATATTTAGATCATATTGACGAAACAGATAGTAATAATTACGACATTTAGGAATATGAAACAATAATTCGTGTTTGCGTATTAATTTATTTACATAAAATATTTTGTCTGATGGAACTCAAGAAAAACGCATTTAGCTACTTTCAACTTGGTCAAAAATACCCAGCCAGGTAAAGAAACAAGTTTGGATATCGTAACGGCGACATCGCGCCACATAACACGAGACAATTGATTAGCATTTCAACACCTGCCATAAAACAAATGACTACCTAGTTCTTGTCAGGCAAATTATTTATAATGTTTACCGATTTATTTAAAGATGTTCTATTTTATGACTCGAATCTGAATTGGTGCTTTAGGAAAACGAATATAGTAACTTAATTTTCGTCAACTAGAGATTAATATTTTGCAGCCCATACGTCGCAGGAATTGAGACAGATAATAAAGAGTAGAAATATTTTGAAGAAATTAAGGGATGTAAATCAGGAATTTAACAAGATAAAGATAGGAGATGCCGACAAGGAAAAAGAGGGTTCCTTACACGTATAAACATTTGTAAACATTAAGGACACCTAATATTTCTATTAAAGTATTTACGAACATATTTTCTACTATATATTTCGCAGTAAAACATGGTGCGTATTTTGTATTTTTTCACGATTTTTAGTTCAGCAGTTTCGAAAATAACAAGGGAATGCTTCATTTTTGCATATGTTTTAAATAATTAGTTTAAAATTAAGAAGAAAATCTTCTTGTAATTTTCAAAAGACTGTTACATCATATGATTAAAAAAATAGTTTTGTTAAAAGAACAGAGACGTGCAGCCGTTTCTGAAAAAAATTGCCGTGACGAACGGACGTAAGTGATCTTATAAGAGTTCCGCTTTTAATTTTTAAGTACGAAACCCTAAAAATTTATGAAATACCGTATATTTATAATAAGATAATGTAAAATGTGATCAACAGAGGAAATATGCGATACGCCAAAGAACACGAAAGGTCTGTGCATCGAGATTCATCGATGTCCCACTCTGTTCGCTCTCATGCAGTCATCGGGGCGTACAGAAACGGATGTTAAGTTACTGAGAGATAGTTATTGTGGCCAGACAAGCGAGATTGCTAAGGTAATAATTTAACTATATAACGTCTGCTATTATTGAATGATACCAAACTTTCTATAATTTTCGAGTTTGTTCAGCGATCGAATTCCCATTTCAAAATCGTGATTTGACAAAATATTTATCGCTGGCAAAATCTAAACATTGACATTTTATTTCTAGATTTGCTGTGAAGATGACCTACCCTGCACTACACCCAATGGAGAATCGGGAGCGTGCATGAAGTTTGAGTCATGTCCGTCGCTAGTTGCAGTTATAAAATCGTTCCCAGGCTCATTACCGGATGCCGTGATAAAGTACTTGCGCAACTCAGTGTGTCTGGGCAGAGAACAGTACAGCGTGTGTTGCGGTCAAACGGTACCCAACTTCGACACGCCTGCTTCTCCCGCCGACGTGGACTTGGTGCTCAATGTCAAGCAGTGCGGCAGGCTCGCCAGCGAGGAAAGAATCTTTGGAGGCACTGAAGCTGCCATTGATCAATTTCCCTGGCTGGCACTTATGGAGTATCGGGCAAATAATGGGCTGATCAAAACGCTATGCGGCGCTTTTCTTATAGGACCCAAGTACGTTATAACGGCCGGGCATTGCGTTGACAATGAAACGTTGACGTCAGGAGTACCGTGAGTATTTGATTACCATAAACACCACTTAGTTAGAATGCACTATTGGGTTTTGGATAAAAGTCAAGTCAATTTTTACCGAAACTTTATATGATAGTGATCATTGGAGTTACAAACGATATTGTCACAAGACCGTTGAAATAGACTGACGAAAATAAAATGTAAAATCCGTGAATTTCGAAAAAAAACAAACCAAAAAACAAAAGTTTTATTACACACCATTTCGGTCTGGTGATAACTGCTTTGTATCTTATAAATATATTATTTACTTAAATATAGATAATAGTGAAATATTTAGTATACCAAATATAAGCAAAACGATCGTTTACTTGCCAGTAATTGAAACCTCCCCAGCCTGCTTTATGGTAAATTATGAAATTAAGACGGGCAGTTTCATATAAAAAACCTATTTGGTACAAACAGTCGAATGACAAGGTTGTCTAGTATCAAGATAAATGCAAATGCAGATATCGATACACTTGAATTATTTACTTAATCAGAAATCTGAAGCAAACAAAAACGGTCACCTTTAAACTGAAGACAGTTCACTATATGGTGAAATCAAATAGACACTTTGAAGCATTGATTATTAAGTGTGAATACACATTGTCTCTTATAAGCGAATTCAAGCAAATTTACTCCTGATTTTTATTCTTAAATATTTTTAAATATACTTGATACAGTGTGAGCGTGCGGTTGGGCGAGCACGATACCGACAATGATGGACCGGACTGTCAAATAGCATCAGGGGGTGGCGAGGATTGTAACGACGGACACCAGTCTATCAAAATCGAAGTCATCTTCTTACACCCTAACTATTCATATACGCGTTATCTGGTGCGAAACGATATTGCGGTTGTACGTCTACAAAAGGCTGCGCCTTATACCGGTAATGCTCTGAATAGATCAATATCAATTATTCAGTATTTTCATGTCTTCCAAAAACCTTTACGGATCAGTTAGTTTCAAAATTAAATTTTATTAAAAGAACATACGAAATAAATCTGTAAGTTTTTGTTTAAAATTAAAAAACAACTTAATTAATTGTAATAACTGTGTATCAATTTTGGTAATTAAAATATTCTACCTAAGTTACCATACAAAATATTTCACAGATTTCATCCGAAATATCTGCTTGCCCACGGTCGACGTCACTAGAAATTTACAATCCAATATGTTGAACTCCACGGTAGCAGGCTGGGGCATTACAGAGACCGAAAGAGGCAGTAACCTCAAACTGTCCGTCACGGTGCCCTTTATGACTACGGAGGAGTGCGAAACTAGATACGAGCACAGAATAAAGATCGTTAAACAAATATGCGCTGGCGGCGTTACCGGCAAAGATTCCTGTAAAGGTGATTCAGGAGGTCCACTCATGTACGTTAATGGAAATAACCGACACGAAGCCATCGGCATTGTTAGTTTTGGACCGAAAAAATGCGGACGGCGTGGATTACCCGGTGTATATACCAAGGTGATCGATTACATGGACTGGATACGTAGCGTGGTTAGGCCTTAAGCGACGGCGACATCTTCTCGTATCGAATTATATTGATTCAAACTCGCATAGAGTAATCCTGTGAAGATTATTAACCATTATATTACTTTTTTGCAGAGATTATTGTTGACATTTTTTAAATACTGGGGTTATGTAGTAGTAAAAGTAAAATAAAATGCATTGTCATGGATTGATAACTGTTATCTTTCCTATAAGATTTAATAACGAGATTAACTACAAGCTGTATGTATTAGGAGGACCTTTTGATTAATATTTATATCTATTCCAAAACTCGTACAAAGATGGGATATCTTATACGAGTTTTGGTTCTTTTGTGTAAGAGTAGTATAGTCTAAGATTATATTTTATAACATCAATTGACTTAATAAATATAAATTAACTTATAATAAACATAAATAAATCTATTTCTTTAATTTTCATCATACTCCTATTTAACCTAAACCTAAGTTTATCCTAATCTAAGTTTATCCATCAGATTATATTAGTTTTACTTCAATAATACAAAAAGAAAAGAACGAATTTAAAAGAGGATCCCGAAAAATTTGAAGGCGAACATAATGCTTTAATATTATTTAAAATTGATATTAGTAAGAACAGGAGAATAATGAACATATAATGAACATATACAATTACTTGATAATAATATTACATACGCTGATGCTTTTGAATAACACTAAAATTGTTATGTTTAATCTCGGTCTAAAATGTCACATGTATTAATAAGTCAATAAAAATAAATTCTGTAAAATTTAAAATTCTTTTACTAAACAAAAATTGCGAAAGATTTAAAAATGTTATAAAACGGTTATTAATATTTCTATAACTTTTGAGACATTATTTAAACAATATTATATATTTCTTCTATAATTTTGTTTATTTAAACTGAAATTGTTTAATAAATAATCACAATTCATTCATTGAAACCTTACAAGACAATTGAACAACAATTTTTATTCATATAACAAAATGATACATGCAGTATTATAAAAATTAAAGATATGTAAAATAGAAGCATGTAATAAATAATTTATTGAAATTCCATTATTAATTATTCTTACCCAATACTTTCTTGTTATTAAATTTGATTCACGAGATTGTAATAAATTTTGTCAGTTTCGTGTATAAAAATTATACTGGTTCACACTAATATTCTATACTCAAAACAATAAAAATATTATATTTAATTTAATCTTTTTGAAACATAAATCAGAATTAAAAACTGGCTGACCTTGAATACATGGGATAACGACCGCCACCCGGTAAAAACATGTTCTTCCAAAATAAAAAGCAGTTTGTCTACGATGTTCCAACGTACAATGAAAATGTCCAAGATATTTATTTTTAATATACCTCACATTTGGGAGGTATTATATAGATTTATGTGACATTTAACAAGTGGTAAAATTTTAGGGTTTCAATTTAAGGCAGATTAGATGCCGAGCGAAATTATATTATGTCGTTTTAGTTCTAATTTCTAGGCTTGATTCAAGATTCAAGGGAGATGAAGATTTGCACCTCTTTCTATAGTATATCATACCAAACTCAAGACAAAAGCTCACTGGAGAATAATTGTAACAATTGCCATTCTGAAACTTTAATATTCGAATTAGGAACATTGTGGTTTTACATGGAGCATAACAAGTTTATTTATTACTTATTATTTTTAATTAATACATTTGTAATTTAAATACTTATTACATCTGTATTTTTATATGCAAGTGATGTGGCGTCGTATGCTTGCACGTAGCCTGGCTGATTCTACGAACACTCATCGTGCAACATTATTTAGCCGTCGATGCTCAGCTAGAGTGGCTGCATTATTTATTTACAAATACTAAGTGCAGCTTAGGAAGAATTGGTTAAAATTCTAAATATGACAGATGGGTAATGTTTTTGTTTTATTTATTATACAAAAATACACATAAATCAAAATCTGCTTCACCGTATGATGTTGACTTGCCACAGTACTCAATTTTGTAAGGAAATGAAAAATATTTTTATTTTCTTTCTAATATTAAATACCTCATGAGGAAAATTCTCACTAGTCATGTCTATATTTTTCAATGCATAAAACGCCATTGTTAATACATGTTTTCATTAAATATAGAATATTTTGAAACACAGGTTCAAGACATCGAGTTTTTCGGAAAGTTTAATTTGTTTTGTTACCATTATTTTACAAGCGAATATCTGAAATAAGAAATTTACGTCACGCGTCTGTTAAAGTCGAAGGTATAATCGAGTGTGTTGCGAGTGGATTTTTACTTTTTTATATTTATTTTGACAATTCTGCGATATTCTCCAATAGTTTCTTTCTTTCCAATAGTTTCTTTCTGGTTTATGTTTTCTTTCTAGTTTATGAACGTTTTCATTTCCATGGTAAAACATCTATATGATAAAATATACCAAACTCAAGAATGTCTTTGTTGGAACCAATATCTAAAAAAAACATTATTCTATTAATTGTTCAAGTACGCTCCAATCAACAGTTAAGAAACGTAGAACGCAATACGTTTTTTATAAGATATGTATACACACTCAACGAAATGTATGATGTAGTTTAGAAGTATGTATGCAGTTTAGACTTAGGCTCAACTTGAATGTAGTTTAGACTTAGGCTCAACTTGATTCCATATTAGTCATAACATGTAACCCGTATTCGAAATTATTACCGACGGAAAAGAACAATTTTAATTTCTGGTACAGTCGTAAAAAATATTGAAATTACAGAGCCAATGTGGTCGGTGCATCCATTAAGAGATTACGGCTATTATCACATTAAATCGTTTAAATAGAATCTTCAACACAGATTTAATTATATTTATTAAAACCGCGTTTACTGAGTTGTTCACTCACAATGTTATGAATCGTGCGTTAAAATCAGCAAAATGATTTGATGGAACTGGTTGGCGCACTTCATACTTTAATCAAACATAAATAAATTACAATTATTGAAATATTAATTTAGTGCGGATTTTTTACTGTCCTGTTTGTGGTATTAACATTTTGGCTAAAAGTCATAAGTTCTGACATATGTTATTAGTAAGATGCGTAAATAATTATTCATATAATAGTCGTTAAATACAAATGCGAGTAGCAGTTTACGGTCCACTGGAGTTTTCCTTGAATAATATTAAAATAAACTGAACGTGATAGTTACATAATAAATCAGCAACCAAATATGACCGGTTTTAAATGTACACACACAAAAATGAATATTGCACCCTGAAATTCTTATAGCCAAATAAGTTGATACTAGACAATAACGGCAAAATTAACTCAGTTATAACATCTGTCATAGTTAAAGTTCACAGTTTATTTATTCTCTACTATCTACTAAGAAAAATCTTTTCTTACAATTATAAGGTACCTTATAAAGAATTTCTCGAACCTGGTATTAAAATAACTTTACGTAACACACCTAATAACAAAGAAATGAGCACAGACATATAGTATTAAAAGCAAAATAATACAAAACTAAAAATAATTGAAATAAATACCTTTTACAAGGTTGATCGTGCACCTAGCCGAGAAATATCGATACAGAAATTAATTACACTTGATAGATTACATTGATAGATAGAAACAACGTGTGATATACGTTAGAAATTTAAACTTGGTATTTAATTTTCTTTCTTCTTATTTATTTAACTGTTTCGTGATTTTAGACTTAAACAAGATCTCACGCGTTAATCAATATTAATCACGGATTTTATGTTAATATCCACCGTACATAACAATTTAATAACTCATTAAGTAGAGAAAGCATGAAGTTAAAATAGAAAAGATTAATTTCAAACAATTTGTTCCTTTGTAAATAAATCATTAATAACGTTATCATCTTTGTAGAAATAAATTACAAATGGAATTTTAAAGCAATTATAAATATATTTTTCAATAGTAAGGAGATAATATAAATCTTTATCGCTGTTAGGGGTGAACATTCCACACATTGGTAATTTTACATGTTATATAGTTACGTAACTTGTTTATTGTGAAACAGATTTATGTTTAGCTTGTGATATTTAATTATTTATAAGTTTTATGGCATTATAAATATTGTACTAAACAGTGCATCCATATTATATTTCTAATTGTTAAGTATATCTTACGGAAAAGAAACAAAAATTAAGCAGCCGATAGCAGTAATGAACACTATTTTTAACCAACTTCAAAACAAGAGAAAGTTACCTTATGTTCGAGGCGTATTTTTTTGGATGTGTGTACACCGATTTCTCTGAGATTTCTAGGTCAATTTGAGTAATACTGTTTTCTTTTAAAGTGTATAATAGCGAGATGGTCCTATATAAATATGGTGATAATCTGATGGTGAAGTCTAGAAATGAACAATGGAACTCCTTAAAGGATGATATTAAATCAAATACGTTTGAAGGTATTTGTGCGGTTAGTTGTTACTTTGTAAAATAAATAAATCATCGACCAGTTCAGTGTCTGATGAGTTCTGACATGAACAAGAGAACATCTTAATGGATGGTAGTAAATGAAACGTGATATAATATATTTGCTGCTGGTAGTTGTTACTCTGCACAATTAATAAATCACCGTCCAAGTCAATGCCTGATTATAGGTTTCGAAAATGAACATTGAAACTTCTAAAGAGATTGTAATATTGAATATATTTGGCGTTAATTTTGTAGAAATTCATTATTCACAATTAAATGAAACTACGTGATGTAGTATTATTTCTACTTTCTTTAATTTCTTTACCGTGGTACCTAGGTTTCGTTGTATTACTACATCTTCAGGTGGGATATTAGCAAAGAGTAACTCTTAGGAACAACTAATAGTATTTATATGTTTCAAACACAATAGCGGAAGCCTGGTTTGTGCGGATTTTTCCATTGTTTATGTTAGTGAGTTTATTGCAGGGGCGCAGTGTAGGTTTTATTATATTACCGAGAGTTATACAATATACCAGTATTTTAGTGAGGGTAATAAATTCAATTGTTGTTATTATGTGAGGTTATACAATGCAAACTTTACGGTGTATGTAATAAAATTAAATGGAAGTTATTATCTGTAATATATTTATACAAAAGCAAGGGTATTTGAAAGTAAGGACAAGGTAATACACTAATTCTACATATCTCCGGTTTTGTGTATTCATATATTTATTTATTTATTTCTTTTAATTTTTTTGTTTCTATTATATATACTTATATTTATATGTGTATTAGTGCTGAAACAATTTCCAGGGTACTGTAGTATCAATGTTGTATATTTATATTATATCTAGAAGATATTAAGAATGTTTGATGATATTATATTTAGTTGTTCATTTAATATATTGACCTTGATATCTTTTTTATGTCTGTTTATTTCTAATATTTCTAGGATATTAAGTTTATTACCTTTTGTATTTATTTGTAATATAAAGGGGGCATTATCCATCCCTCCATACAGCTGGATATGGAAAAAAATGGAGACTATGGCAAAAATTATTTTTACCTATATCAACCACTACTCTCCCTGATATTGTGTTTTGTATTTTGTGGACTGTCACTGTCCAGTTAAGTATTAAAGGCAGCATTCGCCTTTCCATATCGCCGTAAACTTCATTAGCTTTGAATGTTACTCTTGTTGGAGTAATTGACACTAGACCTTTTACATCCTTTACCCTGAGCCTAAAGTAGAATTATCTGATTACATCAACACAGCTTCTGGCAGTTCCTCGGGCTAAAATTGGTCCCGACAAAGCACTGACTTGTCTTGCAGCAATAGCGGTGCGAGACACTTCTTCTATAAAAGTAGTTTAAAGTAACAATTCTGCAGAGGAAGAGTACCAGCGTCAAATATGCTCTATGATTAATTTAAAGAAGAAAGATTTAACACTACCAACCTTTACCATTATAACTAATAGTAACCACACATTAACCACGTTCAGAGCCACAGTTGAAGCAAAAATCTGTTGCATACTTTAGCATGGGCAAATTGTTCCGCTGATGGGTATTAATATAAAAAACTTTTATTGACGATGCATACCTAAAGCAGGGTACGGATATTTAATGAAATAATTTTCAATGCAAAATAGCATGTGCACTATTATAAAATTGGGATAAAAACTATCCAAATCCCTGTTTAGAATAGTTGATTGTTGAAGAATCGCTGCTTTGTTCATTATGTGCATTCTTGTATTACTGCGCAAAATAATGTACCTCACTGGCTGGACCTCTTGCTCACAAAGCTGTCTATCGCCATCAAAACTACGCACATTTTCATACCAAACAAGAAACTCAGCCGAATCTCTTTCGACAGTTGGGTCGTAACTGGTACCTTAATACCAATTGAAAATACTATTAAAGACAGAGGTTTAATCATCGCCGAAACACAGAAGACTGTACCTTTGATTAGGCACGTGGCTGTTGGCCAAGACTTTTCTCAAGCCAAATTGTAAAAGCGATAAGATCCCTCAGGTGCACTTATAAGTCTCTGACTTGATCAAAATGGCTACAGAAACAGCAAATAATAACTTCTACTCATCATTATCAAGCTATTTTTATTTTTTTACAACTTCTCGACCAACTTTGCCGCAATCATTTGACTCTAACTTCCTAGCGCATTTGACAATATATTGTCTTAGCTGTAACGTCACCGCAAGCTTTGTTCCTTATCCATTCATACCTGTTTGCTATAATTGAAATAAGAGTAGGTTGTAATTATTAATCTCTTAATTTTTCTTAAGCTCACAAAATCGCGCGTGACTCATTTGGGTTTCCTCCGGTTTTAAACTTTTTATTTCCTAATTCATAGGTAAACGAAGTCTAAATCGGATTGATATGTTATTGCGGTCTCTATAATATGTCACAGAATGTCGATAAATCTGTATTTTTAGCACTAAATCCACGTTTTTGTCCTTCACTGAATGAAAATTAGGGATAGCGTCATACCAAAGTAATATATGCAAACGAGGGCTTCCCCTATTTTGGGAACTTTATTCGTTACTAAAATTCAATTATGGGCACATCAAAACACTCAATATATACATTAGTAATGCATTTGCACAAAGAGTAAATTACAATGAAATTTCAACCGGGTTTTTGGATCAACTCGTCTTACTGAGAAAGTGAGGGCTTCTATATTTGTTTCCGATCCTTCACCAGCTATAAGCAGCATCTTTAGTAGATCTGGTCAGTTAAGATTTTTGCATGGAAACAAGGCAAACTAAATTGGTGCACCAAGGGATCGTATCATTGCGATTAATTCCGCGCAACATCGTTTCAAGTACGAAGCAGAACCTTTAATATTTTTCATAGTCAAATGTACGCTGGCAAATAAACCTTCAGGAATATTATAACTTTCACCCTGCCTCATACCATACAACACAGAAATACATACTTTTACATTGAATCACTTGACTACATACGAAGCAAAAAATATGTAACCAACCTTTTAGAATCGACTTGCATTGCTCAATATCCATGCCTGAAAGTAATAAACAGCTGTAATAGATATGTCTCTTGATTCACCGAAAGCATTTTTTCTGTCAAAATATAAATATACCAGCATAATTCCGCCATCCTTATTTCCCTTACTATATTCAAGGATGGTGCAGTTTTTTATGAACATAGTCCACTCTTATTCCATTATCAATAGAATTTCATTATACGTATCTATAACAATACTAGGTTGGAGATGTTTTCGTCAACATAATATAGGATACTTGTTAAAAATATAACGCCTCTGTCTTCACTATTTTCTTCAAGGTTTATTTCTGTATTTTTTCAATTATCGGAAACTGGCCTACTTAGATGTTGTATTCAAGCCAATTCAACTAATCTGAATATATTCAGTCATATTGGCTTGAGGTTCCGTCTATGCATAACTCTCGGGTTCAGAAAGCAATATCATATGATAAATAAATATATAAAAATCCGGTCTATTTGTTACTTTTAAATTAGTGCACTGATTTTTTAAAGATCATGCAGCAAGAGAAATTACCAGTAGTATGTCTCTTTGGTCGTCTAGCACGGGAATCAAGAAGCCAATTTGTTCGATATTTTGGAGCAGTAAGAATACCGAATTGGTAGCTGGAAAACAGCAATTAAACCATTATCCAGGTTGAAAAACTTCCGCATTTTGTTCTCTGACAAAATTACCATTGACAGCAAAATCATGCCTGATATTCAAATGTTGTTTGAGGCAGAAGTTTAGTTACTATTAATTAACCAGTGTTCATTTCATTAGTATCTGGAACTGGTCTCGACAATGTAAACGTCGATAAAATATGTTGATATGTTGCTCAAATTACTAGTTTAGATTATAAATGTAGAAAGTAACACAACGAATTACAGATATGGTGGTATACTATTTGTCAGCAGATCCTAATCGATCACTGCCCTATTGGAATGACCCATGTATAGTAGAAGCATTATTGTTTACGTTAATGAATCTGCTGTTTGGTTGATGATCAATTATTTTAGTAGGCGCATTAAGAATGATATCTGCAACGGGATTACTTATAGCGACTTATAGTGGTCCTGAAATTGGGACTTACATCACGATGTAAAATATTCTTTTTTAATAGCCAATTAATTGCTGATTTAATAAAATCAGGGTTTATTTGGAATTCTTTATGATAATTCACATTTTCTCTGTTTTCGTCCACAACCACCAATTTTGCTTGTATTAAGTGCAATTGCAATTGTGCAGCTAGTTCCACCACGTGTGCGAACAAAATAACTTGGCCTTTACATCAGTTTTGTCTACGCTCTTTTGTGTCGTTGATAATAAATTTTAACAGAAAGAAAATTATCTATATACCACCTTTTGCTCGCGACTTTTAACAATTATACACTATATTATGAAAAAACAAAGTAATTATTTTTTTAATCGTCAATACTATAAACTACCAAAAAATCTAGAATAAAATATTTTTCACAAAAACCAACGTAACAAAAATAGTTTTTAAAAAGTAATCTGTTACATTATTAATTAATTCAAAATAGATACCTAATTATTCAGAATAAATAATTAAATCACTCAGTTTAGAAGTTGGTGCCAACACTGTCAACCAACTCAAAAAATTTATAATTTTACTAATATGAAATTTAAAACACTCTATCTGTACTCTAATGTACCAACAATACGAAATAGTTTCAAGAGGGGCGTATTTATAATAGACAATTTCGTATGTTTAAATTGGTCGGCAGTGTTGGCACTAAAAGCTAACTTATTATTAATAGTTAGAAGTCATATTAATTTTAATACAAAAAATACCAGTATTCAGCAAAGAAGAACAGAGTTATTTTTTATTATTTAAAATATTGCGTATATTTTAATATATGTATATGTATATATATATATATATATATATATATATATATATGTACAAATGTTAACATTAATTTTAAATAATTGTTAAATTTCTTAAAATGATCGGAATAAAATTTAATTAATAATTAATAAAATTAATATGTCGAAAATTTATTGTAATCTATTAGTTTTAAGTATTTGATGAATGGTAAAGTAATAATTTATAATTCATAACCCAAATAAATACATACTGAGTTAGAAATGGTCTGGTAGATGATTGGATTACAGTAGAGAGCAAGCAGAAAAATAAAATGTTGAACCAATCATCTTTCAAACAATATATGTAAATATATGTACAGCGAGGAACTTTATGGTATCGGTTTTCTATACATTTTATGTTGCATAGTGAGTAACTTCATTCTGTTAAATTTATGTATTCGTAAAATGTTACTGTCATCCTATCTTTATATTGCGCACAAGCAAATATTTTGTAACTAAATCCTTAATAAAAATATAACAATATAAGCAATGGCTCGCCGGTATGTTCATGCTTCACCATTTCACGCCGGCATCGCTGTGTTATAAAATTTTGAACATCGTATCTTTCAGAATGTGATGCTTAATAAATGATAGCTCCGAGGTTAATTAAACAATTAAGTTGGTATATATACTATTCATGAGTCTCTCACTGGCGTTATATGAGTAAAGATCCCTTACACCTTGGCATCCTGTCTATTTCGCGAACTTTCTGATCCACCCTTGCATAATGGACGTCGAGACCTTAAGCTTGCTAAACGATACGATACCCGCCCCTCTTTCTTCTTTTGTTCGGCATATGTACAGTGAGATGCGATTATGAGCATTTATCAGACGCGATAGATATAATCAACCACTTTGACGTCCTTTAGATAGCGAAAATACGTGTAATTGTCGATAAATATTTTTAAAATTAGTTAAACCTGCATACTTCAACTTCATTTGTTCCGATAGTCAACATTTACAAAATTATTGCCAGAAACTTAGTCATCGATATTTATAATAAAATGTTTAGCTTTCCAGATAAAGTTCTAAAACGAAATATTTCAAGATGTTTTAACGAAATATTACAGCTGAATTTACTGGTGTAAATAATGTTTGCTGGATTTACACTAAGCTGGGTTTAAATTACATTTAGTCCACTAAACTCCACAATTTTATAGGGTGATATTATCATCGAGAAAAAAACAATCAAACTTTCATGACAATAAATAATTTATTTTGCATTCTAGGCATTGAATACATTTGGCGTTAATTTTGTAGAAATGTATTATTCACAATTAAATAAAACTTTAAAGCTCTTTAAGTTCTTTACCACGACCTAGGTTTCGTTGTATTACAACATCTTCAGGTGGGCTGTTAGCAAAGACCTTTGATCTCTGAACTTAAAGAAAGTAGAAATAATACTACATGACGTAGTTTCATTTAATCATTCTAGACATCTTAAATGTAACGCATTCTTACATCTAAATCGGTTTACTTAATGACAAAGTTTAATGGGTTAAAATGTATTAAATTAAACAAATTTTTAGAATCATTTTCGAAATTGGAAGACCAAAATATATAATTCATTTTTATAAGCATACTGAGAAAATAATAAGGCCACAATCAGTCAAATACATTGCTGATATGTTATATCGTAAATACCACTTTAGTGTACTATTTACATCATACGTTTTTTTCGTCAGTATTTTATACTTTATGACCCACTATTAGTAAACACAATACTACTAATGTAGTCAAGCATGGAAACAAATATATTAAAGCGGACGTTCTGCCAACCTATTTTGGCTTCAACATCAATAAAATTGTGTATTTCATTGATACTGTTGAAATTTAACCTGATGATCCTATTTTTCAAAACTAGATGAGTAGATCGTATTTAACATTACTAGAGGAGTATTAGCTAAAAGCTATATCACATAAAGATATTTCGACTTAATTATTAACAAGCTATAAAAAATGTGTCGCGCTTGTTTCGCGAATTGTCAGTGAGCAATAGCATTTATTCGATGACTTATACGTAGTAATATTTCATAATGCTAACTAGGTCTAAAAAAGGTAATTTTGATTACTTTTTTAGCCTTTGTAATTAAACAGATAAAAATATAGCTTATTCAGTTTCTTTGCTGACGTCGCAAAAAATAAAATGCAATTTTCACTTAAGAAAATTTTTTCGTCACATTTATTTTGGTTATTAGTATAGGTCACGTATTATTCTATTTAAAAATAGTCATGATTTAAATTTTTTTTCGCTGCTGGTTTTTTCCAGGTAGGTTTTTTATAGCTTATTTATAAATTGTGGGATATATTTCCTTATCGAGACTGCTTTTTAATTGCCAAAAGGATAAAAATGAATTACAATAAAAACAGTTTCATCTTAAAATTCAATTTTATATTTCTTTTTTTATATTAGTGAAAATATGACAATTCAAAACTGTAATAATGATATTTATAAAAATACACTTACTCTCTATTAAATACCAATTAAACTGCAAAACTGGATACAAAATTAGAAATCATGTATGCAGACATGACAAGTTCATATAAAGGTTACCACTGATATTTATATAATTGTTTTTTTTTTGGTAAATTTATTCATGCAAACCTACATAATAAATGTTCAACTTTTAACATAAAATTACTTCTTTATCTACATTAAGCGGAAGTTAGTTTAAGAATTGGATGCAGCAAAATATGTTACGGAAATACGTGCGCTTGTATTTCTGAAACTAATAGTAGCGGGATGATCAGATAGAATATAGAATATGTGATTGGATAGAATATAGAATATATCAATTTATACTGAAGCGAATAAAGTTCAAATGCTTTTGAATTTTAAAATTCATCACCTTTGTAAAATTTATGTTCTCCTTTAATTTTCTCTACTATTTTCACTTACCAAAGAAACTTACTGAGACCTTAAAAACTAAAATTATTTATTCCCATTTCGAAGCAGAATTTGCTGCAGTAGGGAGGTAGATTCAATATTAATTTTATGACAACAATTTAGGGCCGAAATCGTGAACAATGCAGGAATTGACGTAAATTTCAATAGTATATGGTATACGAAACGATATATACAACACACAAGTCAAATATATTCCATTTTTGGCTGAAAATATAAACATATATCTATAAGGTGAAATTCGGAGTTCAAATTGTCGTTCATGATTTATGATGACAGTTTATTTGCCTGCACTGTTTAATTGCTTCCCATATGCTTTCATAAAAATATAGTTTATAAATCTAATGCCACGTCTTGACTGACTTATTATTTTTATACAAGAACTTTTAAAAGTTCACTCTTAAATATTTCCAAAATTTGAACAATAAATAATGATGAACTTATAACTGCAAACAGCGCACATTTTTGCACGGTTGAAGCACTTATTGATTGCCAGCAAATGAAGCCACCTGAAAAACGAATGTTTCGTTACAGAATGATATATTATAACATAACTATATGTTACACAATAGATCATAAAAGCAAAATATGGTATTATTATAGAACTTGCTAAGTCTGCACATACGATTTCTAGTTTTGAATCAAGTTTTGCATTATAATAGCTATTTAAGAGAGTAGGTGTATTTTTAGAAATATCATAGTTATAAACAGTTTTAATGTTTTCTACCATTAATAAATTATATAAAGAAATATAAAATTGTATTTTACAAAAAGCTGTTTTTTATTAATTATTTTCATTTTTATGCCTTCAGCAATAAAAAACAATCTCGATAAATAAATACATTGTATTATTTACAAATAAGCTACGAAGTATCTACATAGAAAACCTTACAGAGAAGAAACTTTTAACTACATTTTTAAACCGACAACTCAGCCATACTAATGCACAAAATAAATGTGATAAAGATAGTTTCTGAAGCGAAAGTTTCATCATACTTGTGGCATTATGTCACCAAAGAAATAGAATAACTCTGGTTTTTATCTTATCAATCGGGAAGTTTGAAAAAATGAATTGCAATATATATATATATATATATATATATATATATATATATATATATATATATATATTTAAATCTATTTACGAAATATTACCACGTATAAGACATGGAATAACTGCTGTATTTTACCGACAATGAAAGAAACAAGCGCGCCAGATTTTTTACGACTTCGTAATAATTTATTTATAATTAGTTGTCATAAAAGGTAACCTTTATAAGATAGAGCTTCTTAGCTAATACTCTTCTAGCAAATTATATTAAATACGATCTTGTAAAAAATAAGAAAATAAAGGGAAGTTTAAACAGCGTCACTTAATTGCACAATTTTAGTGACGTTGGAGCCACAACAATGTGGTGGAATGTTTAATTGAACAGATATGTTTATATGCTTGGTTATATTAGTAGTATTGTGTGTACCAAAAATAACTGACAAAGTACAAAATACTGATTAAAAAACATAAGATGTAAATACATACACATCGGCGCAATAAAAAAAATAAACTAAATATGAATTTGCGATATAACGAACCTACACTCCGTTTTGCCTGTGCAATCGTATCTTTATTACTTTCTATGTACCCTTACAATAATGTATTTTTAATGTTTCTATTTTAAATCTGAACATCATAATTATGTTTGAATAAAATTGCAATGTTTAATTTAATCTCATTAAAGCAAGTCAATGTTTGTGTCTAATATATAAACTTATTCAGACCCAAGAACGTATTGCATTTAATATACTGAAAATGCAAAATAAAATATTTACTGACATATTGTAGAGTTTAGTAGACTAACAACAAAGAGCTTAGTGTAAATCCAGTAATTGGAAAATGTAGAAATTATTCAAATCTGCGGATATACTGAGTGAAACCAAACTGAAAGTTATATGCGGTTTAAATAGGCGAAGCTTTACAAGCTTCCCGTATTATAAACCCGAAATAAGAATCTTTATTTCTATAATCACTTCCTCATTAGCATTCAATTAATATTAAAGAAAGTTATTTGTAGCCATTGTAGTTAATAAGTAATAGTAATGCAATATCTCAATTCAAATTTCTTCCAAGAGTGCAGAATGAAATTTCACGTGAGTAGTATTAAACTTACTTAATTGTTAATAACCATAATTATAAAATACAGCTTTTAGTAATATATTAGGATATACTAAAGCTTGGGTCTTAATATAAATATAAATAGATACTATTTAGTACTGATGATTCTATACGTGCTCGGAAATATTAAATATTGAATATATAAATGGTATTGGATTCATTAAAAGTAATGCCTAAATTTCCAAACTTACATCTATTTAAAACAAAGTCAATTATAAATTCATCATCATTTATTGTTTCAACTTTTAAAAGTACGTACGTACGTAATAAATAAATGAGTCAGTCAAGACGAGGCATCAGATTTACATATTATTTTAGTGCCATTTATAAGCATGATAACGAAGCATGTTAATTTTACTGATTAAATGTTATTGAATAAACTGAATAAGAATAATCATAAGAAAATGACACATGTTTAATATTAATCAATAATTGCTATTACGGTGAATCGCATCGCTATTCCAATCTATGAAATCACCGAAGAAAATTAATTCAAAGCGCGCAAAGGTTAATAGCGTTATTTATTCATTACAAATGTGGCCGTTGTGACATTTAACAAATTTGGGAGATGTTTTTATTCAAGAAACATGCAATAACAACATTAGTAATGATGCAACTGCTTGAAAATTTGATGTACACATGCTCAAACATATATATTTACAAAAATTGTATTTTAGTTCTTTGTTTAATGAATTAAAATACGTTTTTTGAATTTTAATTCTTTGAGTATAGAATTAAATTACACTTCCCGTAAATATAGATATTTCACAATGTAGATAGTATTCATTGTGCACATATTATGAGTTTTAAAGTCTTTGTGACAAGAAAAATCATCTTGTAAACTATAATCTGAAAAGCAAAAACATTAAATTAATAAGATTTTGACCTCTTATGTTTGCAATCGTGCAAAACACGAATGTAAGGAAAATTAAATTTTACAAACACGAAAAAAGGCCAAGAATGCCTTTTTTTTAATATAGACGTTCCCTTTAAGACATGGCTATTCCTATATTTCGTTATTTAAATAAATGTAAAATTTCGGTTTTTTTCCAGCAACGACTTAAATCACGTCAACGTAATAATTAATGTATGTCCTTTGACTTTTCAATCAAACTATTTTCGTTTTTAAAGTAAATTTTCTGAAAGATAATTTACAGATCTCTTTAGAAAAAAACTCTCATACATATACTGATGCGCACAATATACAATTTGTTTCATGTATTAATATATTCACAGTAACTGGCAATCCTTTTACTCCGTAACTAAAAATAAATAGTATTATTTTGTTCTGCTCTAAGTCGAACAAATGTTTTTAATTTTGAAATTGACAGGAATTAGTTCAATTGCTTTTTTTTTAATTGCGCTTACTTAAATCTTTTCTAAAAATGGAAAACCTCATAAAATCGAAAATATTACGAAGTTGAAAGAGTTAAAAAATTAATTAAAACCTACATATTCCTAATATGTAAGTTTCCGCGGACTAGGGTGAAGGACAAATAAAAACAATAATTTTTCCCCAAAGTCACTACAATAAAACTTTTACACGAACATATTTCTTTCCAAATAAAACCCATTAAAGACCGCAAACAAATGGATGGGAAAGTATCCAGAAACACTGTGGTGCGCGAAGTGAGAAAAATACCTTGCGGCAGCATTCGGCGTAGAAAATTTAAACAACATTGTAAATAGAAGAGCGGAGTATATTTTTGACAGAGAATATGCTAAGTATTTTTGTCCCCAACTCTTCGACCGAAACAAGAGATATAATACGTATTGAGAGTTCCCCTTTATTTATTGTTTTTTTAACATATAACGAAAAACTGCTACGTAGGATTCTATGTGCCTGTTTTTGCTTCGAGTACACAAGCATTATTGAAAATAATGTACAAGAGATTGTCATTTTGCTTAGGCCTTTATGGGAGATTTCTATATATCGAGGGATAGAGGACGAATAAAATGTTTTATGGTCATAGCTAAAGTACGCTTTTTTGTATCGTTACGTAAACGATACGGGTACTGTAACGATGATATAAACACAGACAGTGTTTATATCATTGTTACAGTACCTGTATCGTTCACGATACCCACACATGGCGAGTTATTTCGTACCCAACGGACGGCGACGGAGATTTTTCGGAGATTTAAATATAAATTTAAATAAAGAAATTTTCAATTTAATTTTCAACCATTTTCAAATGTCCAAATTATTAAAAATTTTACAACATAATTATTTAAAATTTTGCACTCGTATTAAGATTGGAAAGCATAATGTATTTTTAGGATGAAAAAGAGAAATACATTTTTTTGTAGTTTTCTATATTAAATTAGAAATAATTCAATTAATTACATCTTCCATAGGAAAGGAAACTGAAAACGACAGACGTCTTAATAACGGTGGCGAAAAAATTATAAAAATTCATTAATGGCTATAAAATTTGATTTTCATTGAACTAAGAATTTATTTATTTTGGAATCAAAATAATTGAAAAGAGAGCACAAATATTTTTGTATTACGTTCGAAGACATTTTAAAAGTAAAACACAAATTTGTACATGAAACGATCTTATATTTATTAATTTTGAATTGATTATATCGTACATAATATTTTCTAAAAACTTTTTACTTAAAAATTGGTCACATTTCAAAATAGCTATAATTTCATTGAGTAACTATATTTCTCATAAAACAAAGAAAATACCATTACTACATAACTGAAAATAAATCGTTTCGTTTTATTTTACAGGTAGAAATTCCATTAGAAATTCTACTAGAAATCTCCATTACTCCTACAATCTCTAATACTTGATCGTAACTACTAACTGATCAAAGACTCATTCACAGATCGTTTGGAAGACAAGTTGGAGGAAGGAAAGAAGAGAACAATTGTATATCAAACAATTTTATTATATCCTATATGAAAAAAAAAATTATTAAAATGCCAGCTCAGAAATATGTAGTATTTGATATTATTTTCTTTTTACAAAATTCAAAAAATCTTTGTAAACCATTAATGATCTCGAATATAATATATATGCATTTTTAAAACTCTCTTTGAATAGTCTTTAAAAATTGCGCTAGATACAACTATACGCAAACACACATCCTCACAGATACATTTTCTTTTCATGTCGTGTACATCGTAATCAATGACAGAGATAGGGCATCGAACTCAGATTCGTTCGTGCTACAGTTTTCTATCGTTCTCAGTCTCAATCACAGTTCTTTCATCAATCAATTCTTGTTCGGAACAACGAGACCAACTCAAACAAAAATACTAAACGGAGAATCCTTTTTTCGTATGTATGGTACTATTGTGGTACCGTCAACAAATAAATTAGGAGTAGTGAAATAGGTATGTACTGGTTAGTGGTTTTCATTTTCATGTCAGAAAATTGACAAATTGTGACTAGCCTAAAAAGTAAAATGATTTTTTTCTTTTCAGAAAAGTTTGACAATTCACTTCCAGTACCAGAATTATGCATATCTCATGACTAGTGATTGCAGTCGATAAAAAGTTCGGTTAAAATTCAATCGACTTTTGTCGTATTGTTTTGTTTTACACCCTGAAAGAAATGTATTCTGCGATCGCTTTATTTTTGAGAGCCGAAGAGGGTAAGGGGAATCATTTTTCACTTACTTTGTATAGTCCCACGAACGAGTCTGGCGTAGCATAGTTTTGTGTATGTAATGGAACCCTGACATCGCATAATTATCAATTATTGCTTTTAAAAGATGTCCAGTGGTTGAAGGTGGCTGGCTGATTACTTTTCGTACATCATTGCACACCCCGCCGGATGTGCTCCATTATCAACATGGAATTAAGAAGTAAGGGGAACTGCCCTTCAACGTGACACGTGAAGTCGGTCTGTGCTATTGTTTTGCATAGCACGTAAGCACACACGCATGACCCGTAAGCTAATTGTTAGGCACTGTCATCTTCTCTCACAAGTACTTCCTGTCACAGGCGTGGAAACTTCAGCCGTTCGGTACATTGTAAAAAGTGGCTTCAGCCAATCCGTAACAATTTTGACAGGGTGGGCATATCTATTTGATGCAAACAAAAATCCTAATTATCTGTGATTATCGACATTTTTTTACAGTTGAAGAGGTTAAAATATTTTTTTTTAAAGTAAAGTTGTAAGAGTGTAAAACTTTAAATAAAAAAAATGTTGAAATTTTTACTCTTTTGAAATAATGTACATACATATTTCAACTTTTTATCAATCTTTCTCTGTCACATCGCTTTAAAAAGCCCTGTTGTGCTTCAAAGTTATGCATTTCTCATAAAGATGTACAGTAATTTGCTCATTTATTATCTTTTAAACTATTCTCTTCATTATCTTGAATTTTCGTTTTTTACATTTATAGTATTTACACATATATGGGGTGTGTACTTTTGGTTTTACCTCGATACTATTTTTGTTTCGGTTTTGCCGACTGTACCTATGAAATGAACGCAGTGACAAACAACGTTAGGTGTCACTCGCGCTTGTTGTCGTGATTTCGGGCAAACGGGGAAGTCCCGCACTTCAATAATCAAAGCTTCGGTTGACAGCTTCCTGCAATAATTACAACGTCAATATACTTACAAGTATCAATACACTTGCTGGTTCCAATATTTGCATGACGGATTAATATTTTCTGTTTGTGTGCTGTTATTTTTCGAAGTGTTTCGTGCATTGTTGGAATATTTTCATTGCACCGGTGAGTAAAAATAATCATAATACATTTTAACAAATCATTCGTAATGAATCAGTTTATTGAAAAAGCTCCATAAGGAAATATTTGTAAATTCAAAGTTGGAAAAACGGTCACGTTGAACTGTTGAATATTTTTACGTCAACGTAAATAGTATTCCAAAAGATTTTGCATGCTTATTTTGTTATTCTGTCTTTCTAATGAAGAAAACAATTTAAACAATTCATCGGGGAAATTGCAATGATTGCATTTGTGGAAAAGGACATATTAGGAATTTTCAAAGAATTCTTCCCTTAAAGTATTTCAATTCTAAATAGCTATTTTGGAAGTTATGCAAAATGCAAGAATAAAGAATAAAAAAATACCATTGTATATTATTATTCATTGTCTGAGGTAATTAGAAAAAAATGATGTTTTAACGAAGAGAAATCATCAATAAGTAATAGCAGCTTCGATATTGAAGATGCTTCACAGATTGAGCCGTTAAATTATAACCAAAAGCAAACAACAGTTAATCCAAATAAAGATCCAGCCTTATGGGAAATCAACGATACCTTAAGAGAGATTATCATAAGATACGGCTTAGATCAAAACAAGAATTCTGACTCCTCTAAATATGTAAAAGTATATGCTGATCAGTATCTTTTCTTGCCAGTCAGTATAATCCAAAGAAAAATTTTAAATAATGAAGTGAAGAACCGAAATTTACTGGTTTATTCTGAAAGTTAGAGTGTCGTATGTTGCGGACCTGTTTAGCATTTGATCCATTGGAAAATAAAACTCAGTTTGAGAAAAAAGGATTCAATGTTGGAAAAATGCTAAATGCAGATTAGCTCAGCATGAAAACCCTATACTAGGCTTAGTACGAATGCTAGAAGTAAAATTGATGCTCGAATCGGCAATTTAGTGCAATTTCAATCTGATGAAGAAATTACTTATTGGAAAAACGTTTTGAAGAGGGTTGTTGCTGTAGTGAAGCGGTTGTGTTCAAGAGGTCTTGCTTCAAAGGGAAAAAGTGACAAGTTCGGTAATCTGTACAACGGAAGTTATGTTTTGATTTTGAGACAGTGAGCTGAGTTCGATCTATTTTCAGTCGCTTATATTGAACGTTTTGGGAATCAAGGATCTGGAAGTATCAGTTATTCATTAAAAACCATTTGCGATGCGTTCATTCTCTTTATGAGTCAGAAAGTGTTAAGGCAGATTGGAGACGAGATAAGAAGAACGAAATACTTTTCCTTAGTTATCTATTCAACAGCAAAATATAGTACATGTGGAATAATTCACCCACGTAATTAGATACGTTTTGGAAACGGGAGATCTGCGACAAAGTTTTCTCAAGTGGGAATGGCTTTTCGTATGGCATTATGTACTCCAGCGACAAATTGTTCTGGTAAAAGAAGCTTTTCTAGTGGAAAAAGGTAAAAATTATTTGGGATTGATACTAAGTCAAGAAAAATTAAACGCTTTAACAAGAGTCGGAACTAAGAAACTTGACTACTTATGATGATATGTCGATAATTTTACCAAAAAAAAATCGCGCCAAAAGTTACTGTAGTAAACTTTCATAACTTAATTTATTATTTTTTAGCGGTTCGTGAGCGCGATAAAGATTATTTAATAAAATTTACCGAATGTAAATTATTAAGTAAGTAACTTAGATTACCCCGCCTTACTAGTCGTACATGCTTGACCTTAAGTTAGCTCAAAAATATGCGCAAAAACTATTTCTGGTGCAGTTTCAACCAAATTGTAAGATTGTAAAAATAATCTGGGAACTGATAATTGTAGACGTAAGAACGGAAAAAATTTTAGAGCCTTTACTTGGGAAATGTTGAAATCCGTCACTGCATCACACTGTATCGCAATAATATCTCAATATTATATAACATAGACAATGCACTAAAAAACGAATACTATTACACGAGTCACAATTTCATTTAATTTGAAATATTCATATAAAGATTATATCTAATTTTAACACTCTACATGTCTTACTTTAAAAAATAAAATTATGTTGATATTGAATATAATGTTGCATTAAATATAAGTAGATTATTACATTCGAAAACGTTTCACAGAAGAGGGATAATAATGGTTTGGCATAAACATTAATTTTCCAATTAACAATTTAACTTTGAGAATGAAGTTAAATTTTTCAGTTTTTCTTTTCATTTTCCGCCATTATTTCTTAATCACGGCAAATCATAAATATATATATATATATATATATATATATATATATATATATATATATATATATGTAAGTATATAAAGCAAATTTTAGAAATTGTTGTAATACAATGGATCTATAAATAAGAAAGCACACTAATTATCACTTGCACGGAGAACGTGGACAACCTCGCTGTACGACAAGTACGAACCGGATTCTAGTTCGTACTAAAAGAAATCAGGTTTTATTAAAGTACAATAAAATTGAAAATATCTGTAAAGTTCTAAAATATTTGCTATGAAAGACTGAAACATATTTGATTAGTTTTATTTTATTTGGCCATCCCATTTCCAACTATTCATTTTTATTTTCAAGTGCTCGGCACGATGTTATGCAATAGCCGTTCTTACTATTTTGTTGTGTGGACGAATAGTTTTATTTTTAATGTAACAGCATGCCAAATCACATACATATTTCTTTATTTACGCATCATTTAATTCTCTAAATTATATTAAAACCATTAAAACCATTATAATGATATTCTGATTTATAGGATCATCCAAGCCAGGGGTTTGTGTATTAGTACGTAGACATAGTCGAATTTTATTGTTCATGTATTGCTACAAACTATTTTTAACGAAGACGATATGCAATATTACGCAAACATATTTTTAACATATTTTACTTCAGCGACTGTAATTTTGAAGACTAAAAAAAATTAATTTTTTTTTATTTCGGATCAATATTAACAAACCCGTGATCCACGCTTATCCTTATATACATTTTAGATGGTTGTTGATCACTTATGAAATCTGTATCAAGATATGTTATCGATATTTAACATCACGTTCCTTTGCTTAAATGTGAGCATAGTAGCGTGGTAAATATTTAAGTGAATTGGCCTAGGCGGGAGTTTGTTTAAAAAAAATCGCAAGTGCGCGTACCCTAATTCGTGCGCGAGTGAGTGCGTGGTGGCGTGCACGTACACGTGTGCTTGCGAATGCGCGTGCGCGTGCACGTGCGCGTGCGTTCGCTTGGGCGTGCCTGTGAGCGTGCGCATGCCAGTGCCCTAGAGCGCGCATGCGCTCATGCGTGCGTGCGTGCGCCCGCGTATGGGTGCGCGTGTGTCTGTATGTGTGTGATTAAATATCACAGTGTTAGTAAGAAGTATAGTAATAATTATTTACTATCGAGTTTATGCTTCAAAATTCACATTAACTTACGCTTGAGTTTTGCTATACCCAGTTCGAAGTAAAAAAATGATAAAAAAAAGTACTCAATATCGTGTGTTTTATTGAAAATAAACACTTGAAGTGTTTTTACCCACCATATTTAATCATAGTCAAACAAATTTGAATGATAGCAGTGGTGGAAAAAATTATAATATCGCTATCATTTTGACATACTAAAGATATTCACTATTTAAAAAATCGTATAGCTTTATAATTGAGACATTACTAATCTTCCAAAAAAATAAATATCTATTAAATGAAAAACCGTTATGTAAAATCGCAGCAACGTTTTCGAAATAATGTGAATGTGAAATAATGTGAATTAAATGTGACTTGTTCACTCAATCAAGATTTCCATTAAACAGTTCTGTTCTGATAGAATAGTAAAACGTCACGCAATCAGTAAACTCAATTGGAGAAAACATTTGACGCTAATTCGATCGGGTTGTAAGGACCAATCGTCACGTCGTTGACTTACTACGCTTCCGCTGATTCCATTAGGAAAATGGGTGATCTTTTATATAATAGAACCTTAAACTGCCGTAAAAATCTTCATTTCCATCAGATTTATGTTTCTCTCCGATTTCATGAATTTTATATGTTTCCTTACTGAATAATATCGAAGAGAAATGTTCCGCTTCACCTACAAATAAAATATTTAATTTAAGTAAGTTTTCAAATACGAAACATTCTGGAGTCTTTAATATTTCATTTATAGCCCAGTACCTCCAGCACCTCGTTTATTTTTAAAGTACATGTATGACTAAAAACGTATTATTACCTTGCTGAATCGTTTTATAGTAGTACGAGAGTATTTATTAAATTAAGTTAGGTTATGGCAATATATGAGAGAAAAATGAATACACCAACATACTAATTACTTAATATCTACTTAAAAATATATCAATATACCAAAACACCGGACAGTGAAATCCATTACTAGGAGAAATAAGACGAATGATTAAATTATTGTACATATTTAATCACTATATCTAATGACTGCGCTGACAGTACTAAATTTAAATTTCAGTTGAAATTATCGTTTAATTGTGGACTAATAATAAATTTGTTTATCAATATTAGTATCAGTTTGATGGAGTATAATTTATTCATAAATTTTTGACCAATCACATTGATTGAATTTTTGACCAGACACCTGGCTTGAGTTTTTTTTAATGTATCTTAAACCTTGACACCGACGATTCTTTAATTCATGATAATTTACTGCAAATTGCGGCATGCGAACAAGCTTTCTTTAATAGTTAAACCAACGAAGGTTTCAATTTTGATGTAACATGTGCAGTTTTATCGTACAAAATATTTTTCTCATAAAGATGTCTTTTAGCTCGCTTTTATTTGAATTTGTAATGTTTTTGTTTCAATTTGAAAATGGTTTTCAAGAAGGTATTTTTTTGGAAATCCAACGCACAGTTATATTAATACCCAGATGATGTCATACATCGGTTGTGGCATATTCCTCTCATGTGCCTTATTGGTTTTTCAGTCAGGTAACTGTGAATATACCACTCGACGTTTTAACATTTCTAAATATCACATATCTACAATATCTTCAAAGATATTTGCTAATAGCCCACCTGAAGATATTTTAATACAACGAAACCTAGGTCGTGGTAAAGAACTTAAAAAAAGTAGAAATAATACTACATCACGTAGTTTCATTTAATCGTAAATAATGAATTTCTACTACTACTCACTGTTTTACTACTCACTGTTTCAGTTTGGGACTATGACATTAAATATATTTTGAAGTATTTTTAGATATTAATAATGGAAGCCTTCAAATTGAAACAAAATTAAAAAGATCGTTGATCAATAGATGTTACGAGAAATGTATGTCCATGATAAAAACATAATTGTGATCATCAGACTACATACAAGTTTCGACACTTGTCGAGTTTTGCAACAAGGAAAATATTAGAAGATTTTACTATAAATATAAATACACTGAAGAGTTTATTATAAATATAAATTTTGACAAAAGTTTTGCTTTAGTTTAATTTATGGTTTACCCATGTCTGAAATTCATATTAATAATTACACTAGTTTTGTTATTGTCTTCAACAGAAAACTCATATTTTACATAGTTGTTTTGGAACTTAGGAATAAAAAGTAAATTGTATTGTTTATAATATAAGAGCTATATAAATTTCGTTATTCTGCAATCATTCCAATTAATAAACAGTCGTAAAAAAATAATATAGAATTAAGATGGACATGAATTTAGTTCTAAATTGCATGTTCTATAAAATAATTATATTACCTATTTTGATAAGAGCATTGAGCATCCCGAAGACTTGCATATTCTTTAAATATCATAAGTTCCTGAATCTGAAATATATTAAAATTAATTCAGCTTCGTGGTTCTTTAAGTGCCTTAAATTTCTTTGCTGTTTCCGTTATCAGATTAGCTGTCTCTTTTTAATTTAATCGAAATCGTCTAAAATTAGCAACCGGTTTTTAATGAAATTGAATGCTTAGGAGAAATAAAAGTAATCTAAAATTACTAGTCATGGATTCCTGCAGATAATAGTTTCTACCAAATTCTATTCACTTCTGACGATTACGTAAATTTTCGAATTTTCAAACGTTTTGTAAATTTTTTATCGCCCTTTAAAATTGACTTCGCACGAATGTCACTATTTTCCATAAAAATTAACGAGAAGTATCTACGTATTTAAATTGAAAAATATCATTCTGTTGTTCCTAAATAAATTTATTATTTAGTTACTTATACGTCACTAACTCGTTTTCTGATCAGCATAACTAATCATTTTATTCATTACAAAAATGGATAGTACTTTACACTGAAATTTGCAGTATTGCTTATGCACTTTATTAATCAGAAAGGTAAATTTCGTAGTTTTTGATAACTTCTGCAGTTTATATTGTAAACTAAAATAATAATAAGAATCAGTGCACAAAAAAGAAATACTTGGCATTTATTTTATACAAAACTCATTTTTGAAACAGTGAAATAATGAAGCGCCATTTGGTATTAACTTGATAATAAATTAAGTTTGTTGTATGATATTTTCAGCATACCTAGCATAGATGGTATGTACATGATATTATTTAATGATGGAAATGAGGTAGATATATCCAACAAAATAAACTATATTTACATATCATTAATTATATATCATATACGTTTATATATCATATACGTATTAAATTAAGGTATAGCCTTTATGATGACCGCATGTCATTAGGTATAACATGCGGTCATCATAAAGGCTATACGTTAATTTAATACGTATACTGAAACTACCAAAATTTTGTAGTTTGTACGTTGACTTTTAACATTAGTTTTTATAATTCTAAAAAGTAATTTAAATTATTGGAATTAATTTATATTTTTTTACTTTGCGGTAAGTGATATGACAGGACCTTGCATCGTCATTTCAAATTATTTTTCATGAATTTATGTTTTCTGAAATTTTTACAAATACACTTTTTTTATAATCTACTCAGCGCAGAAATAGGTAATATTTATATGTATTTTTAATAAACAAATTTCTTTATTTTCGAACACTGAAGTCAAAGAATATTTTCCACATAAAATATTACGTTTTCTTTCTTCTGTCCTCATTTTACACTCTTGAAATTGTTTCGTAGAAGGTCATTTTAACTCACGCGCATAAGCTTGGAATTGTACACGCTAAAAATTATGTAAAAATTATACGAGTTGCTTTATCTTTAACAACATGGATAACTATCAAAACAACATTAAACTTTAAAATATCTCGGAATGAAAAACTTTGGATTTCACAATGAAAACATTTTTAGAATAGTGATCTAGAGCCATCGATATATTTTCCGCAGAAACAAAGTTGTTCAAGTTTTCATATAGAAGTATTATTATTTTTTGTAATCCCTGTCGCTTATAGATAATAACTTAAACATAGCATGTATAAGAGATATTGCACAGAATATTAAGAGCCACATCCCGCACAAAAATAATAATATTTTTTTTTATCATGTTATAATTTTAACCAAATTAAATTATGTCAACCTTAGAATATTATTTACTCATCGTTTAAAGTTCACGTGATGCAGTGTAATTCACGTATATAGAATGAGATATTTTGTAAGATTGCCATTCAGATTAAAAATGAGATAATAAAGAAAGTGTAAAGTTCAGTTGGAGATTTTCCATTTGATGAAGTACTAAGTACCGCTGCTTATCGCTTTAGCGAGCCTCATTAAGTTACAGCAACGGGCTTTATTAAAAATGTAATTATGTGCCATTTGTGTTCAAATACAATTTCAGGCATATAGACACCGCGGTTGGTTCGAATAAAGCGCAATCTAGAAGTCCAATTCTTAAGCGCCTTTGCGAATAATAATTTGTTCAGCGATGAAACTCCTTTTTGGTTGAATGGCTACGTTAAAATTGGAAACTTCTAATTAAAACTAGAACTCCTGGCAAATTATGAGGTTTACTATTTTTATTTGAAAGCAGGAATTAGAAAGCTGGAAATATCTGGAAATATAATTAAATTTTCGTTTATTTAATTTAAACATCGCAGGGGTTGCTTGACACATTAAGAGAGAACTTATAAATATAAATTTTCAATGACAATCACTAAAAGTGGGGTTTAGTATTTATTATGAGTTTTTCTCTCTATTTATTAACATAAATAAAATCTAAATCGATTTTTAACCGCAGGAACTCAACACGGTTTGTAAGTTTAATTATAAAATTTCCAAACTATTTAGAATCGACCTTATATTGGAAATAAAATTAGCCAAATAGTTTAAACCCGTTTCGTTCGATATATTTAAAAAGTTGTAAAACAAAGTATTTTGTCGGTCGAGTTTTTCTGTTAAACTATGATAATTAACTTGTTAAAAACCTCAAAAATATTTGTTAAGTCCGTGTAAAATTGGTATTAGGAAAATTCTGCACACACTTAGGTAAATGTGAAAGTTTAATCGTTTAAGGGTACATAGTATTTCTGTTCAAATATTACAAAGACTTATATTATTTTTAACTAAATAAATATATTGCCTTTGATATGTGCAAGAAAAATATTGGTTCCTTGCATTTCAACAATTAATACAAGTTTGTAATTTTGGGTTGAAGTAAATATTTCACCGCAAACTGGTAGTAATGGTACATAATAATTTATTATTATTTTTTCATTATTTTGACATACTTGTATAAAACGAGATAAAATGTTTCATAGGTTTACACTTTACAAGAAGTTAATACAAAAAATATTGCTGTCGTTCTGAATTTCAAAACATATCTTTAAGGATATCCCATTCAAAAATTAAAGATATTTTTCTAACAAATAGTAAAAAATGCACAACTGACTAGACTAATGCTTTTTTACGTATATCGTCGTATTTTTAGATCAAAATCTCACACCGATAATTTAATTGGTATGAGAGTTTGATATCAATGTCACCGTATTGTTGTTACTATAGAGATTATAGTTCGATACACATGTGCATTCAATGAATAATTATATTCTATTTTTATTTTTATTTTTTCTTATTTATAAAGTAAAACTTGACACGCTTCGTCTCAGTATAAAATAATAACGGTAAGAGACACGACAGAGTTTTATTTTCGATCCATTCCATAATTTTATTACACGCCTTAAAATATTCAACATATATTCAAGCATTGTGGAATGCATACAAAACTTTCATGCGACCTCTAAAAAAATTTCGCAATGTTTGCAGAATTTGCTTTACAGGCGTTGATTAAAGTAGTTGATTTAAACAAAGCTTTTCTTTAAAATCTTTTAAGTATCTCACCTATAACTAGATCAAATCCAGGTGCTTTCTTTGCAATGAGATTATTTTTAATTTCATCAGCAACTTCCTCAAGGGTAACTAAGGAAATTCTGTCAGGATAAACTGGGATGAAGTGGTGGCAGAGAATCATCTCTCTCATTTGGATAAAATCTTGCTTTGAGATGTTGAGCAAACACATCTGCTTTTTCATTGATGTAATTTTCTAGTAAGTAATTAAAATAATTCCAATCTGTTTATATTTTACTGAGAGTTAATGTTTGTTCTTTCACAATGATTATGTCACTAACTATCGGGTAAATTGGATGGAACATATCAAGTCATGTCAAGTCCCTCTTCAATTTTAATATAAATTTTGATACATTTTTAACATTTTTAATTTAGGTTCTGGAGTTTTATTAGGATCTGTGGGCCAATAAGTTGGTTTGCCACTTGAGATGAAATCGCATCCATAACTAACAGCAGCCCTGTATAACTCTCGTCCTTTAGCATTTATTAGCCTTGTGTTTAGCGTTGAAGTCACTTTCAATAATGAAGTGACAATTTAATTTTTTTAAAAGTGTGATACATTAATTTGCATAAATATTGTGTACAGGTAGGCAATAGATTGCACTTACTCTGAGTTTTTGTTTAGTTGTCTCCACCGTTACAATTGTGGCTTTGATGTCGCAAGTCACTTATTTTTCTTCTTTAAAGAGTTTTTGATAGAGATTTTAATAATAACAGCACTATCTCAATAAGCCGTGTTAGTAGAATTAATTGAATGATAAGTTGAGTAGTTTTTAAATCTAATAAACGACTCTAGTAAAATGTGTTTCTGATATATGATATATGTTAATGTTTTCTATGCACAAGATTGCTTGCAATTCATGTTGGTGCTGCAGCAATCCATTGGCATTCCATTTCATAATTCGTAGGGAAGTCATTGTTAGTTTCTAGAGACTTTAATTCTACTCTCAATTTCATCGAGTCGCAAGTATTGTAAAAAATACAGTTAGATTATCTAGTTAGACACATTATTTTTATTTTAAATTCCGGGCTCGTAAAGTGCTCGTGTGTTTCTTTAAATAAACCTAGGCCTCGTTGTAATTCAAACGATATATAGCGATACAAAATTAAATATAAAGCAAATGAGACTAAATGTACCTTCATTCTGGGCAACTTGTTTAACCAATTTCTAATTTAGGCAGCCATTGATTTTCATTTGACATGTTTTTTTCTTCCAATTTACCTAGACCTGAACGGCATCCCATACGAAAGTGAGTTAAAAAATTGGCTTGTCAATGAAACATGAAACGCCTAATAAATTCTCCCTCTCTCTCCTTCTCAGTAAAATATGTAATCTTGAATATAACTTTGACTAGTAGGGCAAGAGTGAAGAAAAACCAAGCGCACTTACAACAAAATCGAATACGTTTAGTAAAAAGGTAAAAATTATTTCATCCCTTCCATTCGTGAGGCCATATTTTTTCATCTATAACATAGACATAATAGGTAAATCAAAGAAGATTCGATTTTAAAATGCATTTGTTTGATAGTTTAAAAGTAAAAAAAACTGAAAAGTATAAGTTACTTTTGAATTTGAAAGCAATGAGTGATAAAATTAACTTCTCTGTTGCAAACGCCACAGAAAAAAGGCTGATAAGATTCATTTCATTAAATTATTTTTTGCTTAGTCATTTACTACTACTACCACCATTTTCTCTCTCATGGCTTGAAAACAAAGCTAGGTTGCGGACAAAGATGTTAATATTTGTAAAATTATTATTTTTAAGCCTTCTTAATACTTTTGCTACTTACTTTATCTTATGGATACTTAATTGTACATTTATAATGCGCTGTCGTGGAGATTTTTTAGGGATTATTTTATAGGAGATAACGCTGTTTTACTCGTTATTAGATTTCCATCTAAGTTTAAATACGTGTATAATTTTAAAAGCCTTCTTGTATCTTGCTTTGGCCTACCTTTATTTCAACGTATCATGGAAATAATAATACTGAAAATTGAGCAGGTTTCAGAGAAAATTTAATAATGTTGGATGAACAAATGCAATTAAATAAAAACGGCCATTATTGTAATATGTATATAATTATTATGCCTTGTTAAAAATAGTCGAGAAGAACGTTAAAATTAAATTAAATTTCAATGAAAAATATTTGTAAAATAGCTTCAATTTAAAATAAAAGTTTAAAATTTTAGGATGATTTAATCATTTTCTTTCATAATGCCTGCAATTATGAGTTAATAATTATTAACGAAATTTTTTAAAAATGTACCAAAATTTTATACGTTTTTTTTATTATTACCTTATGGCACTAATTTACACATAAACGGCCATTATTTTTCTTGTTACTCTATTTTACTCTAATTTTTCTATTTTTTAAAATTTAAATATAAGCACCGTTTTCCTATAGGAATACTAAATGAGCAATCATCAGATATGTACACGATGTAATAATTAGTTTTATGTAAATAATTCTGTGATTCTTTATTCACATAAAAATACTTGCATGTTTTCTATATAAACGTAATTAATTAACAATTTGTTCATTAATTCTATCGTTAATACTTCGCGTTAACCTTAATGACTAGAACGGAGACGGAACTGGTTTACAAAGAAAGTAAATATTTTCTATTAAGTTTTATTGCTTAAAGGCATATATGAAATTTACAAAAGTAAAGGGAAAATAAGTATAATTTTTATCTCTTTAGACATTTCTGCTACTAATTTGGTGAGTTTTTGTCAATACATAAAGATAAAGTAAAACAATTTTTATTAAAGCTGTGGGACGTCGTTTATTTTTTAATATTAATTGGTATATTTTACTTTAATTCCTGATAGCAATTAAACCGAACATTTTGTACATAAATAGTTACATTAGCTTCAGCGGGAGCGTACACATGGGAGTTGTTTTGTTCCGTATATCAAACGTATTGCCAAAGAAATTAATTATATGATATTAATGTATGGAATTAAATCGTCTAAATTTTTAAGCACCGAAATTAAAATGCCTGCTGCTGAAAATGTTATTTAGATTTTCCAAATATTCATTTGCACTTTTGAAACATCAAAGAATGCACCGAAATCCTTCGTTTATAAATTTTACTTAATTATTAATACATGTTTTCTGTAAATACCCAAACGAAGCCAACTTAATACGATTTGTACTGACGTATTTATATGGAAAGCTATTTTTGGTAATAGCAAGAAGTAGAAAGAAGTATATGTTTCTAAAATAGCACAAACATAATATTTTTTCTATATTCAGATATTTATAACAGGATACTTAAGAATATATCTTAATTGTCAGATGGCATTTATTATAATTTTATATATCAATTAATATACAATTGGTAATGACGTCAATACTCATTTCCAAGTATTTATTTCATACTTCAACTCATCTGCATCTATTTCAAAAACTAAAACTCATAAAGAACGTATGAATGAATTTAAGCTGAAAGCGTTTGAGGGTACTTTCAATTACAAATACTGACATTTACAATATTTTCACATTTCATAGAAATGTAAGAAACATATTTTTAAATAAAATAAACTCTCGGCTTCAGATCCTTCATTTAAATGAATAACAGCAGGCAAAAGCAATTACGTATTTATTCGTTTTAAATATAAATTCAAATGTTGAATTAGTAAAAATAAGAACAATTTATTTGCTCCCAAGTAAATTTAAAAATATATATAAATGTATATATATATATATATATATATATATATATACACACACACACACACACACACACACACATGCACACATTCTATGTTTTTTTCAGAGTAAACTTTCAAAGTTTAACTAAATGATGTACTGTAGATGTTGATAGTATCATTTTGCGCCGTTCACTTTAGTAAGTTGCATTTATGGTAAAAAAGTACTTTTTTCTTCCATTTATGGGAAAAAAGTCTTTTCCCACATTCTTCGGAACAACTTATCTTATTTGAATATGTGACGCAAAAACTAAAACGTACAATTTTTTCTTTTTATAATTCTCGACGAATTTTTTCTCAAATTGTATGTCAAATTCATTGATTTCACAAAACTGCATATAAAATTCACCAAGATCCAAAGGGGCGAGATTTCAATGTGGTACGAGAAGCAGCGTATTAAAGCATCAGACGCCCGCAGAAACCAAAAATATCACAGATTTAAAATCTGTAGATAATATTTAAAAGAGTGTCTATGTTGAAATCTCTCCTCGCCTGGTTACTTTTAGGTGCTGAGATATTAAAGCTGCAGATATTTCGTGCACGTATTTTCAGTACTGCTGTTTTCACTATTAAATTTAGCGTGTTACGGAAAAGACATGAATATAAAAAAACCGAAAAAAAAGTTAGTCGATTTGTTACATTCATTATTAAGCATTCGAATGAAAAATAAAAAACTGCTCATTTCAACGATATATTACAGATATTTTAATCGAATTCAAAAAATTAGATTTTTTTGTCGCGGTATCTCATGTGCCCAGAATTTATCAACGAACTCGGATTTTTCAGAAGCGTATATTTCCACTATGGTCCAGTATGATCCCATTTGGTTAGAAACCAATCTTGTAAATTGAAGATATACCATAGAATTCCTCAATACTGGTCAATACAGATCTCGTTATCGAGTTTGGATAAGTCTAATGATAACTTAATAAGACACAACTAAGGGATGTCATAAATTAACTCTTGAGAAAAACCAGGAGCCGAAAGGTAGTGATAGTTCTCTTCAGTGTTGAGGAGTAAACTCATCAAGTTCCGACTCGTGTGACCGTTTTGATATAGAAATACAGTAACAATTATATGGGTACGTACGACGAATCAAGCGATATTTTTATTAAATCATTAAATAAAGCATCATGTTCCATATAGATTGAGGCTTGACAGAGTCTCTGTAATATTTACAACATCATATTATGTATGTTGTAAATATTACAGAGACTCTGTCACGCAGAGATATCATCGAACTTCGGGTTCCCATTCCTCAACTCTGATAGTATAAGAGTATTTCTGACCTAAAAAGTGAAACTTAAGAATTTGTTGTTTCTAAATTAATATTTTGGGTCCTAACACGCTGCCGCTTAATTTCGTGTTCCAACACTTCAGTCCTGACGTTGTGAGAATTGTGCCTGCTTAAATAGCAAGACTTGAGGACATGCTATATTGTGAGTCTCGAGTAGAGCATCTGTCATTACATCTGGATCCCAACTTTTCAGCCCTTATGGGATACTATTTCCTTAAATCATGAGACTTAAGAATGTGCCATTTTTAAATTCATATTCCGGATCTCAAACAAAAGCTCTGTCATTAAACTTTGGATCCTAACTCCTCAGTTTTGATTTGTACGGGTATTGCTTGCTTAGGCCGTAATACTTGAGAATATGATGTTTTAATTTAAGATTTTGGGCCTCAAACAGAGACTCTGTTATTTAATTTTCAAAGAATCAGGATGATTCCTATTTTTTTAATGACACTAGAGTAATATCATAAAAAAGTGATTAAAATAGTACACGGCTGAGTAACAGACTCAACAATAAAAAGAGCGGATGCCATGCTTAGGTTTTAATATCATAGGTCTAATGATAATCTAATAATAATATCTCGAAAATTTTGGCAAGACTAAGGTGCCGCCCTAAATTTGCGCTTTAGTAAAATCAGCGGAAGCTGGTGACAAGTACTCTTGGCCAATGAGGAGTAAGTCATCAAATTTGCACTCATTTCCCTTGCCTTGACGTTATTAAAAATCTCACAAAGTGAATAGGTAATATAAAAAGATACATACAAAAGTATCAAAAAACAAAAATGTTTGTAGGTAAGTTGGTACAAGTATAAACGAACGCTTGAGGTGGCTAAACATTGGGTAGGTAGGTAAGTAAGTATATAAAGGGGTAGATACGTAGCATCAATTTTATTAGTTGGCGAATAAGTATATATATACAGGTATATAAAGCCTTCAAGCGTTAACCATGGTAAATATAAACAGATACATAAAAAAGTATCAAAAAACTAAAATGTTTGTAGGTAAGTAAGTACAAGTATAAACGAACGCATAAGGTGAATAAACATTAGGTAGGTAGGTAAGTAAGTATATATAGGGGTAGATACGTAGTATCTATGATATTAGTTGGCGAATAAGTATATATATATAAAGGTGTATAAAGTTTTGAAGCATTAACCACGGTAAATATAAACAGATACATACAAAAGTATCAAAAAACTAAAATGTTTGTAGGTAAGTAAGTACAAGTATAAACGAACGCATGAGGTGGCTAAACATTGGGTAGGTAGGTAAGTAAGTATATAAAGGGGTAGATATGTAGCATCTATGATATTAGTTGGCGAATAAGTATATATATACAGGTATATAAAGCCTTCAAGCATTAACCACGGTGAATATAAACAGATACATACAAAAGTATCAAAAAACTAAAATGTTTGTAGGTAAGTAAGTACAAGTATAAACGAACGCATAAGGTGGATAAACATTAGGTACGTAGGTAAGTAAGTATATACAGGGGTAGATACGTAGTATCTATGATATTAGTTGGCGAATAAGTATATATATACAGGTATATAAAGCCTTGAAGAATTAACCACGGTAAATATAAAGAGATACATACAAAAGTATCAAAAAACTAAAATGTCTGTAGGTAAGTAAGTATAAGTATAAATGAACGCATGAGGTGGCTAAACATTAGGTAGGTAGATAAGTAAGTATATACAGGCGTAGATATGTAGCATCTTTTATGCAGCATCATATTAGTTGGCGAATAAGTATATATATACAGGTATATAAAGCCTTGAAGCATTAACCACGGTAAAGCGAATAGAGGGGATGTGATTTAAATATCCGCATATATGTATTTAGGTACGTGTGTGCATACACATCCATATATATGTATGAATATATTTTAGTTTATCAAATGCCACAAAGTCTGCACGGGTTTCAATAATTGAAATATTAATGTTATTAGATTCAATGTAAGTTCGTGATATTCTGAGTATCCCAGGCACTAAAAATAGAAGAATAAAATAATAAAAAAAATTTAAACCCACTTTAAATAACCAGTCAACAAAAAATCATTAAAAATATGAGATAATGAAAATACAAATATTTAATAACAACTTTTGCAAATCAATATCGTTTTCTAACATAAGTAAATTTGTAAAATACTGCTGCTAGAGGTTTTCCAAGTCGGTGCCAAGTGATATATGCTTGAGTGTGTATATACGTGAGAGAAGAGAGAAGCGTTTACCGGGTACTATTTGGAATATTTCGTATATTCAAAATATAATTGTAGTAATATTCGTGAATGATGTTGTACCGCGAAAGATCCCTCTAAGTTCTCGTGTTTATATTATTTTATATTTATCAGTGCCCTTCTCACGATTGAATGAAGTCGGTTCAATTTTTTGTTAAAAAGTTTTGTTGGCATAAAATTGTTCGAGAGTATATACTATAGGTAACATAATTAATAGAAGAGTATATACTATAGGTAATTTTATGTTTCCATGCTGATTACAATTAAACAATTTATTATTGATATGTTATGGCATACATAATATGGAATTTTGTCCGGCAAGATCTGATAAACAATTCTATTTATGGTACTGGTATTTTTTAACAAAATAGCTCACTAAAAGATAAGAACTAATGAAGACATGTACATATAAAAAAGTGAAATATGTTTTGGATCAAGTATATTATTTCATTTTATAGAGACGTTCGATAAGAGGTTTGAAGACTTGATTTAATTTGACCAAGATTTAGAAGATGTTGCTATCTCACGTTCTCTATAAGAACAAAATTTAAGCAGATGACCACTGTATTTTAAATTTCCCATTTGTTTTCAATTAAAATTAAGAAAACAGCTTAAAAGTAGAGAATTGTTACATAAATTAGAAACAAAAATGTATATAATATGACAATAATTAAAAGGAATGCCCTACATAAAATTTAAATTAAATTTTAATTAATTACACCTTATTTATTCGTTGCAAAATATTAAAAAGTTATTATAATCTGAAAATATATGCAACTGTAAATTGATATTAATTTATTAAATTCAACAATATTTGACAAAATCATATTACGAGGGGATCGAAATGCTTAAGCGCAACGCAGTTAATTACATTAGTTAATTTGTAGACAATAAGTCATACTAATAACTTTATATTCAAATATAAGAGTACATAATTAAAAATAGAATGAAACAAACTTACATGTGCTATTTGTAGAGCCTTGGCAGTTCATGACCTTATGTTGTAAAATTAATTTTTTTCTTATGATAATATATGACTGATAGGAATTATTTTTAAAACGTGAACAGAAAAAAATATGTTAATGTTAACAGCTTTTACTAATGTATGTTAATAGAATTGGTATTGTTTAATTTCGTATATTCGTTACTGAAGGAATTCCAAATCTTTTAATAACTTAATTCGATACCCTTTTATAACACGATGGAAACACAATATAGAATGTGTAATGTGCCAAACATGTGCAAATTTTTAAGCAAAAGTAAATTGAAATCAAAATATACTTAAGCGCATAGTTATATAAAACTTAATGAGTTCCAGCTGCTTCGCTGTAATACGATAAAATGAAACTCGGCCGACAACAGAAGGAATCTCCAAGCGCAAAGCATATCGCGCCGGCCCTGATTAACGAGCCTACACTTCACCCCACTGACGAATTATGGAAACAAATAATCTGCTCTAAGCTTTATCGATACGTTAACAACGGTAGTCTCTTATATTAATCGAGACTATGTTATCGTAAATGTATATTTGAATTACTCTCAAATTATTTATTTAATGCTCCCTTGCTCATAAAAAAGCTACTTATATAGCGGGCACCACGAAACCTCAAACATATATTTATTTATTCACTAAAAAGATTAGTTACAATTTAATATTAACAAAATACAAAAAATATAAGTGACTATCCACAAGCTATGGCTATGCGCGAACTCCATGATGGCTGGTAATAGACTGCCGTTCCTTCTGCTTAGCTTATATTCATCGGCTTCGCTTGTGAACCGATCAGCATTCTTGAATATGACTGCTTATTTTGACTTGTGTCAGCCTTCACGAGAATAGTCTCACATCTCGGTGTTCGGTGCTCATTATCAGTCTGCAGAGCGTCCGGTAATATGTTAGCGTATGTGTTGTGTGACTTGCACGCCTACTTACCTAGCTCTACGATAATTTTTATGAGCTAGATAATATTTATTCCCCGATAGATGTTTTTTAATAATTTGGTAATACGGCTGACTTGATGTTACTTATGCTATATGTTATAACGTTGTGTGGAAATATTGAAAGTAACATGGGTGAAGTAGTATGCATTGAAATACATTTTAGGACGTTTTTCTTTTTTACAAGAAACGATGGAAAAAACATTAAAAATTCATTGCCCGACTCAATACTTATCAATGTTAATTAAACAATTTTTTCATCACAATAATTTCGTTTTAAGCTAATAATTTTTAAATGGTAAAAATATACACATATATTTTTAAGTAACCCAAATTAAAAGAAGAATCACATTCAATTTTCAAATTTGTGTGGCTATGTTTATCAATTCCAGAAAGTAAAAATTAATTTCACATGTTTATTTTCACTTCACTCCACTTGGTATTTTTAATTATACGACAAAGTCAAGTTAGTTCACTCCACTTGGTATTTTTAATTATACGACAAAGTCAAGTTAGTTCACTCCACTTGGTTTTTTTTAATTATACGACAAACCGAAATATGTAAGCAATTTTGTTGCACAATTGTTCTTGGAGTAGAAAATTCAACTATCAGTGAGGTGTTTTAAAGGCCTGTTTTAAAGGCCTTTAAAATTATTAAAGTTTTGAGTAATTTATTTTTCAACATATGAAATTTTGCGGAATCATATTTCTACATATTATATATGCATATTCCTATATGCGAGAGTATATTTATGACCATTTGAATGTCACTCTGAAACGCAAACAGCTATCGATTGAAAAGTATTTACAAAAAACCTGCTCAATTTGTTGTGCATGGTTGTTAGTGTTGAATCTTCCCACAATTGAAATTATTATTGCGCTTAGACGAATTATCCAAAAATAAATGCATGATGCAGGCAGAAAAATATGTATATGATAATTATATTTAAATATCCATTAATGCCGCCGAATAACCAAGTGCATACAAATTCATACCATGCCCGAATTAAAACGAAATTTTCCAAAATGTCATTACATCCACATGTTACAAAAAAATAAATAATAATACATAGATTATTACAACTTCAGTTGTAAATAAGATATATTTGAGCTAACATTTGTCCTATCTGTTATGATATAATAAGCAGGAATTATTATAAAGATGTAGAGCTACTTATTATTAATAAGGGATGATATTAAAAATGGATAAAAAAAATAATGATAAATAAATATCATTAACGTTTTTCAAAATTTTATGTCAGTAGTAATACACATGAAATCCGGATGATGCTTATGTACATCGCAAGCAATAATAAAATAGCAGGTATTTGAGAATGCAAAAGTTAGCTAGAGATCTTATTCTATAACAGAGCACAACGGAAATAAAAACTATTATAACCAAACTCATTTAACAGCATAGAAAACGTGATACGCAGATTGCAATGAATTAATTTATATAGTAACCTTCAATGACGTGGGTGTTTATCGAAAACAAAAAATCTTTATAAATGGAGAATAATACAAAAGTTTTTAAATCCATGTCATCAATTTATTTGCTGTAACCCTTCATTATTTGGAGCCTATATCAAGCCAAGTACAGCTTGATGATTGAACGAATACAAAAAACGTTACTACAATATCTGTATATAAGACTATGGTTACTTCCCCTTTTTATTGCCTAGCGATCTCCACTTGAATATGCTTGATTTTCATTAATTGCAACTCAGAAGAGACATTGCGCTTATGAAAGTTTTCTTTCAGCTATTAAAAGGAAAAGTTTAATATTCAGTACACTTTTATTCTTCGTACCTGACAATTGCCTGCATTTACGCATTCATCACCTGATTGAAATCATCATCTAGAGCTGAATCATATCGAAACTCTCCAGTTTCCCGCGGTATCCAACTGCTCAACCACCTGATCGCTGTCGCACCAAAGTATGATTTGTTTCTGCTGGAAGAAAGTAAATTTGTCGAAATATTTCATCGTTATATTTTATAGTTCTTATGTATTTTTGTATTCATATTTAATTCGTACCTTCTTTTGTTTTAATTGTTAAAATATTAATTGCTTATAGTTATAAATATTTTACCTACAATGTTTCAATAAATGTACATAGGTAAATCAATATTGTAAATTAATAATCTGAAAATCACCATTGAAAAATATGTCGCACATGTTATATAAATAAATATCCTGTTCTGTTATCCAAGTAATAAAAAAATGATTACGTATTATTTCTTCGGTTTTTGGATTAGCTCTTATATTATTCTCCACTATTGATTCCGGAAAAAAATATATTTATGGAGTGGATCATTTAAGTCATCAATACTATTGTTCAAATACAAACATAGCATATAAATTAACTTATTTAACCTTTGAATTTGTGCTGTAAATTCGGCTTTAATTTCTGTAGTTTCATATGAGGCGTAGCAAGGCCTCATAGCAATAATTATTGATTGGCTTGTAACCAATAGGTCATAACATTTGGATATTAAAGTCCCGAATCACTACATAAAATACCTATGCAGCGACCAAAAACAGCTATTCCATTGTTCTTTATTTAAAGTATGAATTTTAACTTAACATCCCTATTTTACTTAGTACAGGTCAGTTAAGATGAATTTTCCAGAAGCCAATCTTAAAGAGCCTTGGTCATGGACCACATCGAACATGGACAACGCCGCGGTATAAATTGTTGTCTAGTTGTAAAAAAAATAATATATAATAATTTGTCATAACATAATAAATCTAATGAAAACACGATTATATATTACATTATAATGTTTTGAGATGTTTTTTTAATAATAAAATGATACACAAATTATTTTTAAAAATTATGGTAATTGTTATAAACAAAACACCGCCAATACTACAAAGAAATCTCTTGTGCGGTTTAAATGAGCTGAGAAATACATTATAATTGGCGTGTTCCCTAACCTAGTTTTTTCCATTCTCAGATGTTTATTAAAAAATAAAATAATAAACAAACAATTTAAAAAAATGTGACAATTGTTATAAACAAGAAACCACCAATACCACAAATGATTTATTATGCTGTTTAAATGAGCTGAGAAATATAATAAAATTTGCGTATTCACTAATCTAACAATGTTTTTTTCATTCTTAGATGTCTATTTTACAATAAAATTGTAAACCAATATGTGCGTCAAAAAATATTAATGTTTACATATATTATCTAAGGGATGTTCATATTAAAAATAGTTATTAGCGCACCGTGCGGTCATTAAATTTTGTCACACTAGTGGACACCACCGTTTCCTCTCCGTACGATAGCTTCAGCTGCATTCCAATGCAGCAGACAGGGTTGAGAAAGATCCACGATGAAACTGTCATCTAGAATCGTTTCTCTCACTTCTTCCTCTTATTTTTCTTAATTAATTTCGATAATATAACACTGCGAAATAATTATGAAAAGACAAATTGTTTAAAATCTCGCAATTGAATAATTTAGTAAACATTTTAGAAAGAACTTTTGACAACGTCATTTCAAATTTAAACTGAAAATGCTAATTTGTAATTAGATTCAGACGGACGAAAATTCAAACGTTAATATAATTTGTTTATAGTTCCATCAATTTAAAGGACGAACCGGTCTGAACTTTAATAAACATATGTATGATTTTTTTTAAAGTAAGTTACTTCTGATTAAGATACTTTTTAACTATCTGAACGGCCATGTTACTAGGATAAAAAAGGTCGTAAAAGTGGAAAATTGATATGGGAAGGTTAGTTTGCTTTAAAAAATTTATTGTCTCCACCAAAGGAGTAGCGCTATAATGGATATTTGCATCCGTAATTATAAATATTTCAACTAATATTGTATATCCAATCCATATTGTAATCCAACTTAATACGTAATTCACTATCGAATATACTAGGACCTTGCTAAATCATTCCGCATAAAGTGCGGATAAAAAATACGTTGTTGCATAACTTATATATAGAATCACCGGAAGTTATCAAAATACTTCAAAATGATGGAATAAAGCCACTAATGCAAGCGTAAATTTTCGAAAATCGTCGAAGTGCGTATGACTATAAATGCAATGGAAAAACTAATTAATTCTTTTCTAATTATTTTGAAAATCATTCACATACTGAGCGCATTAAAGATTAAGCTTTAATGCGCTCAGTATGTGCTGTCATATACCGTAAAGAAAAAGAAATATTAGAAAGTTGGTTACGAGAAATGACAGAACATACGATTAGTTTATTTAGATGCATTAAAATTCGTACGAGTATTATTTATTAGATATACGGTGCGGACTAGTATGCTTTATCGCAATGCTATATTTCTAAGTTTTATCTTAATCGTTATCTGAAAAAAATGACTGCGACCGACGGACATATGGACGTACCGCATGTACAAGTATAAGTGTACCTTTTTTTGATGAACGAAACTTCAAAAAAATTATGTTGTAGTGTGCTTGGAATTTTGTGAATAGATTTTCCACAAGAAGTCCGTTCCACCATACTTTTTTATTTGAAAAAGATTATGCTGTCATGGAACGCAGAGAACGTCTGTCTCTCTCTCTCTCTCTCTATTTCTCTCTGTTTATCTGTCTATCTGCCTGTCTTTCCTTTATCTCCTTCGTTGTCATCCCTGCATTTCTCTGTCAGACCAAGCTCCACTCTTCCTATTTTTACCGCCTCAATCTCCCTCAATCTCCCTTTTCCGTGACCAATTTTCCACCCATATTCCCTTGCTCCACTCTTCCCTATCAATCACTAATCCATTTTCTCCATATATTCATATTTCCTCTTTTCTTCCACATCTCTCTTCTGTCTTTCACCTTGGCTCTTCTACTATTTCCCTTCGCCGTTTACACCCATACTCACACTCCTCCTCCATCTTTACCTTCATTTGTCTCCATCTTCATCACATCTTCTCTCCCATCATCCCTCCTGCCATCGTTATCTCTTTCCTGTCCTCTCCCTATCCAAATACATCGTAGTTCGTTTATATTTTGAAAAATGAATTAAACATTTAAACATTTTATGTGGTAATTTTTCCTTTAAATAATAAATTCAATATTAACATCATTTTCTGAATGTTATATTTTGGCTTACTACTTAAATCATATATATATATATATATATATATATATATATATATATATTCGTATTTTATGAGAAAGAAATATTACAGAATGCGTTAGAATATGACGGACTTATGATATAATATTTAATATTAATATTTGGCCTACATAAATTCCAACGTTATCCCCTGTATTCCTCTGCAATAGTCAGTTAAAGCATTTTTTGGAATTTTATGATCAGTATTATAATCAGTACGATCAGTGGGTTACAAAGGAAGTGTACTAAAAAGTAAGTGTGTTTATCTTCTAAAATTATGTCTTAAATAGCAATATTTTCGCCCATCGTTGTTTGGAATATTGTAATATTATTTTTCAATATTTAAACAGAAATATCTTCATCGAATTATATATATGATCAAACAGTTACGAGAATATAAACATTTTTTTTCAAAATTTTGCCGCGCTCGTCTTTTATATCACTATATATGTCTACTATAAATTAATTTTAACCTTATCTTTTTAATTAAACAGCTTCTGGCACAGCATAGTAGCAAGTGTAGGTCAAAAAGTGTGGAACGTCGAAATGATGTTATTATCTATAATCTTTTATTTGAGTAATTAATAATTTTACTTAAAAAAATTTTGTATTTTTAACGTAATCATCATAATGACGAACTCGTTAACATCCAATAAGATAAATCTCTCCAACTGCTTCGATTCGTGGTTTTACGACAAAAATGTTATGTCATCTATCCAGTAGGCCTCCAGTCTACCGTCCATTTGACATTCGATGAAAAGTCTCCATTATTTTAGTTTCCAACTCCATGTTGATTAACAATTAAGATGGCCTTTAAATTTTAATATATCGGTTGATTTCTACACTAATGTCATTCTTCGCGCTAATGGTTTATCGGTATAGATATATCTAGCCAGCACTGCCAATTGTGAGCCTTTTATGGTGATTTAACTTGCACGACCCTATCGGCCACCATTTTTGCCTTCTAGATATATATATTTTTGACTCACTCAGTTATATGTAGAGTTCAACACGCCCGGTACTGTTTGGAGGTCACGTGATTTTTGGGCGAAAATCGTAATGTCAAAGTATCTGCAGAAAAGGAATTTACCCTTTCCTGTGATACCCAATTCGACCCTAACCAAGTTTCAAAAACCGTAAATAACATTTTAATGATTAATTACTTAATAGAAAAATAATATGAAATAAAAATTAATTAATTGCACCATATTTATTTACTATAATCCTTAATAGTAATTAATAGTAATTTACTATAATCCTTAATAGTAATTTATAAAAAGTCCTTCAAAAATATACAATAAAAGATAACTACACTTTTCTGTAGAAGCATGGTTGTACCATAATGATAAGTATTCTTCAGAGATCGACCTCGTAAAAATCATAGTTATCATTATTACGCTTTACATTTGGTGTCTACTATTTTTAAGAAAGATATATTACATGCTAGAACTTGTTCATTCAATAAACTTAATGTTTTGATATATTGAAAAGAGAACAAGGAATGGCGAAAGGAGCGTCGCCTCGACGATCGTCTTATGATGTCACTCTTCACATGACATGTGCTTATTAGTCACGATCTTCAACCATGTCCTAAATCAATCCTCCTAGTGTCACAGAATTCGGTATCTCAACCACTAACGTGACATCATATTATATTAGAGAGACTTCCACGTGCATATGTTTGCTGAAATATTGGGTAAACAAAGATATTGTTTCTTGTACTACCTTGGGGATATGACTAATATAAATGTTAGGTTGACTACTAAAGTTCGGTTGAATAACAAAACAGTCCTTATAACCGACACTTTATTAGAATATAAATTTGTCTTACAGTTTAAAGTGAATTAAATTTTTCGAATTATGGTTTATAACACATGCTGCACTAAAAATACGTTTTAAGTAAAAATGGCGCAAAAAATCATTATTTACAGGAAACCGATTTTCTAAATATTTCCAACTGTATTTTTGAGATAATTATTTTGTTATTTTTCATTTAGAAATAAAACTTTCACTGCAAGCTACTGTGATTAATAGTACCAGTTTAATTCTAAATGCGATAAGTTGTAAATTTAGAAATATTTAAATTTAATTATATAAAAATAAATAATTCAAATACACAATGAGTCTATACAATCAATGAAAATAAGGTTTTGGCTAAAAGTTCGTTTACATTGAAGAGATCATTTTGGTTAATGTTACAGCTTAGTTCACTACTGAATGAGTTTTGTTAACTTGAACAAAGTTTCCTTTTTTACCATAATCTTTTTTTTATTATGATCATTTTGGAAAAAGGTGCTAGGTATGTTTTTTTCACTTAAAAGCACAAAACATTCTTCAAAAGTCTTGTCATAAATGTATAGTAAATTTTTTTTCCTGGTTAGGAGAAGTGCCGTTTTTGCATTACTGGCCATTTTTCCAAACTTAGATTACTTTACTCAAATAGATAAAATTCTGAGTTCTGTCTTGCGCTTGAAATATCAATTCATCTGCTTCTGAAAAATCAATAGTCTTTGTAAAGACTAGTCACTAGTTGACGATTATTTTAAAACTTTATTGATAATATTAATTCTGTATAGTGTATTGTACCAAATAATTATGGAGATAATAAAATGACTTTCTTTACTTTAATATAGATATTAAGGAATTGGACACGTATTTTTTTTAGAATTTCTCTTCTCATTAGAATAAATTTTGTAGAAAAAGTCGTAACTCTTCCTAGTTGAAACGAAATGCCCTCAGCTTTTTGATTCTACTTTTTCCCAATGATGTTAAAGTAAACATAGGAACTTCCCTAATAAGTATTTACCCATGTACGGTTAACGCAATAAGAAATACATAAATTGTATGTACTACTGATTTTTTTTTATTTCTTTTGAACTTTTAGCGATATAACTAAATTCAGAATACATACCGCAAAAAAAATGTAAAATACACATGAATTTATTTTTAAGAATTATTTTTTAAAGGCCTATATTTATACCTTTCATAATAACTCCTACGCCTTAACATAGACTTGGTAGTGCATATCCTGTAAAAACATATTTTAGGATGATAAATAATTTCATAAAAATTAAGTTAACCAAAAAATGTTCTTTTACTTCAATTTCTTTGCAAATAGATTAACAAATCTTATCTGACAAACTATTGAAATCTGTTTTTGTGAAATATCAGATGTCCAATGTATACTGATAAAAAAAAATCATTTTCATTATTTTAAGTTAAAAAATTACTTCTTCTATTTATTGCTTCTTTTTCCCAATAAATAAATAATACCATTTATAATTCTTTGCCCGAAATAAAGAGTCATGCGGGACTGAACTTTTTAAATACAAGCAATGTGATCGTCTAACATATCATCGAAAGTAAAAAAAAGTAATTTAGTCACAGAAATAACGATTACTGTATAGATATTTTTTTTTTCTATAAGCGTAGAACACTGAGTCTGAAAATAAATACGATCAATTATTCTTAACTTATAATCGGTTCATAGAGTTCATTCCCTTTTTAAAAATCTGTTTTTATATCAGGACATTTATATTAGTGTGAATCTTTGTGCCCCGTTTTTATCATTGAAAGTAGTGACGTTATCGTCAAAAGGAAACAATAACCAGATTCACTTGATTATAAATACAAGAGCCAGTTTCATTCAAAAGTTTTGCTATTTGATAACTTCTTTGCGTAATATGCATTTGAAAATCATATATTTTTATTATTTTTTTGATAAGGAAAATTATTTTCCGTGACCTTTTAGACTCATCTTATACTTAAACAATCAGTTGAAGTTACAACGCGAGATCATTCATTACATCTTCAATAATAATCTCATCCGAGAACAAATTCAGCGAAGTTAACTTCAACAATTATCGGTGACGGCACGTTTTTTAAAACAAGTTTGAGGAATTAATTTCGGTAGTTACCTTGAATATAACATATAAAACCTTTGACAAAGACAAAAGTCTCATACGGTAATAAAAACCGTGATCTCCAGCCGTGGTCGCATAAAACTTAAATGTTATTGTTCTAATCATTGTAGGTAACTATATATTTATTAAATATTTCAAGATAGCTTTCGATAGTTGAAGTCGGTAAGTCATGTAAAGATTATTTAATAGGTCAGTTACAGTACATTTCAAATTACTGGATGGAAGAAAACTTTCTATCGAGTTAGTAAGGTTTTCCAAATTATCGGTTTGTATGTCTTTAAATTTTTTTTCCTGTTACCATCAGCCATCTAAATAAATGAAATAAATATAATTTAAAGAATAAAAATTATATATATATATATATATATATATATATATATATATATATATATATATATATATATATATGTGTGTGTGTGTATCTATTAGGGTGTCCCTTATATCACCGATTTTTTTTCTTTTAAATATTGTAACGCATACCCTCAAATTCTTTTTATAGTACTAAAGGCTACATTCGTGCAAAATTTTATCGTCATATGACAATGGCAACACGTGCCGACAAGGCATCATTGTTTTTCTAAACAACGGTTTTAGAAAACTTAGTTGCATGTAAGCTATATTATGATCAAAATACATATTTTATAATAGAAAACTGGAAGATTAATTTAGGTTATGTATTTATTTATAAAATTGAAAAAGATATATAATTCAGGATTCAGGATACTTTTTTTTAAAGTATCTTTCTTGCAATCTGGGTACAACTTTCTGTGTTCTTGTACACAACGTAACAAGAACTGTTTTTGTTTTTCTGCAGCAGTTATTAATCCATGAAAATCTTGAATGAACTTCATGCCTCTCTCTGGTGTGTCATTGACTGCCTTCAAGTGCATAACTTTTTTTAGCTTCCTGAAAGGAAGGGATTTGTTCCCATGAAGAGACGTCTTCTTGGAGAAAAGCGTTATCAATTTTTAACCGCGATAATAAATTTGTGCTCTGGATGGTCATGAAATCACTCAAATGTTTTCCTGAAACAATAAAAGAAATATATTAACAAAATTATCATATTTTCTAATGATAAAATGAAAAAAAAACACTTACTCAACTCACCGTACAAAGAAACAGATATTTCTTCCTTCAATGGAATATATCTCTTCCTAAAATCATACAAACTTTCCTTTTGTAAATTCGATTCGATATCAGCTTTGGTTTGTGTATCAACTTCATCATCAAATAATGAAAATAAAACTATTTCTTCTGATAAATACCACAAGTGTTGGCTGAACTTGGTCAGAGCTGCTTTAGAAATCACTTGGTCGACTGTTTCGTAGTTTTTCAATGTTTTTAAGAAACATAAATCTTGATTCGGGGCTTTTACCGCCAAATTGCACTCAAGCCAGGGCTTTACATAAGCCATTGCAATAAATAAGCAAACATCTTGCAGTGCTCGTTTGTCCTTAGCACTCATTTTAAACTGTGATTGCAGCAAGCATATCTTTAAAGAGTAAATAGCTCTTGCCATCCATCTTGCATGATGCATGGCACCAGGTGGTCTGATTTTAAATTTCTTTTCATTATCTCCCCCCAAAAACACTATACACAGTTCAATCAACTCACGATAATCGTCACGTTTAATAGATTTCAGTAGTTCTTTTTTATAATAATTAATAAGTTCGTTAATAACCGTTTCACAAAAATATTTCTTTACGAAATCAATACATGTTTCGGTAGCAGTTGCATTAACATTCTTCCAATTGTCTCTAAATTTTTTAAATAACGGGATATCGAAACTGCTTGTAACTTGATGGATCTTTAATTCAAACACACATTTCAGTACTAGTTCATACATATGATGGCGGCAAGCAAAAAGTAACAATTCCCTTTCTTATTTTTGCTCCAAGAGCACACCAGCCCTATTTAAGCGGCCAGTATTAGAAGCCTTTGTGTCGCAGCACATAACCTGTACCTTGCCATTGAGATCTCAATCAGAAAGGGCATTTAAACAGCTTCAGCTTGATCTTTGCCAGTAGAACTATCGAGTTTTGGCACTGCTAGAAGTTGGTCTTTTTCTCCGAATGAAATGAGAATTGGCAGGCGTTCTTCTTTTGAACTTGTTACATCTAAACCGGGCAATAGCTTTCTATCCCAATGAATAGTTACAATTTCAGGCACGTTGTTCTGAAAATCAGTTTTTATCGATTCTGCTCTCTCTTTTCTCATTTGGGTCCGAATTCGTAGAATAGAAGACTTGTTGATAGGAAAGTTTTTACAAGTGAGACCAAGTGCTTCTACAACAGCCTGAAGTATGTAAACAGAATCCCTTACACTTAGTTAACATCTATCTAAAGTTGCAACTAGTTTAAGGATAATAAAACACGTCCTTCCTCTTTCTGTAGCAGATAGCGAAGTCACGGATTGCGATTGTGAGGTGGAAGGTAAATTTTCTTCCAAACTTTCGTCAGAACTGGTAGACTGTTCGTGAAGGTCTTGAGGTGGGATAGAGGTGTCTGAAGTCAATAAATTCATATCAGTCAAATGCTTTAGTCTTTTTTCCTCTTCTCCTAGTTTTCTCTGCCTTACTCTTTCTTTTTCTCAACTAACTTTTTGTCAACCCCCGCTAAGCAACCCGAACGCCCTGGCTCTCTTTGTTTTTGTAAAAATATTTTGTCTTCCTCTATTTTGATTCTTTGTGGAGCATCGGCATGCGCGATATCAAATAAATTATCTAAATCTTTTTGGAACTTCTCCTCACGGTGCCTATAAACGTCCTGTGTTTTTTTACTGTTTTTTGTAGCTCTCTCCAAACATGGTAAAGATCCATAAGTCTTTTCACACAAATAGGTATAGCTCTAGTAGGTATTCTAGCTTTTTCCCAAAATATGATGCACTCACGTATCACAAGATTTGCACTTTCATTAACAGTCAATTTTACCTCGCGAATATTAAAAAACAGAACTGAGAGAACTTGACGATTAGACGGCAACTTTGCACCCGTTATTTGGTGATTTATCTCACCAACCAAGAAAATATTTTTCTTATTACTTCTAAGTTCCACTGACATCTTGAAAATAAACTATTATACACGTTAATTAAGCGATACGCCGGTGAAAACTCGGAAACAAATGACTACAAGAGCGCGCCGGTCATCGGCGTTACTTGTATGAATATGTTTCGCGCCCAACTCGGCACGGGTTGCGGTGCTTCAAATAAGATAAATATTTATTTTCGAGTGTTTTATGGCAAAATGTAAAAAATTAGAAGGTATGCGTTACAAAATAAAAACTTTGAAAAATAAGGGACACCTAGTGTACATATATATATATATATATATATATATATATATATGTATATATATATATATATATATATATATATATATATATATATATATGTATATATAAGTGTTTAATACATTTCTGAAGATATGTAAAGTAAAGCTCTTATAACTAGCCTTTTTAAGTTACACTCCTCACTAGATAAGGGATTTCAAAAAAAATAAAGTGTTTCATTTGTCCCCCTAAAATGTTACATGTGTTTGTATATGTCTGTGTGTAGATATATAAAAATTTAATCATGTACTTATACCACGTATATATTTTTGTTGAGATAAAATCATGGCAGTCTTTTTAATAATCTGATTTGCCCGCTACATTTCTTATATGACCGGAATGAAATTTAGCATAATGATATCTCAAAACAAATTATTGGTAAAATTCTTATTTAAACAAAACTATTCAAAATTTGTAAAATTGCCGTATTCGTAATATGAAAAAAATTGCCAAAAATTCCTCTCTCGTCTAAAGTAATTTAAGTACATTTCTAAAAATTTTTTTTTTCTTTGTAAAGACTGTTGTCTGAAAAATGTTTTCCTCGACTTGAATGTTTTCCACCACTTGAATTATTTTCATGACATTTCTTTTTGCAAACCATTGCCGATTCACAAATTCAGAATATTTGGCCTTGGCACATTCATTCGTTTTATACATTTTTTTTCTTTAGCAAATAAGCAATATAGTTAATCACTAATTTCACAAAATTCGCCTTGCGAACTGAGCTTGCTATGAACATTATCCTATAAATTGTAATGTAATTAAATCTGTAAACAACATTTATGTGTTTATCCAATTTCGTATTTTTAGAATAAATAGAAATTATAGTTTAATAAACTATTTTGTACTGTCAGTCTGTAACTTAAAAATAATATTAAAATATTAGCTTACCTGTTAATAGGTTTATATTATTAGTTAAGAGGTTTTGTATCAAACCTGTCGGAGAAACAAAATTATGAAAAACTTCAAACTGATGTTGATTCTGAATATCCCTGAAAAATGCGATATCAAACCGGTTCGATTGAAATATTTTGCCGTTGAAGTCTTTATAACAGAATTTCTTAAATTTGCGGGTAAATAGAAATTCAAAATATTGAAGTCTTAAATAAATATATAAGTTATGGAGGATAGACGAAGCGAGTGAGAATTCAAAAGGAAATCATTAAAAATTCCCTTTTTCCCCCAGTTTTATTATTCCAGATAATAGACACATCTGTTTCGATCATTGAAACTCGGTATTTTATGTTTTATTTTGTTCAAATAGTTCCAAAAAAACACGGATAATCTCCACTTCCAAGTCTCAGATTAAATGGTATGTCCCCTGAATGTATGTTCAACTAGCCATCAGCTTGCACCGAACTGTATAATCATTTATTCAACAAAGAAAGAATTAGGTGATTAAGGTTAATTCAGAATTATTTTTGTAATATTTGATTAAGTTTATTATATAATTTTTAAGTTAATTTATTGTTCATAAAATTCTTTCTTATTTCATTAATTAAATATATCTGTAATTATTTTAATAAAGGAATTTTAGTTCGAAAACTACTTGTATTTTGGCAGCCTTATGTTTAAAGTAGAAGAAGTTTTCATAGCAATCGTCAGTAAAGGCATTAAAAGCAAAAAAATGCAATAATTTTTTTTAATTTATTCTAATACTCTTCACATGTCGATTAATTTGTTTGCAGATGTTGGTTTAGTTATAAGTAAATGAAATATGATGTAAAGAGTTTACTTCACACTTTGTGTTGCAAATAAAATTTATTGTGCAGAATAATTAAAATATCAGAGAAGACATCAGTGACTCAGTTGTAAAAATACGAACATTCAAGTAGTGTAATATATTCAAAGAATGTCAAGAACATACAGTGACTCAGGTCTAAAAATACGAACATTCAAATAGTGTAATATATTCAAAGAATGTCACCTTCAACGTCTTTGACTAATATAAACATCTAAAAAGAAAACGAATTTTTAATAAAAAAATCATTATCCATTCTTAACGGAATTGGCTCAGCATCTAAACGTGCCTCATAAATATTCTTGCACCTTTAGGGTTTACATGTTGTGCATGAGATAAGTCACAGCACAGCTTATTCTGAAAGAGCTGATTTCTAAAAAAAGAACACCGCAATCAAGTACAAATCGAGTCCAAAACTAATATCATTGACATTTAAGATATAGTTTGCTCAAAATCAAATTATTACTTCATATACGAAGTTTTAAGTTTCTTGAAGCCAAATAAATCGTAAGAGAAGCTGAAGGTTAGATCGGAAAGTGCCTACAACAAATATTTTGATAAATAGGCAATTAGTTCATAGAAATGAATAACAAAACATGAAACTCTTTTAAGGCGTAAAAATACATTTAAATAAGTAAGCCAATATGTTGTATTTTATTAAAAAATTCCAGGTATTTGTTTGATATAATTTACATTAAACATGGAAACAAGGCAACTCGAGCTATAAATACACAATCGCCTAAATTAAGGTAATTTAAATTCCATCCGAATGAAACTTAGCTGCATTAACAAAAATGCAAGTCACAACCGCGTACCTAATCAAACTTCAAATGCATTCGTTTAATGTCACAGAATCATAACACTTACTAATCATTTCTACTCCTGTACCTTTCCTTGGGACATTAGATTAATGTACTCGTACATATGGTGTACCATAAGCACTCAGCAATAAACATTGAAATTTTACTATTGAGCTGTCTGAGAAAATATAAAAAATATATAACCCAAAAATAATATTTCCACTCGAAATGTCATTTAATTATTTGTTATGTATTACATGCGCGAGTATAAATTTACTCGGGGTCATATTTAAATATCTGGAGTCAATCATAACTTGTGAGACCTCAATATGTTTACGTCAGTAAAGGATTACGATTTCAGTGTTCCAAATATTAAAATAAAAAAACAAATATTAAATAAAAGAAAATAAAAAACCCATGTTCATGTATCCATGGGTGGATCTGTTTGTCATGAGCATTTTTCTCAAAAACTGCTTGAAATAGAATTAAAAATTCTTAATTCATATGTATCCGAATTGTTACTACTTGAAATATTTGTATAAAATTATATTTAGATAGTACAAATAATATGTTCCAATTTTTAATAAAAATCGTAAAATTGATTTTTAGATTTTCTCCCTTCACTTATACTGCAAAACTCCCCACCAAATTAACTTTGAAAATTGTAAGTCGACCCGAAGTATACTCAGTACACGGTATTAATTTCAATATAACATCTCTAACCTTTTCCAAGAAAAGGAGCTTTGACAAACATATGAACGGACGGACGAAAAATTATATAGTCAATGAGGCTTCCGTTTTTTTTTCTTTTTTTCTTTTTGAGTAACGGAGCCCTAAAAATTACTCAGAACGATTCTAAAGCTATTTTTTAATATTTTATGTAAGAAGATTCCAGAAATCTTGTCAAAAATTTCCATAAAAAATACATGTCCCACACCTTTCCTGTCTCCGGAACTGCTTAGAAAAAATTACCAAACTAATGATATTACTATCGCTGTGCTTCCATCTCTCTACATTTTTTGATGTATCGTGTAATAAAATTGATTTCATCAATCAAACTTTCTAGGCGATTGTATATTTTTTCTCAATTTACGTTTGTATATAATGGGTAAGTCCTGGCTGTTCCTCCAAAAATATTACGTTATTCACATGGATATGGTAACCCAACAAAGCGACGTTCTGAAATGTTTTCCATAAAATTCCATCATTTATCTGAAACGGTTTTTATCAATAAATTTGATTACGTTACAGATGGAATAATGTTATACTGTAAAGTATCGGAAAAATTTAATAGAAGCCTTAAAATAAGTAATCATAAACTTAATAGAATTCATCAAATTATCCATGACTGAAAAAAAAACAACTCTGAATAATCACAATAATATATAAGTAATTTACTTACCCAGGGGGCATATTGTTATCTGATTCAGAAGTATACCACTTTTGACAACTGCTTGCAACTCTGTATCCTCACAATCAGAATATTTTTTGAATCAGCAGAAGTTGACTAGATGCTGATTATTTCTCCCGCTGTCAATTTTATGTAGCATGCTCGCGTGTGAGCTTACCCCACTACGGGTATTGTATTTTCGAAGTTATTCTTCTTTAGACGCGCTATAAAAAAATTATTAGATTGAAATTTTACGATGCGTGCATGCGCACGATGCAACAACAATCAACAGGATGATGCAACGAGAATCGACATGGTTAATTTGTCTCCTGAACATATATTTACGTGCGTGTAGTGACTGATACTATATTCATGATAGTTTTTAATAATTTAAATTTATTAGAGGTTCATATAATACAAGAATTTATTATTTATTGTGAATATTCGTGACAAAAATAATGCTTACAAACTGTATAAAATATATTTTAAGTGTATTTCTCTAGGTGAAGTTAAGTTTCGGTACGTATTTATTTGCATTATAATTTATAAATTATTACTCTATCATTTATTAAATAATTAAAGTTAATAAATGTTTAGCATATTCATCATCATCATATTTGGCACGACAACCCAGGGTGGGCCAAGGCCTTCTGTTGGAGATTCTTCCAGGAGGTTCTACTCTTCGCCTGGGTTTTTCAGCTCTTTACCCTGAGAATGTTAAAGTCTTCTTCCACTGAATCGATCCATCGTAATCTTCTACGAGTTGTTAGAGGTTTTGCTATGAAAACTTTCTTTACTGGGATTTCATCTTTCATTCTAGATACGTGGGCAGCCCAGTTCATTCTTTTGATTTTGATGGTTTTTATGATATCAGGCTCATCAAACAACCTATAAATTTCCGAGTTAAGACGTCTTCGCCAAATACCATTTTCCTTGACACCCCCAAAAATTCTCCTCAGAACCCTTCTTTCAAAGGCTGCTATTTTATTCTCTCCAGTTCCAGTCAAAGGCCAGGTTTCTGAACCATATGCTAGAACTGGCCTAATAAGAGTTTTATATACTAATAATTTTGTTTTTCTTGTAATAAAAGAAGATTTAAGGATGGATCTTAGTCCAAAAAATGCTTTATTGGCCGATGATACGCGATTCTAAATTTCAGAGATAGTGTCATTCTTATTGTTATACAAGATCCAAGGTAAGTAAAGCAGTAAACCGTTTCAAATGTATGTGAGCCAATCTTCAGACGATTATGTGCATTATTTTTGTGTATTTTTGTATGTATTTTTATTATTAATTAAGCTTTATTGAGATTTTTTTTAGTGAATTGAAAAATTTTATTTTGAAACAAATTTAATAAATAATAATAACTATTATTATTATTAATAATATTATATCATATGATAATGATTCTAATTCTAAATTAAAAGATCAAATTTTTTACTGCTCTGTATGAGAAAGTAATAAAGTTGAAGCGCGATAATTTGATTGAAAATGGTCTGGCAGATGATTGGCTTAAAATATAAAGCCAGCGGAAAAAATAAATGGTGGACTGTTCACCTGCCAAACAAGTTTTATTTCTTGATTTTTAAAATTAAATTATTTGATTGACTTTAAATTTTATCAACCACATTTTTATCAAGCTCGTCCTTTTATTATTTCATTTAAATTAATTATTTGGGTGCTAAATAAATTTATTCTTGTATTATGCTAAAGAAGTTCTAACGCACATATATAAGAACACACACTATTTTTTTCCATTTTTAATACGCTTTCCCATTATTGATTCGCAATATATTAAGGATAATTTAAAATACAATAAATATATCAGCAGTAGGACAAACGTTCAAATTTTTTACGTCACTTAATTCAAGGCTGATTCGAAATATGCACTATAGTGGTATGAAATTACATGGAAGTACATTTTGTTGCCATACTTTATATCCCAGTATTTTATTTCATTCAAAAATATCTTATAAATAATATTGCCCTAAAAACCTTTCAAATGTTTATAAAATTTATAAATTATTTTGAATTGTAAATTTAATTTAACTCCCTTGTTAACATGACTTTATCTTATTCATTTAAAATAGAATTATTGTTTTTTCATATTTATATATGTATATGGTTATGTGTGTATATGTATATATATATATATATACACACACACATATATATATATATATATATATATATATATATATACAGGAAACAATAGAACACATCAATTTACATTGATATGCACGATTGGTGAAGGGTCGTTTTAAGGTGATGTCGTACATGTATTAATGCCGGTGGCAAGCAATTCATTTATTTTAGTGTCGGTACTAAAATTATTACAATGTATCATTAATTTCAATTAAACTTCTTACATCTGCCTAGAATTGTAGAATGGCGTCACTATCTCTCCCTCTCTTACTTTCCATAGCGTGTCCAGAGCGATATGAATTAACAATTTTTAATGTTCATTGTTCTCTTACATAGTAATCTTAAGATATATGGCTTTTCTTAGAATACACGATTGATATACACATAAGATATATTTATTACTACGAGAGCCATTTCCCTCAGCCAACCATAACATCAATCAAGGCCCTCTCGAAAGGCAGCCGTGATTTAACCCCGGGATGCCGCCGTGCACCATGCCTTAATCCAGTAACCCAATACACCACTACGACGAAGTACCGCACATAAGGATAAATTAATTTTCACCAATAAAAAATCAGGTTTGGGTTTATTTTTGCTATAGTACGTAACTAGTACGCAGTATCGGCCGTAAAGTGCCAAAAAAAGTTTGAAATGAATCGTGACAACGCCATTTTGATAAATAAATAATTTTTTAATAAAAATTTTAGAAATAATTTTATGTATAGTTGGAAACTCATTTCTATACGACGGGTCTTTTCTAATCCATAATTTAAAAGCTAAATATTAAAAGAAAATTGTAATATATATTTCATTGGTATCACAGATAAAACAAATTTTTATTTTTAAGTGAATTTCTTTTTTTTTTAGTTTTTTTTATAAGAAAATAAAAGAGATGGACGGAACGTAAAAAGTTATAGAGGAAATATTCTGATGAAAAATAATGGAAATAACTAACAGACTGTAAGTTATCTTGAGTGTCAGTTTATATACAATGAGTTATAGTGTCAGTTTATATACAATGAGTTATAGTGTCAGTTTATATACAATAAGTTATAGTGTCAGTTTATATACAATGAGTTATAGTGTCAGTTTATATATTATGACAATTCGAAAAGGAAAAGACAAAGGAAAGAGACAATAACAGCATTGTTTTAAGCAAGGAGTCACCAAGTTGTGAACTATTAATTTTAATAGTATTTTTAAAACTTTTAGTTATATAATACGGTTCATTAAAAAAAAAGTCATTTTCCTAGCCGAAATAAAGTAAAAACTAAAATTTCATAAAATCCAATTATTGTATGTTTTTATTTATTTCATTGCAAAGAAAATACATTCTCAGAGATTTTTTTTTAGTTAAAAACTTGTTTTTATTTCGATTTCCATAATAACATAAAAAACAACAACCCATCACAACTTGGCTCTTGTTTCTTATGAAAACGATTGCATTGTACGCTCAATTATAAGCCATTTGCAATATATAACAATGAATAAGTAAATATACCTAAAAAACTTTTCCCCATTTTTGCATACTTGGATATTGTTATTTAATTTCTATGTGACTTTTACAAAGATTTTTGATTTAAAATATGTCATTTCTATTTAAGAGATAATTTCAACATTTTTATTGATCTTCAAAAATAGATTAATTGTAATTATTTAACTCCCTTTTTAAAAATATGTTTACCTGTATTGAAAAGAAGTATCCATTTGATATAGTTTTTACGCCTCACTGATCTCTAATAAATCTTCTTTGCATGAACACATGCAAAATTAATTGGAAACATCCTATTAAATTATGTTCAATTATATATGTGTAAATAGTGTCATCGCTGTGGTGTTGTGTTAGTTATAAGGCACACGGCCTTGATGATGCGGCGCACCGCGGGGCCCCGGATTCGATTCGCGGCCGTTGTACAAACGGGGCTGGACTGGTGTTATAGTAGTAATTAGTGTAGCAATTAGTCCACCATATGTATCTATTAAATACGTTAAAGTAGATAAATAAATAAATTATACGATTCGCCTCAGATATGTTTTTTCATGCAGGTATTGCTTTTTATTTTAATTACAAGTACACATGTAGGCGTCTCATAATACAAAACTTAGTATCAGACACTACGACAAAAAAGATGACTATTTATACGTTATTTTATACGTTTTTTTTATTCATCAAAAGAAGTTTCGAATCATATTCGTTTTTTTAGCTTTTTTGCCATTGTTTTTTATCAAGGTGAAGAACAAGGTAAAATAAATGCATGATTAATAACGTCTCTTTGAAAAGTAGTCACACTCGTAGTATTAGTAGTCCAGACTAGAAAGGTTGTTAATTATATTATATTAGTATTATTTAATTTAATTAAATTATTGAAATATATTTATTTGTTAGAATTTGAAAATCTGCTGGAGAGTTTTATAATAATAGACAAATATAACAATAGTCGTTTAGGAAAGTTTTATTAGTATTAAAACTTATTCACAATTAAATGAAACTACGCGATGTAGTATTATTTCTACTTTTTTTTAGTTCTTTACCACGACCTAGGTTTCGTTGTATTACAACATCTTCAGGTGGGCTATTATCAAAGATTGTTAAATGATATCTTTGGGTCGTGGTAAAGAACTTAAAAAAAGTTGTAATAATAATACATCACGTAGTTTCATTTAATTGTGATTAATGAATTTCTGCAAAATTAACGCCAAATATATTCAATATTCATTATTAAAACTTATTTAGGGTCGACATTTAAATTATTGTTTTACGTATTCTGAAAATTATTTAAAATTTCCAAATATATTCGAAATTACGAAAATTTGTAATTTAATAATTGTTCTTGGACTAATTGAGTATCTCAAAGTATTTTTAATAAACCAAATAATTTTCTTAATAATATTAATATTTCTCAGGTAAAATTTTCTAATAATAAAAATATTCCCCTTATTTCTTTTCAGGTCTTCCCTCTGATTTATCGAAGGAATCTTACGTAGCATACTCAGGCTTCGCTCGCGATACCTGCTCATAACAAGATTACAGTTTATTTTGTCCCGAGTCGGTGTCGAAGGCCAGCGTGTTTGTGTTTATTAAAATAACTGTTTCGAATCAAAAGATTTTATACAACAAATTTATAAGTAAATATGATAATCTAGATATATTTCAAAACTACTAAGGGTACTTCCCGATAACCTAGGATTTTGAAATTTGACAAGAAGGAAGATCCCTTGAAGAAGTACAAGCATAGAATGAAAGTGAATAATTTATAATTCTGTGTGCAATAATTATGTAACATGTCAAAATTGTATTATGTTTCGGTTTTTGTTTTCGTTTATTTATATTTATAATAAACATTTACTTATCTGCTAGTATTTACGATGATATGAGATAATAGTGCGAAATCATGCGGACGCTAGTTCTACCAGTACTTGATCCTCTGTTTCTGTATCTGTGGCCATACTTTTCATTCGTACTTAATATGTTGAATATAATATGATGCTAGACAAATAAATACGAGAAAATATATTTATTGCATATGCATTTTAAAATATGTTTTTCACACAGATACCTTCTTCACTGTTTACAAAATTAAGCAAATCTAACAATATGGGAAGTGAAATTATAGGATTAAATAGTCAACAAAACTTCTTGATTAGCCCCTTCCATTAATGGAAATGATCAATACCTCCCATAATCTAAAATGTTTGTAATACACTTTTTATTATTAGTAAAAAGATTAAAGAAACATTTTCTCATAAAGTCGTAATAATTAGTTATTAAATTTATCTGCAAGGCCAATTCTAATAGAAGTTTTTCTATAAATCAAACATGTATTTCCATTTGATGTGATGCATTTATTAGTTCAGTAATGTTTAACTTAATCCAGTAACATTTAAGTTGTTTCCAAAACTGTTAAAGGTAATCGTCCCATTAGCAACAAATTAGCAATAACTTATGTTTGCTATTATGCCAATACTATATAATTCGACTCATTAATTAATTTAACCATCGGTCGAATAAAATATTTCATCGGTAAAATACGAAATTAGGTTATGGATTAAAGAGAATTTTCATAATTTCAAAACATGGTTTTGTATGATAGCAAACTTTATACGTATATGGTGTCACTCAATTTTATCGTCAATCATATTAGTGTGATATCAGTCAGAGATGTTAATCTTCTTGCAGCTATTTTTATTCATTCTAAAACATGTTTTTTTAAAACTGGCGGCAGTTTGAAAATTGCTTGCATCATGTCAAGATACATTTTCTCAAGAAAAAATTGTCTTTCCAGGAGTTTTTTTTATTTTCACTGCGATTTCAATAAATAACATTGTTACGATCAATTTCGATTGGAACATCATGATGAAGCCCTATCCCGTACTATAGTTTACAACTGATTCAAAAATTCAAGCATGGTCGTAGTAATTAAAGTGATGATGTACGCCACTCACGTCCCTCGAGAGCGGCAACTAACGTAATACAAATGCTGCGCATTTCTTACCACATATTGTTAAGATAGTAACCTACCAACAGATTTTTGCAAGTTTTTTTCATTAGTATGAATTAAGTACTGAAAATTCTATATGAATATTTGGGTGTCGGGAAACTTTGTTCTGAATAAGTATTACATGATTTGAAACACCGTTGCTTTAATGAAAATGACGTAGGTGAATTAAATGCTGTATTTGTTTACAGGAAGTCCAGTTATTAATCTGAAACTAAGATACAGACTGCGTATTGGGTATTTCCTTCTGAAGACTTGCTTACGAAAGTATAAAAAGAAAAAGTGCAATATAGTACAAAAAGACAAAGTGCTGAAAAAGATGGCTGCTTCTTTCTTCAGACGGATGGGCTATTAAATAAAGATTATTCTGAAAGTAAAGAAGAATAGGCGGTTTGATTCCAATGAAGAGATCCAAAGATTGCAAAGGAGACTGTTTGAAATCAATAAATAAATTACAAACTTGTTAGTTGGTTAAATTTTTGGGATTCTAGATAACTACAGTATTATCTCTCGTATATATATGTACTACAAAAGGTTTACGTTATAAAAAGGAAAATGTATTGCAAAAATTGTCTTAAAAATAGTTAAAATCTTATATGGCAAAACTACAGTAGCATAATGTACAATGAAAAAGATAAGAAGTATGCAAATAATTGCACGTAATGATATTGAATCCATTATGCTGCGGTGTAATTTATTTCATATCTCTAATTTATCTCAGTGATAAAAAAAAATTGTTGATCAGAATCGAGAAACAAAATGGCATGCATTTTTCTTTAACTGCGTCGCGGCATAAAAAGGAAATATGCTAAATACAAGAAAAATTCGTAATGCGAGGGTATCAAACACGTGTTCGTATAAAAAAATCATATTTAAAAATACATAGTGTTTCTATTAAACTACTTGCAAATGTTAATGTGATTTTTAATAATAAAAATATATGGCCTAACGCATCTTTTACACGTAAGTTTCTCATAAATACTTCGATTTGATTACTAGTAATATTTTTACTATTTTATATTTAGCTAAATTTTATATTTATTTTTTAAATTTCAGATACAAAAAATATTACATTTCAATTACCATTCCCTACGTAATGGAGATTCTGAAAAAGTAAATCTATGTGGAAAAAGGGGTTTATAAACGGCTAGTCTTTTAAGAAAAAAAAACTGATTTGTTCTCTACTCAAAGAGCTCTTTTTGCAAAAGAATATCTGTCTTCCTGTCTTTTATCCAGGGCCCTATTTTCTAATCCTCTTCAGTCCCCCTCGACATGCAATGATTAATTTTAGTACCATTTCAATTTTGATATAAGAAACTACATACCATGTAAAAATTTAAAGTTTTTATCTTATTTCCTTTAGAAGTTAAAAGTCTCTGACAAACAAATGAATAGACTGACTACTTTGTTACAAAATTAAATTCCATTCGAAGTTTTCGGATACGGAATCCTAATTATTTGACCAATCTTTAAAAATTTATAATAACAGTTATTAAAAACAAAATTTTTTTGAACTTAATCAAACATTGGAATAGCGGTATTTTAATTTAGACAAACAATGACATTTAATTAACATTTTGAAAGCAAATACATAGGAACAATAATCCAAAAGCTAAGAGGTAGACAGTATCTAAGAGACATAATCAAAAAACAAAAATTCTCTATAAAAGCGAATAATAACGTATATCGTGAAATGTAATTACTCTTCAATAATCACACTGTCTGATGGATATTAAGGGCAAAAATCTCGCTTATTTTTGTTCAGAAAAATCGTAACACAAAACAATTTTGGCAATAAATGAAATATGGAGGGAGGAATATCGATATAACATAGATTTATTCAAAAAATCAATACACAGATTTAATATTCTATTAGCGTGAAACTTACAAATGCGGCTAATAGCTGGCTTTAGCTGTACATTTTTTTTAAACTTAAAAATAATTTTAATATTTAAAAATGACATACACCCCATAAAATTGATATATATGGCGTACTTAATACTCTTCGAATGGCCGAAACTCGTGCCCGTACCCCCGCGCCGCCAAAAGCCGTATGCCTTGTGATCAATGCAACACACCACGGCGATGACAAGATAAAAAAAGTTTAGTCACGACGTGGCCTTTTGCCCATTTTCGGTTAGTCTTTGACATAAGGGATATTCTCTGCATATATATATATATATATATATATATATATATATATATATGTGTGTGTGTGTATGTGTGTGTGTGTGTGTATGTGTGTGTTTGTGTGTCTGTGTGTGTGTGTGTATGTGTCTGTATATATATATATATATATATATATATATATATATATATATATATATATATATATGTTATACATACATAAACATGATTCGTACAATTTACACCCGGTTTTGCTAAAATCAATGCGACCATTATAAACTCTGTGTGTTACTTCGGATGAAACATTAAAATGTTTCCCTGAATTGTAATCGAACGGAGCTTTCAAAACTTAACCAAAACACGATTTTCGAATATTATCCACAAACTCAATTTCAAAATATTCACCGTTGATCTTATTAAATATTTCTGACTCAGTTACGTGGTTGAATATAAATGGAAGTTTTGCAAATAAACGACTTATTGTTACCAAATTTTTATATTAACAAATTTACTATTTTGGATCGAGTTGAGTACCTGCAATAAGTTCAGCTTCAACAGTACCGTACATTCAAACAGGTTGTACCTATATATGAACAACCCAACTTGCTGATGATAATGTGGAAAATTGTTAATTGTTTTATTGCAATACACTAGTATAGGAGTACAGGACAAGATTGACACTAAGAACATTTACCCTTTATTTCAAGGTTTTAGGCGCGATACTCCATACCACGTGTTTTCACTACTATCAAACCAAGATAACTACAGTTTTTCTATCTAGGAGAAGATTAGAAGTTTCAGAAAACATATTTCGCGCCAAAGTCCAAGTTATTTTGTAGTTACATTAATTCTAATGTTACACTGCACATAAACAGACACACACACATATATATATATATATATATATATATATATATATATATATATATATATATATATGTATAACAAATAGGTTAGTTCTAGCAAAATAGACGACTTTACGTATACATATTAATATTTATAAATAATGACAATACCACAAATGTGTAAAAATATTGGCAGAAAAATGAATTTCATAGGAGCCACCCTAACTCTGGTGTATCAGTCACAAATGAGTACACATTTTTCTCAGTGGTATCTTGAGAAAAAAATAACATCTTGAATTACAGTTACAAATTTTTCAAAAAAAATATAAATCAGAATTGTAATACCCGTATACCATTTTAATATGGTAACAAAAGTAATATGTTTCCATCAACCATGCTTTTATTATCAGCAATTAAATTATTTAAATTTATTTAATAACTAAGCAGAGATATCGAACACATATTCGCAATTAATTATTTACTTTGAAAAACCACTTTAATACAATATTTATTTTAAATTTATTTACAATCAGTTAGAAGAATTTCTATCGATACGAAGCTTCGATCAGAGGGTATAATTAATGATGACGGTTATTATGATGATAACGCTATTCATTTGCTATCATTAATTAACGGTATGATTCATATACTTAGATATAAATAGCTATATTAATTACGACCACAAAACGTTATTGATCATACTGATCAATTGCAAATACGTATACACACCAACTTATAATTGTGGTATTTTTTCTTATCTTCACAAAATCTATTCAATGTGTTTTGGGAGCTATTAAAGAATGAAATAAAAATAATTTTCCTTTTTAAATGCATTTAATAACAGCATAAATTGTTAAATCCAATTCCAATTCAAATTCGCTTGAATAAATGAGTAGCTTTAGGGGAATAATGGTCTAAATCAATGTAACTTTAATAATTAATGCCGAACAAACGACAACGGTCAAATATTTTCATGCAAAACGGAATGTAGCTTCATATTTGCTTCATAATTATATTGCATGCAACTTATAAAAACGTTAGATATATGTACAAAGTTTGTTTGGAATATTCGTTGAAATTGCAGGTTATATGAGCTTTTAAGTATTAACAAAAAAGTAAAAACCGTGATCCATTTCATTCATCATGTACAATTTACAATAGCGCCAACGTAAGGAACTACTTTAATACTATCTTTTTTCATAAAGTGTTTTAAGAATAGATAATAATAAAAAATCCACTAAAACAATCTTCAAGTAAAATTAATTCCAATTTTGGTATACCTTTTTCGTTTTTATTTTTAATTTGGTTGAATTATCAATTGCATCTATAACAATACTATTTTCTACATACTTGAGAGACCATAATTTAGCTGTAAGAATCTCTTGTAAGCTCTTGAAGTAAATATAGTTTTAGAGTTGATCAAAGCCAACGTATGTATTGTTGTGGTGGCATACGTTTATACAAGAAATGGAATAGTGGAATAATTGAAAACAAAAAATAACACCATCAGATTCCAAGTGTGACCAATAATGCACACTGTATGGTACTGTGAAATTTTTTTACAACGGCGACGATAAATATGGACTGTTAAAGAGAAAAATAGATTTTTTTATTTAATTTAATTTTTCCTGCATTGGAACCAAAAATACTAAACTAATTCTCATAAAATAATTCTAAAATGGGAAATGGGAAATGAGATAAAATGTTAAAGGCATATTTTACTAACTTACATTATTATAAAACTGAATGTGTTTCAAATTTATCTCTAAAGTCAACTCTTTTTTTTTATTTTCTTTCCCATATGTAAAATTACGCAGTAATTTTAATTTTAGTAATTGAAATTTTCCACATTTTACGAGGAAATCAATTAATTACTTTCAGTCATCTCACTGACACGATCTCGACAAATTATTTTATAGATGAGTCTGTATTATATAATTGTACAGAAAAGTTATTAAAAAGAAACAAATTTGATCGTGGCTCAATTAATGAAAATAGTCAACTAAATTACATACGTTTCTCGGAAATTATTTTCCACAATTCTATTTAACTAGTTGTTTCCGCGACTTAGTTCGCGTGGAATTCGTAGTAAGAAAAGTTGTCAGGATTTTTTTGTGTTTTTTTTTCTTTTTTCTCCCAAAACACTATGAGCATAAAGTTTACTAAAATGCAATAGATGGCGTTGGCAGCTAAGTCGGTTCTGCCGATTTGATATCACTGTGCATAACGAACGTATACTAAAGACCAAAGTATTTTTTTTATTTGTGAACCGATGTAAATGAAATCAAGCCAACATTATAGCCCAAGCTAATCTAAATACATCACTAAAAACCGTATCCAATTAAGCCGTTGCTAAGATTATCGAGCTCAACTAATGGTGCGCACAGCAAACATAAAAATTCCAAAAACTCTTCTTTTAGGCTTAATAGCGTGTCTTTTTAGTAAGTAGAACTTAGATTTACTTAAAAATATTCAATATACAGAACTCAATTTTTTTACAATTTTCTTCACCTGAGACGTATACTCTTTGATTTGCGAGATGCTGCGTATTCTCAGAAGTAACCGCTCAATTGGGCGTACTTTAGTCGCTCACTTCTCAGATGCGTGTTTAGAAAGTTGTGAATTTTTCAGACGTGTTGTCGCTAATATTATCCTAGCTGGTGTTGTGTAACAATAATTACACACATACAAACATAAGAAAATGATAATCGTTTATAGATAAATAAGACATCATTATCCAATGTAAGACAACTTACACTACGTAAATAATTCATAGTTCGACGGGTAAGAAATTGAATGGCGCCATGTCACTTTGCAAGCTGTAACTACATAATGATTTGGAAAACTAAACAGTATACGTAAAGTTTAATATACAGCTATTAAATATCGGGTTTTAAAAAAAAACTTAATACGAATATCTAAATAAATTTAAAAAATATTTCTTAATAAAAATTTGTTTCATACTAAAGTGAATTTCCCATATCTTTTTGCTTTTTGTTTATTTTGTTTTTCAATAATTCCGCTATTTTACCTTAAATATAAAAGCTAAATATAAAGTTTATTTAGTTAGATTTTTTTGTAGAACTGCTAAATGATAATATATTTTAATACTCTAAGTTCATTTATATCTAAACGTTTGGTCAGCCTAGGTCGATAATATATCTAAATCAACTAATTATTAGAGAATGACGTAGCTCTGCATTGGTGAAAAATTTTTCAAAATTAGACCAATAATTTCAATGATTACCCTCTACAAACTTACAAAAATATTTACAAACAAACAACTTTACTTCTTTATAATATTAGTTGGGACTAGTTGACATAATAATAAAGTATAGTTCGACGCGAATTCTATCATCTGAATTAGATCTTTAAGAACAGAAAATAAGCCTCATATGTTGAAATTATATTTAATTAAAACCATTTCTCTCCACTTTATGAAAATAATATATATTAACTAACAGCATTTGCGAAGCTAAGATGCGTAATGAGTCTCTTATTCTCAATAGTAGCTGACAAAAAACTATGCACGAATGTAGAAATTATTTTAATTCTAAATTTTGTGTTTTTAATAAAACCGTCTTAACATAACGTAATTATTGTTTTCGTAGGATGCTACTATAAATACATGATAGAAATGTTAATTTCATAACGAAATAATTTTATTTGATAAGATTTATAGGAAAATATAAAATCAACTAAGGAGGTGTCTCCTTAGTTGCAAAGGATGAGAATTACCGCGTGCAATAGATAATCTATAAAAAACATAAAACCGAACGAGTACTAGTCGAACTGGCATGTCTTTATCTCTGCTCAATAATTAGGGTTTTCAACATTAATAAAAACGTAATGTGTTCTGCGTCTAGTTTTCTTATAATTTCTAAAAAATACTCTGTTGTGAATAGTCCGCAGTAAAGTAAAATAAAGTTTTATTAATTCCTTTTCAAATATAATTTTGAGATTTTGACATGTATATAATTCAAAAGGAAATTTAAGATATCTTCTCATAGGGAATTGTTTGTACTGTAGTTATATTTTTTTGAAGCATCAGTAATTTTATTTAACGTTTTGAGCACCGTAACAATATATCTTATAAAATTTCCTGAACATGAATAGCAAGTCAATAATAATCGCTCAACATATGAAAGAAAAATTTTGACCAACAAATATTTACCATAAATTAATAATGTAAAAAATTAAAGGATAGTCAAATCAAAAGTGTTAACAGTTCAACAGGATGATGTATATTGTAATATATTTTTCTTCAACGTACTTTATATTTCGCCCATATGCTCAAATTCATGTTTTTAAAGGAAACTACAGAAAAAGTGTCATTTAATGTAAACGTTTTTAACTATGGTAAGAAAAACTAATAAACTAAATTCAGATGAATACGACTCGATTATAATCAGACTTACAACAGTTTTAAAAGTTTTTCTATCTGTATTCTCTGATTTAATTAGCTACTTTATTGAGTGTATATAATCTTACTCAAAAAGCACCCTGCAAACGGTCGAAAATAAATCTAATTTTCTGCTCTTTAGCTCTTGAATAAGCTTAAATTTTAGTTCGTGGCTATCTTTTTAGAACATTTACACAGCACATTTGATATAAGATAAACGTAACTTCTCAGAACTTGTTTGAATATAATAATATGAAGCTACCCATGGTTTAACCAGAGGATATGTTTAACTACGAATTATATTACGTGTATTATTATCTGCGGTTATATTACACTGTGCATTTGTTGAGCATATTACATATACAGGGAAATTTAATATGGAATATATTCACTTTATTTGCCAAAGAAGAAGAAAACCGAAACCCTCCGCCTCTTATATAACTTCCAGGTACTTATTCAAATCTATTTGATTTCTGAAATACTGACATGAAATAAAACTCTTTTGCATCTTTTTTGGCCGTAATTCAAAAATTTTTGGTTTCATACTTTCGTAATTAAGTATTTAGTTCCATTTTTGTGGAGGCTAAAATCCGCTAAAATATATTTGTTAGGTATAAATTCGATCTTCAATACTACATTAATTTTTTAATTTCATTTTTGATTCCTAACAAGCGTTGCAAATTATTTCGCAACCGCTCAAATACTTTAACCGCTTGACGAGAGAAATGTAAACATTTTATTGACCTTTATATGAAGGTCGCTTCCTAACAATATCACAATTATTTCAATGCACACAGATTGAACTGGATTTTATATAATTTTAGTGACATTGTATACTTTCTTTGAAGCGAATTAATAAAAATAACAATTAAAATCTCTCAGGTTACCAAAGCGCGTATAGGAAAAAAATTATGTAATTTAAAATAATACACCATTAGTACAAGAAAAAAAAAGAGATAAAATGTATAGCATTGTATATTTTAGAATATGTTAAATGATTATATCATTATAAAACTAGACTTGGCTTTCCGTTGAAGTTTGCGCTGCGTTTCATTTCTTTTTTTATTCGGCGGTTAACATTTTGGATACCCAACGCGACGAAATCTTGTTCATGTGTATTGCGTCATAAAAGATCCTCTGATTACTGCCATATGAGATCCCTGTGACATCAGTTAAATGACTGATGGTAACTCTTTGGTCAGATAATATAACATCTTTATTTTTTCAATATTTTCTGCGGTATAGGACGGGGATGGCCGTCATCCACGTCGTCTGCTCGTCTTCTGTGAATGTTCTGCCGAGTTTAAACTTTTTTTACCAGCGCGCAACTGAAAAACATGGAGGAACAAAGTCCCCCAATGTTTTTATCGAGTCGGAATCTATGTGTTTGGTCGACAATTTTTTAAGGCAGAAATATTTGATGACCAATCTGACTTCATTTTTCACCATCTTCGTGTTATCGCTTTATCTGTTCATACTCAAATGAATGTAATTTTCAGAAATAACGTTATATTTATATGATTTTCTTACCGATATCAGGTATCATTTTTAAAATTTTTGGAACCTCTGGAGACATGCGAATATCATTACTATTTTACCAACCTTCTTATAGTTCATTTAAAATGCAACAGAGTTGCCACTTATAAGACTGCATGTAAGAGGATATCCAGTTATAATCAGGGTAACAAGAAACGTCTAAATACGTCAAACATATAATTTACATTTTACAATTGAAAGTAAGGTAGCGTATATAAGGGCACGATTGATTTTCTTTGCACCAATTGAATGTATTAATCATCTTCCTCCAAGATAATCTTCGTCGTCATGAATGTTTATGAGTACTATATTATTATTGTCGCATGGTATTGCCGCATTTTTTTTAGATCGTTACCTATTCTGTTATTTATAATTTTTGACACAAGTGCTCACACAAATGATTTTTTACACATGAGCACAATCAATGCACTTCAATGAAATATGAAATGTGGTATAGGTAATACCCTCAAGCAATATATAAAATATTTTTATCTGGATATTACAGATTTAAAAAATGTGACTTGGTGAATATTACAATATTGGTACTGCCAAGGCTATTAGTGTTTTTAAAAGAATATGGTCATAGATATTGCAAAAATAAATAAAGAGAAACAGAATCACTATTGTGATTATAAATTATGATGGTTTCAACAAGTCAATTGCATCAGCCGTGAGGTAATGGTTAGCACGTCGGCGTGATACACCGAAGAAGTCGTCAATTCCTGTCGGCCCATCGATTTTTCCTTTGTGCGGTGTAAAACAGTGGTTACTAAGCTGATATTGTTTTTAAATATTAAACTTTTATTAACCTGGAAAATTCTGCCAAATTATTACATTTTTTTATTTTGCATGTAATTATAGCACAAAAGTGCATTTTGGATAATAATAAAAAATGAAACATTGAGCGCTTCCACTTATTCGATTTTCAATGCCTATGGTACGAAGTAAAGTAAATTGAAGACTAGGACACTCGGAGATCGCTTGTGGATATTAGTGAATGTACACGGAGTATAAATCATATTCAACTATAAAGGTTTGAAATAAAATACAATACGAGTCAAAAGATGTAGAGATATCAATGTGAACTTTCAATATTTTGAATAAATACAGAGTTAAATACAACCCTCTTCTCGCTTGCCGAAAGTTGTTCGCAAAGTTAGCCAAAAAAAGGAGAATAACTTAAAAACAGTAGACATAACTTAAAAATAAAGTAATTTATGGATGACTACTCTCCATTTTCAGAAACCTGTGGATATGAATTAGCAACAAGAAACAAATGACTGAAATCGTTACACATGGAATTCGATAAATAAGAGCCTATTACTCATAACTACACTGTGGTCCTGAACATGGGAAAATTAAACAAATTAAACCAAATTACAAGCAGAAAATCCTTATCAACACAATCAAAGGCTTCTTTTTTATCAAAATAGGCCACAATTATTATTTTGTGTTTCTATTTAATTCTTTTTCTATTAAATTATTTATTTTGTGTTTCTTTTTATTTACCTTGCGTCCTTGATCCATCTCATTAAAAACGTAGTCAAGAAATAAAAAGAGGTTTGTGACATTTGAGAGCCTAAAAATATCTATACGCGTATAAAGATAAATATAAGTATAATTTCCTGAAGTACATTATGGTTAATCCATAAAGATCAAAACCGGGGTTGATTTACGGCCTTCGACAGTGCAGTTCACCTCGGAGTCCCGTGTTTGATTCTCGGCTGCTCCCCGAGCGGAGCTGAATTGAAGTTCTGATTGACTGTATAAGATTGCCTTAGCATCAGTAAGTTCTCCATATGTAACAAATGTGCACATATAAATAAAATTATCTAGCATTAAAAATGTTTCGGTAAATGTAAAATTTTCAAGAACAAGGACATCATTTAAAAGGAAACGAAATATCCGTTACTACACCAGTGACAAAACCAGTTAATATAAAATGCACCACTTATATTTTTATTATTCATATTTGATATTTAGTAGAATTGTAGAAAAATGCCAATTCATTAGAAGTGTTGTTTAAAATTGAAAAACACTAAATACCTGGAAAATTTTCTCGTTAAAATAAGAATGAATCACAATTTCCTAATATAAAATCATTTATCTAAAGTTATATTTAAATGCCTGTTGTTTTCAAACAATACAATTAGTCTCAGCACATAATAAATTAAATGAACGGTCAATAAATAAACCTAAATGAATAGTTAAGCCACTAACCGGCGCCATAAAACTGCCGACCAGCTGTTTCATTTCGAATCTTTCTTAACGTAAATAGTCAATGTTCTACTGATACGTGAAAATGACCCCGGATTATTTCTTTTATTAACATTGAAAAGAAAGAGAAAAAGAAGAAGAAAAGAATTTCTTTCAAAGAAAAAAAGAAAAAAGAAAATCTTACCTTTAGAACTTTTGTCGAAAAACTTTTATGGGAGATTCATTATAGCTGTACACGAAGTTTGAAGATTCAATCGTAAATGTCAATTTAATGGAAAAATTTACTAACTATTTAAGGCATATTTCTTTTTTGTTTATTTAATTTAAATTATATTTGAAAAATAATTATTATTGGATAATATTTAATTGTTGAAGAAATAGTAAAAAATGTAAGAATCACAATATCATTAAACTCATATTATTACTACCAAACAACAATACTCTTATTACTACCGAGAATATATTTTCTCTTCGTGTGTTTATCTGATAATTATCACATAAAAAACATTGTGGCATAAGATTTAAATACTTAGACAGCGATTACATGTCTTTATTAATACATTTGCCACTAGATATATGTACACATATTCATTCACACGAGCACACTTAAATGACATTATAATCCAACTTATAATCCAGTTGGTAAGATGGAGAGATGGGATCCAAAATGTATTTAAACCCAAAATAAGTTTTTTGATTACATTTTGTTATAATGAGTACGAAACGAAAATAATGGAGCATAGAGCGAGTTCGTCAGTCAGAATCTTGCTAAATGTATTTTTGCAAATATTCCGAAAAAGCTAGTCCCGTGAAGAAAATAAAAAAATATTTATGTTTAAAGAAAAGGTCTTTTATTTTTATGTGAAATATATTTTTGCCAAGTCGATATTTTTAAAGTAATTATGGTAACATTTTTATTTTTAACTTGGAAAATAAAAATATTGTTTGTTACTCAAATACCCTGTAAATATTGATTTTACAATGTTACGTGTAAATTAAGGATCATTTTTCAACAGAAATATCTAATCTGCTATGCATAAAGTATAAAAATTATGAAGAAATTAACTTATAAGTGTTTATTTTCCAAAAGAACTATTTAAATTAAAAACCAAAATATCATTTTTTTTAAATTTTCTTGTGTTTTTTTCATGGAAATAGCTATTATTGAGATATTCACGAAAAAGTTTTTATTAACACAAAAAACTCCTTGGACTATTATGCTAATTTGTATACTAGTCTAGTACAGTACATTAGTATTAGCACATTGTTTCAGAAGAATGGTTCTGAAAAATGTTCCCAAAAATAGAGGAAAAGTCAATAGCGGTGAGCTTAGAATCTGGACCGTCAATGAGTTCATGTCACATTTCTGTGAAACCTTTGTATATATAAATTAAAAAGCCAGTGAAATTACCTCTATGTACTGTAAAATTTCTAAAAATACGTATATCAATTCGATATTGGATTAACTTCAGAATGGTACTAATGTAAATAATCCAAGTAAAGTCCCCATTGTAAAACACTTGTATTACTAAGAAGGACCAAATGTGTAAGTATGTACGTATTTATTTGTGTAATGTCTCATTACGTATATAAAATAAATATAAATATATATATATATATATATATATATATATATATATATTATATACGAAGCAAAAGGAGGGATAGTATATTTAGAAATATGAAGAGAAAAGAGATATAGATGTTAAAATCCATAACCATGTGATCCTAAAGTAATATTTTAATGTAATCGACCTATAATAATATTACAATACCAAGCGGGAAGAGAGAATAATATCTCTAAGAAGCTAAGCTGTACCCTGTTAAAGCAACAAGCCATATTTTTAGCTCCAGAAAATACTTAGTCCAAAAACGTAAAATTCTTTTGCATACACAAACAATGGTAATAAAACGTATATGATTTCTTTAGTCTTCTTTTGTGTTAAGTTAGTTAAGGAAGAAGGTATTTTTTTATAGATTTTACCTTGCTGATTTTTTTTTAGGTTTAAATCCATTAACAGGATTAGGTCTTGAGCAGTAATAGATAGGAATTTTTTGAAAGCACGTATTTATTACGCTATGATGCAAAGAATTGATTGCACCTATTTATAAAATGAACATTTTATAAAATCCTTGATATTCGAATATGGTTTAAAATATTACAAAGATATGATTGAAAATATTATGAGAATATTTAATTCTGGTATTTACCATACCATTAAATTTTTTTTTCCTTCTGTTGTCATTATTGTTTAAAAGAAAGGAAAATTTTTAACAAACTTGGTAAGCTAGAATAAAATTTGCATAATCGTCATGTTTCCTGTTCATATACCATAATGAGCAATTTTTAAACAAGTCTAACAAAACAAGATAAACATATATCAAAAACATTGCATTATAAGTCATCTATCTTTTCATCAAAACCGTATTCCTAAGAGATTATCGAACAATAAATACACTTACGTGATATGGACCTATTATTTTTCAATTTCATGAATTAATATATTTTACTTTCAGTCATGATTTTCCCAATAAGTAAATTTTATAATCGTACATCTATTGCGGGCTCAACTTACGAGATTAAATTTATTATTGGTATCTCATTCATATAATACAGCAACGAAACAAGAATTAACGTTGGTTATTCAGGAATATTTTCATAGGTTTAAATAGAGTTTTTGTGTTTTAATATAACAAAACAATCACCTCAAATGTTTAAAAAGATTAACTAGACATGTTTTTACTACCTGTGTAGATAAATCGATACGTGTATTTCGAATAAATGCCATACAAAAAAAAATTATATTCTTTCACAAAAGCGGCTAATTGAATTTTTCAAATGTTATGTACAATATTTTGTAAAATAAATACTCTAATTTACTTTTTACGGGCCAAAGAGAAGCTAAAGTACTTATTACAAATTAAGCACTTAATAATCTCATCGATAAAATGAAACAATACTATTTTGATGCGACATCCCAAAAGATACTGCAAATAGTCTTGTGTTTCAATTGGACGCAACGTTCCTGTAGAGTTTGCCTAAATTTTATTAGACATATTCCCATCTTCTCTTTGCCGCATAACCGATACATTTATTGTAGACAGCCGACAAAATTTTATTTTAAGTGTATGGGTAGGCTAGAAAAAAATTATTATTTCTATTATTTCAAAGTTTCAGCAATGCCAGAAACTAAGAATAAAACACAAAGTCGCTCATTGTATTTTATTACATGACGACTCTACCAAATTTCATATTGTTTACTGGAATATTTTTCGAAAAAAAATTATTTTCTCGACTGGGGTAGAGATTTTTCAAAAAATACGAAAAAAAAATCATTGAATTTCGCGAAACTAATGTTTTTTTTAAATGATTTCTTACGATGTTCTCCATCTAAAAAAAATTGGATCACTGTAAATTGGTCATCCTGCATACAAGAACACTCATAGTATATTGCATGCAACATGTATTTAAAAATTATTACGCAATGTGTGTCGTATAATGCCTCTATGCTATAATTCGTAACACGAATATTTTCTGCCGTGTGTTTAGTAATAATTTTAAGAAACTGTGAATGTAGCATATAAATACAAAAAAATAGTAATGTTCCTGGATATTTAAGGTAGGAATGGAAAAAATTTCACCTAATTGAAATTAGTTGTGATATATACTGAATTATTAATGTGATATGTGATATATAAGGTAACATATTTGATACATCATTGCTGTTAAATCAGTTTTAAAAATTTTCCGGTAATATCAAACGGCTAAGGTATGTATATAACGTATATATATATATATATATATATATATATATATATATATATATATATATATATGTATATACATATAAATATATATATATATATATATATATATATATGTATATATATATAAATATATATATATATATATATATATATATATATACATATATATATATATATAGGATTTGATTGGCATTCCATTCCATTTCCAAATGCGCATAGCATCCCTATCAATATTCAAGTTTTAAATTTGTTAATAAATTAATAAAATAAATACGAAGAGTAGGTAATTAATGTATGTCATTGGCAAATCATAATTATGTAAACCGGGATAGCCCTAATAAAAAATGTCGGAAATATGACAATGGGAAAAAAGGCTCTAGTATAGTAAATGCAAGCAACCAGTAGATATTTTAAAAATATTATTCGCAGTTACGAGCTTTTGAAACTTGACCTTGAACTGTCTTTGACATAATTAAAAAAGCAATTGTGAAAATATACCTTATATTTTATACTCACATGAAGATTTGTGAAAATGTACCTTATAATTTACACTCATTTTTCTTGTGAACTGTGTAAGCTGGATACATTATGCAAAATATATTATTCTCTTATGGGAATAATTCAATGCATTTGATTTATAATATCAGAAAATAAATTTATTTTCTACAAATTTAAAAATATTGACCATTTTAGAGGCCTTTTATCCATATCTCCGCATAACATATTTTTAAAATATTTACTTCATTTCACATTTATTATTTTACTTACTTCATTATAACAATTCATTAATTGCCATGCGTAATTTTTGCTTAATATAAGAATTCACTGAAATACTGGCTTGATGCTATTCAATGTTCCAAGATTACATAGATATTTATAAACATTTAACAGCTACTTGGAAACATAAAACATATTTATGCTATTTATCATGTATAATAGATAAAGTACCAGATGACCAAGCGATTCACAGTTTATGTCGAGTTTCCCATAGGAACGTAAAATTGCTTGGTTCATGGTATTAGATTTTCTCTTTTCCGGTCCCTTTCTCTTCCCCTTTGCCTTTGCTTTCTTTTTCGCGTCCGCTCTCGCGTTCACCTTCACCTTCCACTACACCTTCTAATTCCCCTTCCTCACTTCGCATCTTCACCTCCCCCTCCCCATCCCTTTTCACATACCCCTTCCCCGTCCTCCCTTCACCCACCCCTTCGTCTCCCCCTTAACACCCTTCCCCGTCCTTTTCCCTTCACCTTCCCTCCCCCTCCATCTCACCCTCCCTTTCCCCGTCCTCTTCCCTTGCGCTCTCCCTTCCCCTTCCCTTCCCTTTCCTCGTCCACTTCCCTTCCGCTCCCCCTTCCCCTTCCCTTCCCCTTTCCTTCCACTCCCCCTTCACCGTCCCTTCCGGTCCCCCTTTCCTTCCGGTCCCCCTTCCCCTTCCCCTACGGTCCCCCTTCTCTTCCGCTTCCCATTCCCTTCCCGTTCCCCTTCCCCTTCCCTTCCGCTTCCCCTTCCGCTTCCTCTTCCCCTTCGATGGAACACAAAATTTACTAATAAATTCACTCTACTAAATGCAAATTTCTAATGAGATCCATACGTACGTCTATCCATCATACGTTTAAATTACTCTTAAGTACTTATCGCTTTCGTGAGTTAGAAAATCTCTCAAAAAACTTTCAATTCCTGAGAGCTAATTTTCACTGCCGTGCATCGGCAAACGCAAGGTTCGTAAATTTTGTTAATATCCATTGAGGACATAAATTGTTCGTACATTAAAAATAAGTCGAAAAATTTGCAGTCACAATGTTTCATTTTTGTTTTATAAATCAATAGCAATTTATTCAAAATACACTAAAACCAATGAAAAATTAATGAATCTATTAATCTAATAATTTCCTGTAGATTGTTTTCAGTATTTGGCAGGCTGCAAAATATAATCTTTCTTCCCTATGCATAACATACTTACCTTTTTTAAACGATATAAGCCAACATTTTAAAACATATTGTATCATACATTTAAAATAAGCTTATTCTGATTTTAACTGCCCTAAAGACCAATTCTCAATTTAAACTGCACGTGGTCTTGGATGAAACCGTCACTTTCTCTGTCACAATAAACCATATAACGTGGTTTTCTATGAGTTTGTTTACCCTTATATTAGCTGTCGACACGAGAAATAAATTTAACAGTGGTATTTGACACGAATCTTTAACTAACGCAAGAAAAACGATTTGAAAAAATTTGCCTTTCTTTATTTCTCGTATCACTTCATTTGGTTTTTTTATCTTTATTTTCCTTAGAATATTATGATATATAATTTATATATTTGTATCCTTCTTTTTGTTGTACTTCATAAACATGGCCATGTCCAAATGCACGTAGGCAAACGTACGTATAGGAACATGCCATACGCGTTCGCCCACGTATGAGCGCAACTTTTGTGTAATTTTCCTGAGTAATAAAAAGTTTGAGTTGAATAAACAAAAAGTATTACACTCGTTCCCACATCTATGTTTCTAATGTAACAATTTAATATCTGATAAACAGACGAAATGACCTCTAAAGTTAATTAATATTTTCATATTCAAACGACAAATTACGTTGAACGCTTGAGCCTTGAATGAGCAAATTAGATAAAAATATTTTATACACAATTATTTAACTTATTTTATGTACCATATTAAATAATTTATTATAATAAAGTACCAGTCACCCGCTAATATAAATTTTATTTACTCACACAAATATCACGTACGAGGTAAATTGGATAATGACAAAAGGGAAAATATATTAAAAGGCAAGGCAATCGCAGGTTTGAATCCGTTTTGCGGTTAAACTTTTACAATGATGTTCTTTTTAATTCAATTCGAACTTTATAGGCTGCCGATGCGAATCTTTCCAAAGCTCGCTGAGAAAAAGCTCTGAAAGCACGCTTTAAATGAAAAAGTTTACTGCGGCACCCGAAATAATGAAGAAAGAAGTATTTTGAGAGGATTTTCGTTTATTGTTAGTGTTGATTTATTTAGGCGAATTAAATGGCTTAAACAGCTGTTTTTTAGATTCGTTACTGGCTTCAGTTTTTCTTTTACATGTGTTGGTTTTAGAATTAATTTTACAAATGTCAAATATGCCAGATTTTTATAAATAATTGTTAAAATAATTAAATTTATTTCATTTTAAGATTGCAAAGCGAATATGCGAATATTTTTTTCAGAAGTTCTCTTTATATTTGTTTTTAAACTCATATATATTATTTCTTTTTGATAAGTTCCATATGTCTTTTTTAAAAACTTACTTTTGGAAAAAAAAATATCTTCATTTTTTCGGAAAAGAAAAATAGCCGGTACCAAAGTAATTCAGGCGAAAAATGTTTAACATTTTCAATTTAATTGCAATTGAATTTCTAAAAATTAATAATTATATATTGTAAATATTAGACTACCGCTATATCATTAGAATTTGAATATCAAATATAGGTTTCATGTTGTTTAAAAGTCCTCTAATGAATTCTTTCCAGTACATAACGTTTTGTAAAGCTAAGAAGCATTCATATTATGTGTATTTTCGAATTATCAAAATTTCATTTTCTCCCCAGATTTGAAACAATGTATTCTAAATCAATACCTTTTACCTGAAATTTTTCTGTAGAATAAAACTTTGTATATAAGCACGTCATTAATTTTCTGTATCTCATATTCAATTTAAAAGTAAATATTTTCTGTAGGAAAATAGAAGATCGACCAAAAAGAGTAGTGATACGTCTGTAATATAATCATGAATAAAGAATATAAATATTTCCTAATTTTGCAACTTTTTGAATTTTAAAATAACAAACAGATAACATATTGAATTAATACAGTGTTTTATTTAATAGATGTCTACCCGTCGTCTCCAAATTAATTTAAATTATAATGATCTCTTTTAGGTACAATATACTGTAAGCCCCAATTCCATTATACTGGACCATTTTCTATATTTTCGTACCCAAAATTTCACACATAATGCTATGGTAACCCTGTGCCACATTGTTATGGCAACCCTCTCTGTCTATCTTCCTGTCCATTTGTACTTCTGTCTATTCGTCGGTTAAAAGCTTCTAATTTGTAAACGAATCGACATGTTTACTTTAAATTTAAATGCAACATGTTTTTTCTTGGCTTAAAAAGGAATATGAGATATTTTTAAAATTATGAATTTTATTTCAAGGGGCGATTGTAATTGATGCAGAAGGGGTAATTTTTTCTTTATGTTCCGCTTGTAGGGTATCGTCGAAAAGATCTTTGTTAGTAAGAAACAAATTGGTTAGCTAGTAGGAAACAAATAACTTTTTTCTTTGAATAATAATGATTTAACTCTCGACTTATATTTTCGTAACTAGCACCCCATATTATTTTTATATTAAAGTTATTTTTTTGTCAATCACATTATCCTTCTTTTAGTTTATTGTAAAAAAAGTTAGACCGAATTGTGAGACATTCTTTCATTCTTGATCAAAATTTTTATATTAAAACATTACTTTTTTTTGGTTTCATATGCCACAAAAATGTTTTGTTAGTTATATAAAATATAATTGCATTTTTAAATTTTTAGTTATAAAACTTTCAAATAATTCAAACTTTCTGGAGTACGTGAAATTTAATTGGAAAATTCTGATAGATTCACACATACGAGCACATACAAGAGAACTAATATGAAGCATTTAAAAAACTGCAAATTTAAGAGTAGTCAATTATTCTACTTTAGTTCAATATTCAGTTTAATATTCATATAAAATAGAAGACGTGTACTGTCAAATATTTTTTATGCGTCACGTTATTTAATGGTTTTAATGTTGTCATATTCGGTCCATCATTTTGTCATCGCATCATCACTATTTTCGCTTTTTTTATAAAAAGTTATTGAATTACCTGACTACATTAAAGTAAAAACAAAATAATTAACATTCCCTATCTAACAAGGGAACTCTTATAAAATCACTATAATGTCCAACCATCTGCTGCCATTGTCATATCCATAAGAAATTGTTCTACAATAAATTTTAAATTTAGGAGCAAAGCATGATTTCTTCAGCCGTAAAAACATTACAAATTTCTAAAACCCTACGAGATAAAGCATCACTATTGTTTTCCAATAAATTTTACTGGTATGTAACCTGGTAACACTCTAAATTTAGTAATTTTGACTTTAGAAGGTTTAGAGTAGGGTGATTCAATATAGTGCGCATATAAATATTTTTTCTATCTTTTAAAAATATCATTCCTCCCCGTACTTCTAATATAATGTAAGGAGAATTGATCAAACCTCATCTTCCAACGTCTCTGACAACATTTGTAATATCAAACCAAATCAAATTTGTAATATCAAACAAATTCAAACCACTTCATGGAATACTTCCGCATTTCTCTCGATGTTTTTCAAAACGCATTTAATTTTGCATCCAAGAACAACAAAGAATAGAAACTTGAGTAATTCTATAATCCATATTTTCAAAACAGGTAGTCGTATTTGTTGGCAAAGTTATTAATTTTATATTTGGGTACACTGGTGCAAGAAACAATGAATGGCCTGATGGGATATTTAAGGCCAATGATGTATTTGAAATAAATTTTTATTTTTAAATATTTCAAAAACAACTTGCAACAAAACATAGTTCTATTTGCATTTTATCGCGCATATTTATGATCATAAACTAAAAATTATTAGGATAACGTTTTCAAGATAACCCAGGTGTTCATTTATTTCCAATTTTCATACTTTATAATAAATTTCTGAGTGGAATATTTTGATTGTAATTTATTTGCTATATCTCATGCAATTTCTCCATCCAATAGATTTATATTTAATGATAGGGACTAATAATTGACGTTCAGAAATGATATTTTGTCATACATATTTAATACCATACCATAAGTACTTAATTTTTCCATACGAACATAAACAGGTAACTGTCACTGATCAAGTTTTACTCTTATTTTTATCCGACTTCAAAAAAGGAGAAGGTTTTCAATTCGATGTACTTTATATAATTATATATATATAAACATATATATATATATATATATATATATATATATATGTGTATATATTTCTTAAACTCTTTGGTTGATTTTTTGTTTATTAGGAAGAGGATACCTTCAGCATGGTTCGTGAAAATTCTTTTTAAAATTTCTGTATGGAAATTAAAGGTATAACAAAAAAATTTTAAAAAATTCAAAGCACAGGTGCCTTGCTCAAGTTTTGTATCTTATATTTCCATCCAATTTTTATTTTATTTGGAAGAGTGTACTCTCAGCATAGTTCATCGTGTCTTATTAGACTATCAATTGTCCTATTTCTTCGAAATGTTTTCACGGTACTTGTGCTGCTCAACATTGTACAATACAGGTGTTTAATAATAGGTGATCAAATTTCAATGATACAGGTCTAACAATAATATAAAAAACACGACTACAAGTGGTAAAATATTGCTCTTTAGAAAAATCAGGAGCCAGAAGGTGATGACAGCAAATCTTCAGTGATGAGTAGTAAACTCATTGAGTTTGGACTCATTTGACTTGTCTTGACATAGTAAGAATATACTAAGGTATATAGTTGAGTAAGTATTTACGGGTACACAAATATAATTTCAAACTATGTACCGTAAATCCTATGTGCCATAAAATGGATGGTTTGCTATTTTTAACTTAATATTTTTAATATCAATCAGAAATTCTCTCATCATACTCCCGATTCTAACTCCATAGTCCTGATGCTACAGGAGTGGCTTTCTAAAGGAGTGGCTGTTTGTAAATTGACATTGAATCTGAATTATTTTCCATGACATATTTACTGAAGGTATAGTAGAATTTATAGCAAATAGTTCAAATTCAACACAGTTTTCAAAAAAACATAGTGTCCGTTTCAATTAAAGTCCTCCTAAGTATACAATCTTTCATTGGTTTGAAGAAATTGTTTATATCTTTTTTTAAATGCAAAAAAGGAAATAAATGAATAAAAGTACTCGATTTGAAAAAATTATACCTCAAATTTAGACTTAAACTGAATTTTAATTTGTATAATACTTAAATCTTAAAGTATTTGTGAATTTAGTGTAATACATAAATCAATAATATGATATAGATTTGAGCAATAAAAAAATGATACGGACTCAAGCTGACCCGACACCTAGATGTTGTGAGAAAAAACTATATTCTAACACAAATTTAGGAAGTGAATAACGCCGATGGACTACTGCTTGGTAATGTGTTGACCATCATTTTAAAACATAGCTTTGCCGGCGTGAAATGGCGGAACATGATCATACCGGCGAGTCATTGCGTAATCAGATTCTTGTCTGTCTGCACTTTTAAAAATGGTCGTGCAACTTATTAAGTTATTTGAAACTTTTAAAAATATCGGGTACAGACATTATACGTTTTTCAAATGCCATAATTTAGAAAGGGTAAATTATTATAATTATCGTTATTATCATAAAGGAAGTGAATGTGTTTGAATTTATCCTAGTTAATTGATCTATCAGAACATAAGAAGCTTTGTTGACTCAAAGAATGGCAAGTAATTTTAGGAAATTAATAAATGTTTATTTGAACATTCAATAAAATTTGCATTTGAATATTCATTTAACGTTGATTTAAGTTAAAATTATTTCACTGTATTATACATATATATATATATATATATATATATATATATATATATATATATATATATATATATACATATATATATATATGTATATGTAAACATTAAAAATGTTTGGACCATACTAGTGAAGTTGCTGGTGTAAATAAATACGAGTAATGTAAAGAAAAGGAAGATGTATATTTATCCTTGTCTGTTCGTATTGGAGTCAAATTCACTTTAATTCTAATAGATAACACATGTTATACCTATACATAATGGTAAAAACAAGCACGCAATTAGATATGTAAGTACGTTTATAACATTCCTATAATTGCATGTTATGTGTAGCCATTAGGTTTTTTGGAAACCATTTGCTGATGTAAAAAAGCCAAGACTTATTAGGAAGCTGAAATCGACACCTGCTGTTCCTACAGGTACACCTTCGTCTAAACATGCATTACCATTCAAATTCCGTATATTGAACCTTTAAAAAAATATGTATCCTCCAAGCATTCAAGTGTAAGTCAGGGGTTGAGCTTGATATTGATTTAAATATCATTTTTATTAGTTCTTCAAATATAAGACAAAAATGCCGTCATTCAGCTTTACAGCATACTTAAGTAATACTATAATCTAATATATAAGCACCCTATTAAACAGGATTTCTATTCAAATATATTTTTATATGGAAAATATATCAATAAAATTACAATTTCATGAATAACACTTAGGAGTATTAAAACACGTCACCCGCACTACCCAAGCTGCTAGCTTCTTTACGTCTGTCATTAACACCCCGTGTCTCGTGTATTCTTATTCTTTACACTAAGTGCATCATAATGAACCTATGTTAGCTATCTATCCAAAACTCATTCATGTCATGCAAAGGAAATCAAAGATACTTTCATATGATTTTAGACCATTCGTACATACAGTTTACGTACAATATGATATAAAAGAGTACATGACTTTGGTTAATTATTATAGTATTTTTTTTCCAATTTCTTACTGAAATATGAAACAATTTTAATATACGAAATGTTATTTTGTTTGTCTCTTTATTAGAAGACATAATTTACTTTTAACAAAATATTTTTGTTTATTTCCAATATTTTCTCAGCAACGAGGGCACTTAAACATTTCAGAGGGATAAATGGAGACTTTGTGCAAAAAAAATTAAGAAGAACTGAGTTAGGTATATGTGTACGGCGTAGTATATAGTTTTTTTTTATAAAAGCTCTCGGTGTTTTGAGAGATGATTCTTTGTTAGCACTTGCAGTAATGGATTGAACTTGATTTGAGAAGAATAAAACTTATCGTACATGGAATTGAGTTTGCCTGCAATGTATTGGTTGACTTAAGTTTCCTAACGTAGAATTTCTTTGTGTAAAATGGGTATAAATTTAAACCGATTTTGATAAATTTACTAATTTTACCAGTTTTCAACATATTTCAAGTGGTCAAAGAAAAATCTAAGAAAAACATCAATTAGTGTTACTGATAATGCCAACAAAATAACAATATTTTGTTAAGAATCAAATGTTTCAGTAGAATTATATCTAATTAGATATAATTCTAATGTTTAACTAAATCTTGAAATTACTTTTTGTGATAGCTCGTTCTTAATTCATTGAGTATCTGATATTGCAATTACAATATTTTTAGATTATTTTAGATTCCCTAATGGAACTGTGAATCATTATAATTTCGCCTCATATATTCATTGGTCTATCACAGCCTTGTCATTTCTACCATTTCACACACACACACACAAACACACACATATATATATATATATATATATATATATATATATATATATATTGCTCAAGCATTTTTCAAGAGATTGTTAAAGATTGGCGAATGACAAAGTTTGGAACAAAATCATCTAAATTTCGGCATCAACTTTTTGTATCAAATAGGATTTAGCAAAGTACGCTTCAAGTTTCTCGGGATCCTCTTTCAAATTCGTTCTTTTTTGTTTCTATTATTATAATAAAACTAACATAATCTGATAGGTAAACTTAGGTTAAAAACCTAAATTTTTGTGTGATAAAAATTAAACAAATAAATGTATTTATGTTCATTGCACGATAATTTATATTTATTAAGTCAATGTATGTTACAAAATATAATCTAAGACTATATAATTCTTACACTAAAGGAGATATCGATAGTATTCGAATATATATAAAAATTAATCAGAAGGCTCTCGTAATACATAAAGCATGTCGTGAATCTCATATTCATAATTTTTTTTTAATATTCTTAACGTGCTAATAATTCTCGTTATTAAATATTATAGCAAATTTATTAAGTTTATTTTACTTTTACTATCACGTAAGTCCAGCACTTAAAAAATGTCAACAATAATCTCGACAAGAAAACAATATAATGGTTAATAATCTTCAAAGGATTAGTCTATACGAGACTGAATCAATATAATTAGTCGATACAAGGCTGAAGAAGATGTCACCGTTGCTTAAGGCCTAACTACGCTACGTATCCAGTCCATGTATTCGATCACCTTGGTGTACACACCGGGTACTCCAGGCAAGCCGCATGATAGCGGTCCAAAACTAACAACGCCGATGGCTTCGTGTCGATTATTTCCATTGATGTACATGAGTGGACCTCCTGAATCACCTTTACAGGAATCTTTGTCGGTAACACCACCGGCGCATATTGTTTTACCGAATTGTCTTCTCGCTTTGTATGCAGTTTGGCACTCATCCGGACTTATAAAGGGCACTGTGATGAACAATTTGAGGTTACTGGCTCTTTTGGTCTCTGTAATGCCCCAACCTGCTACCGTGAAGTTCAACATATTGGATTGTAAATTTCTAATAACGTCGATCGTGGGCAAGCAGATATGTCGGATGAAATCTGTGAAATATTTCGTTTTGTTACTTTAGGTAGAATATTTTAACTACCAAAATTGATATACAGTTATTACAATTAAATAAATTGTTTTCTAATTTAGAAAAAAATACAGAATCGTTTTATATGTTCTTCTAATAAAATTTAATTTTGAAACTAACTGAACTATAAAGGATTTCGAAAGACATGAAGATGGCACTGAACAATGAACAATGATCTGTTAAGAATATTACCGGTATAAGGCGCAGCGTTTTGTAGACGTACAATCGCAATATCGTTACGCTCCGTATTATGCATATATTTAGGGTGTAAGAAAATTTCTTCGATTGTGATAGACTGGTGTCCTTTATTACAATCCTTACCACCCCCTGCTATCATTTGACAATCCAGTCCACTATTGTCGGTATCATGTTCGCCCAACCGTACGCTCACACTGTAAGTATCGTTAAAAATATATAATAAAAAAGTCTTTCAAAAATGAGGAGTAAATCCGTTTAAATTTACTTATAAGGGACAATGTGTATTATACTTAATAATCAATGCCTCAAAGTGTCTACTTGTTTTCACCATATAGGGAACTGTCTTTGGATTAAAGGTGATCGTTTTTGTTTGCCTCATAATTCTGATTAAGTAACTTATTCAAATGTATGCATTTATTTGTGTATATTAAGGTATGCATTTATTTTGATGCTAGACAACAATTGTCTATTCGAATATTTGTACCAAATAAGTAGTTTTGTATGGAACTGCCCATCTTATTTTGATAATTGACCATGTAGCATGCTGAAGCGGTGTCAATTACTGACGAGTAAACGGTCGTTTTACTTATTTTTGGTATACTAAAGATTTCACTATTATCTATATTTAAGAAAATAATATATTTATAAGATTTAAAGCAATTATCTCCAGACCGAAATGGTGTGTAATAAAAACTCGGCGAAGAGAAACTAGCGACGTCGATTTGAACGAGCAGCACAACTTTTGCCATTCATAGATATTAGTCTTTCATAAAAGACAATTTCTTCACCTTAATAAATTTCATATCTGCATATGCTAAAACTTTTGTTTTTTGGTTTGTTTTTTTCGAAATTCACGACTTTTTACATTTGTTTTCGTCAGTCTATTTTAACGGTCTTGTGACAATATTGTTTATAATTCCAATGATTACTATCATATAAAGTTGCGGTAAAAATTTACTTGACTTTTATCCAAAACCCAATAGTGCATTCTAACTAAGTGGTGTTTATGGTAATCAAATACTCACGGTACTCCTAAGTTCAATACTTCACCCTCGACGCAATGCCCGGCCGTTATAACGTACTTGGGGCCTATAAGAAAAGCGCCGCATAGCGTTTTGATCAGCCCATTATTTGCCCGATACTCCATAAGTGCCAGCCAGGGAAATTGATCAATGGCAGCTTCAGTGCCTCCAACGATTCTTTCCTCGCTGGCGAGCTTACCGCACTGCTTGACATTGAGCACCAGGTCCAGGTCGGCGGGAGAAGGAGGTGTGCCGAAGTTGGGTACCGTCTGACCGCAACACACGCTGTGCTGTTCCGCTCCCTGACACTCTGAGTTGCGCAAGTACTTTGTCACCGCATCCGGTAATGAGCCTGGGAACGATTTTATAACTGACACTAGCGACGGACATGACTCAAACTTCGTGCACGCTCCCGATTCTCCATTGGGTGTAGTGCAGGGTAGGTCATCTCCACAGCAAACCTAGAAGTAAGATGTTAATATTTAGACTTTGCCCGCGATAACGATTTTGTCAAATCACGACTTTAGAATGCAATTCATGGGAATACGATCAAGGGAACAAACTCGAAATTAGCAGAAAGTTTGGTACCACTCAATAGTAGCAGAGGTTACATAATTAAATTTTTACCTTAGGAACCTTGTTTATCTGGCCACAATAACTATCCCTCAGTAACTTAACATCCGTTTCTGTACGCCCCGATGACTGTAGGAGAGTGAACAGAGTGGAACATCGATGGATCTCGATGCACAGACCTTTCGTTTTCTTTGGCGTGTCGCATATTTCCTCTGTTGATCACATTTTACATTATCTGATTGTCAATAGGCAGTATTGAATAAATTTTTAGGGTTTCGTACTTTAAAATTAAAAATGGAACCCTCATAAGATCACTCATGTCCGTTCGCCACAGCGTTTTCCAGGAAATTCTTGACGTCTTTATTCTTTTAACGAAACAGTTTTTAAAATTTTTTTTATCATATGATGTAAAATTTGAAAGAACCTTTTTAGAAAAGTACAAAAAACTTTCTTCCTAATTTTAAACGAATTATTTAAAAAATATGCGAAAATGAAGCATTCCCCTAGATATTTTTGAAAATGCTGAGCTAAAAATCATGAGAAAAGGTTGGTAAAAAGCTGAATAAAAATACAGCAAAACTATAATTAGCCTAGATCTTATAATTTTCAAAATACGCACCATTTTTTCCTGCCAAAAATATATATGTTCGCGTTACGATAAATATATATTTGTAAATACTCTAATAGAAATATTAGGTTTCCTTAATGTTTATAAATGTCTAAATGTGTAAGAAACCCTCTTTATTCTTGTCAGCATCTTTATCTTGTTCAATTTCTGATTTACATTACTTAATTTTTATTTTATTAGAAATATACTTCAAAATATTTCTACTTTTTACTATCTGTCGCGATTCCTGCGATGTAAAGGGAGCAAAATATAATTCTTTAATTGACGAAAATTAAGTTACTTATTTTCCCTATATTCGTTTTCCTAAAACACCAATTGAGATTCAAATCAGAAAATATAACATCTTTAAATAAATCGGTAAATATTATAAATAATTTGCCTGACAAGAACTAGGTAGTCATCGGTTCGTAGCAGGTATTAAAATGCTAATCAATTGCCTCGTATTATGTGGCGCGATATCGCTGTTTCGATGTCCAAACTTGTTTCTTGACCTAGCTGGGTATTTTTGACCAAGTTGAAAGTAGCTAAGTGCGTTTTTCTTGAATTTCATCAGACATAATATTTCATATAAATAAATTAATGCGCAAGCACGAATTATTGTTTCACATTCCTAAATGTCGTAATAAATTACTAACTGTTTCCTCAATATATTTGTCATATGGGTGATTTTACGTTGTGAGGTCGTTCCCGGTTAGGTGACGTGACCAAAATATTTTAAATTTAATTTTATGACAGTATATTATTACTCTCAAAAATGTTCAGGTAATCCGTTTTTTCACGTTTTAGAAGATACCAGTTGAGATACTTCCCACTGGAAAGAGACAAGGACAGTTTAGGATACATGTGAACAGAGAGATACTAGCATTGGTTTATTAAAGAAATACATTACTCTTGAAAAATCAACTTGAATTACAATTATTTTATTTGCTATCAAGTCAGGCTTAATTTTCAATGTCGTATAAAAATAAAAGAAAACTTAAAGTACTAAGCTTTTTGAAACAAAAGTCAATACAGAAATTTTAAAAATAGCGATTTTTTCATCCCCAGTTATAGGTATTAATGCTTTTATCGAAACCGTAGACGATGCGTTGTCCTTTCATTTTTAAGTTCGGAGCTGGTAGTTCTTCTATAATCTGGCCCCGTGTAATGAAAGAAATATCATTACCCTCAAGTTAAAAATGTTTTCTAATGTCACAGATTTTACAGAATGTCTTAACTTGACTATCAATGTGGTATATTGCGAATTCTGTTTTTCAAAGGGCGGTGGAAATTTGTAGAATTGCTTTGTATCTTTCTGAGATTTTAGTGATGCTAATGGTTCGTCATCAGAATCACATTTTGACCAATATACACCCTTAACATGGAGACCAGATTTTCAATTAAAAGATGAAAAATCCAAAGAACTGATAACAAAATGATTGCAGATATCAAAATGGCAGAAGTAGCTTAAGCTCTTCATTGTTAAAGAGTTGGGAAAAAATAAAATTCGTGTAACTTGGTGAACTTTCAGATTACCTGAATTTTTTTTTTGTATTTTCGGTTGATGTACTTCTTTATCTGAGATATGTGCGTCATGAAGTTGTTGAGGTTGGGACAACTTTTCTGAAAGGCGTTTACCAAATCTTCCAACAACGAAATATCAGTACTACTTACAACTAGACTATCTACAGTTGTCTTGCTGAAACACCCACTCTATCTTTACCGCGGCCGAATTCGTGTAATTCCACATGAAATGAACAAGATTAAGGAAAAACTTTGTAACCTTTTGCCAACGCGAAAAACATAGTTTTATTTCAGTACTGAGTGACCAGTCCATAATTACGTAAGTGTAAGTTGACAATTTCTTAAGTAAGCTGTCGACAATAGTCTGTAAATGTGCCCAAATAGCCGAAGGTAAATGTGACAAATTATCCGATAAGTTGCAAAAAGAAGATCAAGCTTTCGATCCGAAATGAATGGATTACACTTCTTCAGTGCATTTAGTTTGATAATTTTTGCTTGAGTCGATGTGAATAAATGCATCATTCTCAGCAAAGGTTTCTTTTTTTTTATTTAAAAACCATATGTTAGTCTACTTTATTGAACTTATGCCGAAGAAAGTGTTCTAATTTAATTTTCAATTCTAAAATAAAATTATCTTCTCTTTGTTGCATAGAGTTTCAGTTTTACAAGTTTTATAATGCTTTGATGGCTATTTTTTTATGAAACCTATTCTAGTCTAACATAACTCGCTTCTGTTTACGTTCTCCGTGTCTAGTTATAACGTCTTTTTTAGCATACGCTGTACTATTTAAATCTTCTGCGATAAAATTTGCAACCATTTTTCTTAATGGTTTATTTTATTATAGCGTCTAGTTTGGCATCTATTAATAGTAAATTATTTTAGAAGTTTCATTTCATTTCTAATATTTCTTCAAAAATTCCGATTTTCCCACTATCAATAAGTAAGAAAATACACTTAATATTTTCTTAAACAATATTTTCCCTTTTCAATTGAAAAGTCAAAAAACTGTTTTTTAATTGTTGGAAAAGAATTTCATCCAAAACTAATGTTTCCCGAATGGTTTTTTGGCATTTGGTGAATTTATTTATTCATTTCATACAGTGTCTGTAGTATACTCTAGGATATTTTTTAGTCTTTGGAATATTTTTTTGGAACATTTCACTGTAGATCAAAGTTTTGCTATTTGAGGCACCTCTTTCTTATCATCAAGTTTCTTGCTCTCGTAGCACGGATTGACTTATGATTTCCTGGCTGTGCCCGTTTGTAAATATTTTCGTTATCAGGTCGAGGGTATTATCCAAACCAGGAGGGTCGAGGAGGACATTATAAAATCTTCCCCATTACCTTGATTTTTCTTTCCATTACTTTCTAGCATTTCGTTGTTCTCTTTAGGTTTAACTGAATTATTTAGTTTACAGTCTTAAGAGTTCGTTTTTCTTTTTTATTTTCATAGTTTTCTTTTCTTTTCTCTTTGTTGTGCATACTTTTTGCAATTATTTTTTATGCATCGGTATTGTAGTCTTTCTTCTAAATGCTTATTTCCAGATATTCTTCACATTTTGGAGATGCCATAATTAAAAAAAAAAATTATTAATTAAAAGTGTTTTACCATATTAATAATGAAAAACGAATGTCTATCACATTCTGGTACTGCAGCACATGTAGAACCGTAATAAACCTCTGATCTAATATTTTCCTATCTTCCTTAGATATTATGTCTTTAGCCTGGCTTTTTACGAGGCAGGGGAAATATGGGAAGAGAAGGGTTGTTCCATAAGAAAGCAGAAATAATAGTAAGAATATTTATCGTAAGGAAATAACAACGGGACATGGTAAACTTTGTACAAATTACAATAAATATACATTAAAAATTAAGTATTCTGATAAATAAATACGAAATAAAACTCATCAGTGAAGAGATTACACCTCGGCATCTATCAGTGGCGTGATCCAATTGTTCGTCAATGAGAACATATTGGTAGTTCGAGCCTAGAGGAAAGTAACAAGTGAGCCCCGTTTTAAAACGACCCGGTATGATTTCGAGTATTTTTCACTTTAAACAAATATTCCCTGATAAGAAACATTAATTTCATGAAAAATCCAAGTAAATTTTAATTGTACAAGTTCAAACCTTACTCGTTGAAAAGACGGTTCATTTGGTGGATTTCTTTCGCAACGTAATTACAGCAGGACGAGAAGTATCGGAACAAATAAACATCTTGAGAGCTAGAAGTTGGCAAATTACAATTCTCGTCACAATGACAGTACTCGAATTTTTTTTTCTTTTGTATTTGATTCAAGCGACGTATCGAAATACGTATTTAAATCAGTATACGTTTTTATTTCATTTTGTATTTAATACTTGTATTAAAATAATTGTTAGATGCGGTTTTCTAATGTGAACAACTACTGCATCTTGTAAGTGTTCCATGGTTAATATATAAGGTGACAATTTACTTCGTGGAACAAATAGTCGTATTTTTGAAAGAACAGTCCAACATATCTTTATGTGCTATCGATAGAACAAATTCAGCAATAATTTTTTTGCGAAATGTACGTGGAAAATACGATTTACTTTCTAATGAATGAAGGAAGAAATCCGTGCATTCAAAGTTGTGCAAGATCAACACATTAATCTTATAATTATTAAGTTAATTTATCGCAATTTACCCATTGCGATTGTTTATTAAATCTGTATAAGAATATGACACCAATAGCCAATAAATATGGAATACAGCCAACAAATATGGAATACAGCCAACGTCGCTTCTACAATTGTGATTCATTTACATTATCTTAAATATATCCAACACTAACTTTCTCTCGAATTGAACCTGAATTCACATGACTACACAGCTACTTATTTACAATTGAAACTAAATCACACCTCTCGGTGTAGTATAGGAATCTAACGTCGACATTATATATTCATTAACAGCAATTAATAACTGGCCATAAAAACTCCTTATTTTATTACTTCATGGTTATTCTTATGAATAAAAAAACAAGTTTTAAAGTATACTTTGAGTTGATTTGTTGATTATTGTATAAAACAGTAAATTGAAAATTCGATACAAATCACTTCAACTTTGTTTATACATCTACACATATATTGGTGACATTTAAAGAATTACTAAAGCAGCTATTTTAAACGAATTACATAAACCGTTTTCATTACTACAAAATTAATAGCGGGCTGCTCATATGTAAATTTGAATAATTTTTTTTATGATAAGGGATAAAAAATGATATTTGGTAACCTATTTGAGCGGCTCAAGTATTATTACGTAAATATGAAATAAATTAGAAGCATTTAAAAAGTCATCGATTAAGTTATTATGAAATTTAGACCCAAATTTCTTTTTCTGCCTTGTTTTGCTCTTCTCATCCGCGGATTTGTGTTCGTCTCTTCACTTTGACTTGTTTTTGTGATACGTATATATGTACGATCATCACATATTTTTATTAACGGCAGTGTCGTTAATATACTGTGTCCAGTATATTTTTTTCTAAAAGGAACCGGACGTCGAACTTACTAAAATTGTTTTCCATTCGACAATATAATTATCCACTTAGATATATGTCCAGGATGTCACGTTAATTATTAATGACCCTCTACACAATTAAGTAATGCAAAAATATTTCAAAATTATGCTATCGAAAAAAAATTATAAATTTTTCCTGCGTTCCAAAAGCTCAATAAATTAAACAATTTTATAAAGAATTCAACGAGATTTTTGAGATTCAATTAACATTGTATCTTTTTGCACTGGCTTTTTACAGTTGTAAACAGAGAAAGGAACAAAATTATTTTAACACTAATATATGAATGTAGTGTTGTAGTATGTTTTTATTGTTTTTTTTAATGTTATTTAAAATGTGTAACACGTTGTATGTGGAAAATATCCTTTATACGCAATTAGTTATATAATTCACTTATGACTTAAAGTAGAATTCCTATAACCTATATATCATATTCCTATTCCTATAACCTAATGTAGTATTCGAAGTAATACTTAGTGTAATTAAAAATATTAAATGCCACTTTAAAACATTATTTATCTTTGTATATTATGAATATTTATGTAAATCCATAAACTATTACTACAAACATCCGCGGATAAGTAATTTACTTTAAAAACAAGTAGTTTAACTTACGGGCATCAGCAAAAGTCGCCATCACCAGAAGAGCAATTATACTCAAGTTCATCGCGTCTATTATAAAATATGTTTATTACTTATAATAGAACGCGCCACTAATTAATTATTCGGTAAACTAACACTTGTTAAATTATGATGTAACCTATATTTAATTAACCATATCACAAGCTATAAGGGAATTTCAGATAAATGATTATTGATTATATTATTTTCTCCACAAACGTGCCGCCACAAGATAACAACAGTGCTCTTCAAAGGCTACGAAAACAATGCACTCGACGGTTGCGAATAGCGTCCAATAAGCTTTTGGAACTTCCGCATCATTATAATAAACTATACTTGTGCTGACTAATGCCATTGAAACCATTTGTTTTATACCGCTTTATACGAATAACAGTGATGCGTTACAGAAACTACACACATACTACAAATCCGAAGAAAAATGGAACAACGGGTCGTTAACCATAATATTTTCGTACAATGTGCAGCAAATGGACACAAATAGAGAGTGAAACCGCTTTAGTTAAAAAGTTATATTTAACTACTACACTTGCGAGTACCGGTGAAGCAGATGATAGAAAACTAGAAAGAAAATATGAAGTTAAGCGCGTGACGAAAATATAAAAGCCAGATGGGATGCGTTTTAATAATGTATGGGATCGCAAGAAACGTTCAGGTAATCGTGACCATTAATATATTAACTCGTACACGTGGATGGTATGTAAAATTTATGTAGCTGTAATACCATCTTTACATCCTATAAATAGGTCAACGATAAATATGAAGTAGGAAATAATCATAAAATGTCGTTTATTTACTCATATTACTCTATGCGAGATCAAGTAAAAAACATTATTACTTACGCTGGATTGAGGTTATATACAAAGGCAGTATATTAGTAAAAACAGCATATAAGGCTTAGTAATCTAATTGCTTCTATATTAGATGATATTATCCAACAGCAATAATAAAGCATCTATATAGAATGAGGAAGCATCTGTAAGTCAATAGAGGAACCTTATCGAGAATTACAAAATTGACTAATTAATTATATCGACACACATGCCTTTTTCGCCTAAATAGAAGATACTGTGTATTAGAGTTACGACGGATGTTGATAACGACAGAGAATTCGGACTTTATGCGGGTACACTTTTGAAAATAGATAAGGGAACAACGGTGATTTTGAAAAAAGGTTACTTTAACTTTACAAAGGACTTTTGTGAAAAGATTTTAATTGTGGAATTTCAAATTTGTAATTCAGAAGTTTATTAAGATTTTTCAAACCCTCGAATCACAAAGTAAAGGGGTAAGACTACTAAACGTTACTTTGACCCTTAAGATTTCGCGAACGGGAATCAATAATGATAAATTGAAGCGGAACCTCAATTTCATTCAAAAAAACCAAACCGTTGCTAGCCACCTGATGAAATATGGGAAAAATATTCCCTTCTACTTCACATGTGTGAGGAAAGCTTCTCATTGAATTTTTCACCTTGCTATACAATAATTAAAATCTCCTTATGATAGATCCGGAACTCTAAAAATGGATGAACGACTTTAACGAAGTTATATATGTTCCATTTTATACATTATATTTATTGCGCACGTTGTTTGGACATTATTTACAATAATATAATATAAGGTAACTATATTGAAACTGCCTCAATGGAAAAAAGGCAGTAACAAATTTCCTCTATTCTAATTTTTAGTGCATCCAAAATCACGTTTTTTTCTTACGTAATTTTATATGGCAACAATAAATAATCTATGAACTTTTACCAATTATTACTGTTTAAAAATTACCTGGCACTAGATTCAGCAATACAAGTAAAAAAAGTTATTCCACTTTCCACATTCAAAATATCTATTTCATAAACTGATATCTGCCAAAAACAATTTATTTTAGTGTCATAATTTTAATCAGTACCGTCCTGTATTTTATTGTAATAAATATAAATTATATTAACATTAAATTAACAATAAGTATTCATCAATTACATTAACATTAAATTGACAATAAGTAATAAGTGTTAATTTTTGCAAATATTTAACTTTATCTTAAATATTTAATTTTGAACAACCAAAATTGTGAGCCAGCCATAGATGACTGATTTGATATTTATCAAAACGATAATCTTAACCATTTGCTTGGATTCATGCGAGTAAAAAAAATTAAATTCATTTGTTGAAACGATAGTGAAAATTTTTTTTTATTAAAATATGCTAGTTGCGAGTGAGTGAGTGGATACAAGGAAAAGTAAATGGCTCTTGCTCGCGCAATTTTTGGCTAGCTACTGTTGGTTTCTTTAATAGCGCTATGCGGCAAAGTTAGGAGTTTAAATTTTTTGGCCATAAAATATCTCGTAAGAAATGCTTAAACTTATACGCGATAATGAAATTCAGCAATTAATGTAGTAAGGCTTAGAGTTATATTTTACCCATGGATCAATATCAACTACGTTCAGACAGATCGTCGCAGTTAAGCAAAGATATCGAAACTATAGTGAATGTTCATCATTAATCGGAAGTTGTTGCAAGTGAACGCGGCCCCACACACTATGCGGTGAAATGTATTTTTTTCAAGGGTATCCCCTTATACAGAGCTGCTTTGCATTGAAAAGGACGGATGAGTAGATATATCCTACGAGCTTTCTTTTGGCCAGAACGAGGTTCAAAAATACCCGCCACCCTTAAGGAGCTCCGCCGTCTCTACGTAAGCCGACATTTTCTGTTACTGAGAAACTCTTAAATTTATTGGTAAGGGAGACAAATCGCTGGCAACGAACAAGCTAGACATCTCATTGGTTGATATCCAAAGTAGATGGAGTAGATAGACACAAATATTCCTGAAATGAAAATATTTTTATGACTAATCGTTCTTATGGGAGTTCTAATTATTAACTTTTATACTGGAGCAAACTATGTGATTTATACATTTTTCGAAACCTTTTAAGTCGGATTAAATTTTAATTACTATATAGGCGTTTCCATTTTGCAAGAGATAAAGAGAATACTCAAGGATATCGTTTCTTTAAGGCGAGATACTAAGTTGAATACTTAAAGTAATGATCAAAATGTAAGCACTTAAAATAAGTCCATATATTGAAAATTCGTTACATCAGCAATAAGTCGATTCTTTTTGAAAATGTTCATCAAGGATAAGGAAAATAAATAAGTCATAAAATTTTCTAAATTATGTGAATTAAATTGAATTATACTACAAATGTTTATAAGAAACAAGCCATACGTTACAATTGATTCTGAATTTACTCCAATGTTATTTAAATAAAGGTTGCATTGAATATACCCATAATTATACATAGATTTCTGATAAAAAAAAGACAATAAAACGGAAAACTTATATTTGTAGAATTTCATAAAAATTCGCTGACGTAATCTGAAATTTGTGAATTAAAAAAGAGTAATATGGGAAAAATAGATTAACGACATCAGTATGAAGTGGTAGCCTGTAAATGAGAAGACAAAAGGATGGTTATAACCAATCCACATGCATATGAAAGGGTAACCAAAAAAAAAATTCAAAGAAAACCCAACTTGATAAGTTAGGTTATAATATTTGAATGGATGAAGTTGATAACTCTGATAAGATAATACCATATTACGATTGTATAAGTCAGACTAAATACTGTTAAAATATTACACAATTACAAATTTAATCTTAAGAAAAAGAATTAGTTGTCCTCAGGGAATTTGACAGAGAATGTCATCATTTACTTATATCGAGTACGGTCAAAAATATAAAGATTATCAACCATACACGAAAGACCATCAAACACTCTCCGTGGACCATCAGACAACAGTAATGACCTTGAATCATGGACCTAATAACCACTGGACGCCCTGTACTTGGACAACCCTGCTTGCCGTATGCACGTAAACTAAGCTATTTTCGAAAAATCGTACATGTCAGTTGTATATAGATGAAAGTTGACAAGGCAACGTGTTACATAATGCCAAATTGTGTAATTAATTGGTGCAGAAATCATAATGGGACATCAAATTTAGATAAAGTTGGCATAACATTTCATTGGTGGCTATATAACATTTATATTATATCATTTATTTCGAAGCTAATAGTAATTATTTATAAATTGTGTGTAATAGAAGATGTTTACGACATTAGTGAAGGTGTAAAACAAGCGCCGATGTTGTATCGATAAAAATTATTGCATCTATAAACGAAATGTGAAGAACGTGAATCCACATTATAACAATATAATCATTACTCGTCAAAAATATATCTATGTGTCGTTTGTATACTTAGTATGAAAGTTTAGTCATTAAAATTGGAAAAGGGGCTAATTACTTTTATTATTAAAATATAGTTTTAGCAGAGAAATCGTGTCGCTTGTATATCTATATGAAATGTTAATTATTATTCATTTTATTATTCGGACAGATTTTCAAGGAACCCAAGTATTATATTTTTCATTTCTTATGTTATCGGTATCATTAACTTTTATTTTACAGTTCGCATTTTTTTTATAAAAACATTCTTGTACTAAAAATCTGTACAAGTTTTCTTAAAACCATGACTATAATTTATGATAACAAGTGAATGATACCGATGTTAATTTATGACCATAAGCGCCCATATTTAAAAAAAAATATGGTTCCCACCTATGGTATATCCATCAGTTACCTACTCGGTAATTAAGGACTTTTATCTTTTTAATAACTAAGTTCGATAGTAGAATTACGTTTACATACACATAATAGAATATTTATATTTTGTATTATACCATTCACATATATTTTCAATTACTCAATTTACTCAAGTACTGAGTCACTAAAATGTATTGGTAATAGTATTAGGTGCCAATATATTAGGAAATAATTTCAATTCTCGAAAAATTACCAGAACGGTTTATATTTGTTTTTTTAATTTTTTTCAACAAAAAATTATTTTGTTTTCAACCCTATTTTTTCATTATCCACTAGGTCAGGGCTGTCCAAACTACATACCTTCGCGGGCCAATTAAATTTACTACAAAAGCTTGAGGGCTGCAGAAAAAAATACTTTTAATTTGAAGTAAAATAAAATACAGGGTAATAATTTCTTTAGACGTTTATTGGTTCTTCGTTAATTAATCTTTAACAATCACATCGATATCAACATCAAAATTCATTGTTGCCAGACGCATTGCATGAAGAAGTGATTTATCTGACAGTGAAGATCTGTACTTAGATCATGGTTGAATACGCGCTTTCACATAAATAAGTGCTGCCATCATCGATCCCATTTTCAAGCCAAAATTTGTTAATTTGGGGAAACGATCGCCAAGGATCTTAAAAAAATTCATTCCAGTTTCTGTTCTACACTTGTAAAAGGGGTCTGCCTGTACGTCACATAATTCCAACTGGTAATCAGTCTTTACCGTTTCGATTTGAATCGTTAATGGATGCGTAAAAAGAGACAAATCGCTCTCTAATTTTTTGAAATCTGCGAAACGCTGCTCAAATTCAAAAATTACCTCGTCGATGCAGGTGGTCAGAAAAGTTGCATCTTTCAAAATTTCTCATTTCGGTATAATGTTCTTCGCAACTTGGAAAAAAATTAAAATCATTTTTTTCCAGTGACGTTTTGAACAATATCAGGTTATTTTTGAATCCATTCACATATCCATACAAGTTGGCTATATTGTGTTGTTTGCCTTGTAATTTTAAATTTAATTCGTGCAAATGTTGTGTCATATTAGTCAAAAATGCGAGATCAGCAAGAAATTCAGGATCTTGTATTTTAGTTTCCATATCAGTAGTGTCAGATTTTATTTAATTTTTAAGAAATATGGGAATTTCTTTCCGTAAATCGAAAAAACGCTGCAAGCACTGACCAGCACTCAACCATCGGATTTCTGAGTGTAACAGCAAATCTCAGAACCTATGGGAGGTTGCGTTAATTTCAGTTAAAAAATTGCGAAATTTACGATGGCTCAAAGCTCTGTTTCCGCCTCTAATAAAATTTGGTTATTTTTTAAAATTTGTTATGAAAATATGTAAAACTATTTTCATGACATTCATTTGGCGCATAGATTTTCCGCATAAGGCTTCTTGGTGTATGATACAATGGATTAATGGGCAATCAATGCCATTTTGTTTTAGATGTCCCGTAAATCCTGTAACGTTTCCTGTCATAGCTTTTGCTCCATCGGTCACAATACAAGAACATTTTTGAAACCCACCGTATTCTATGACAGTTTTGTTAACAGTTTGAAAGATATCGCTGCCTTTAGTTGATCCATGTAGCGGCACAAAATTTAATTTCAAACAAACTTCATAAGAAGCAGCCAAACGTTGTTCATTGTCTGTATTTATTTTTGAAAAAAAACTTGTCTACTGCGTTAGTTTCTTCTTATACTCAGCCACAACAATTTTTCTGGCTTCACCGATATGTTTTTTATATTTTTCTTCATGTAAAGTAGTATACTGACGTTTAACATTATATTCTTTACTCACAGACATAACTTGCATACAAATCATACACTGAATTTTATTATTGTTATTGCAAATAAAATAGTCGAGTTCCCACTTCTTATTAAATGCACGATGTTCATCACTTATTTTTCGCTTCTTCGTAGACATAATGAAGTTTTTTAAGTATTTTTCTCAAACCGGCTGGTTAAATACTTATGAAATTCACAATTACTTGTTAAATAACGTGTGAAATTCAAAGCGGCAGTGATACGAACTTAATGAAAGCACAAGTTCAACTAATACGGACACAAACAAATACTAACATAAACATCTTACTTACAGACTTCTTTTGTAAACAAAATACTTTCCGGGAATTCCCCCAATAATATAAAGATAACTTCATTTTTAAATGATGTCATGCGAATGGAATGTTACTAGATTAAAAATAAATGAATTATATATAATAGTTTGAGAAAGATTTCTATTATCCAAACTATTTATAGGTATCCAAAACTATTTTCTGATTATTTTATATTTGATAGATTAGATTTAAATTTAGAGTAGATTTAAATTTTAAAATATGCGTCGCGGGCCGCATCAAAACAAGCCGCGGGCCGCATGCGACCCGCGGGCCGTTGTTTGGACAGCTTTGCACTAGGTGATATTTTTTACGTAAATTATATAAATACTTGTATGACTTTGTTTTGCTTGAACATTGGACAGACTTTGTCTGTTTCAACACTGCAAAATTAGTCTACCTAGAATTATGATGAAAAAGATTTTTTTTTCATTTGGCAATTAATACCTATTAGAGTAAAAAACGAGTCATCCTTATAATTTTGATTATTCACGCAAATGTTGGTATTTTTGCAGTTGTTAAACAATTAATAAATTATAAAAAATAGTAATTCTTACTATTTATAAAATACCTTCAATTACATTAAAATCATTACTAAGATTAGTTCGACCAAGTTTAAAGAAAAAGTACACATTACAGAGGATCATTTTCAATAGTACGAAACTAAGTTAATTATTTAGTATCGAATAATGTTTATCAATATTACATTATTGCTTAGTTCGCATTAAATCTATTACTATTTTTGTCCCCTGTTCCCATTAAAGTTGCATTGTGTGTAGTTGATCGTTTTTATTTTTATCACAATAGATTCTAAATTATAAATATATTATAAAATTCTGTATCTAATATAAATTCTATATATATATTATAGTTTAATATTGGTTAGTTATTTCTATTTAGTTTTTGATATAATTCGTATTTCCCAAGTTTTTCAAATTATTTTGATGAAGTTTAGTAATTTTATGCTTTATAATTATTTTAAAAAATAATTTATGTACTCTACAAAGAGTTTTATTTTCTTAATTTATGCCAAATCTCACTATAAGTATTCTCGTAAATGGCGCTATCGAACAGATAGACAACTATGCGTATTCTCGTAGTTGGTTGGTCGGCAGGCAAAGAGTTAAATATTGAATAGTACTTGGAACCTAAAAAGAACATTTTATGCTGTATTTAGAGATATATGAGGGTGACAAGTTAGGAATTCACCGGTTTCACCTATTTGAGCGTTAGTTTCTCCATTATTGTTCGCATTTATTGATATTACGAATACATACGCTTGTAACTAATAACTTATTTACTAGGTTGCATTATGTTTTGGGAATCAAAAACTGTCATCATAATTTTATTATGGTTTATATTATTTAACAAGGACTGCCTTGATTTCTGGATCAGTTGCAGAACAACAGAACGAAGTATTTCTTGAAATGAAGTTCTTGCTGAAGATAACTGACGCGTTCATTTTCGGAGCTTTTTTACTACGTTAACCTGAATCAAATACATAAAAATTACTTTGACATTAACATCGAAACCAGTTGTTTCCTGGACCGTGGTTTTTTAAAAATGCACTTACATTATTGTTCTAAATGTTTATTTACACAAACACACACATATACATATCATATCAGAAATTATATACATATCAGGAATTTTAGTTTCGATAATTCAGGTGTCTGTTAGGAGTACATGACTTTAGTCAATTTCTTGTCTTACATTACTTTTTATCTTGTTACCATTTACTACCAAAAATAAAAAAAAATATTGACTGACTGTGTATGGTACTAAAACTCATTACAACAAACAGAAACGTAGATTATATTAACATGAAAAAAATACAATAAAAATAAATTGTCTATCACTATGAGTTATGCTTCACAAATTATAGGCTTATTTTGAGTTCAACTTGCCGTACGTTACACAGTATACTTGTCATCATAGTCCTGTCAGTGAAGTTGTCAATCGCCTCGTCTTTATTAATTATAATAAATTAATACAAATCTAGCTCATTTTTCTTTATTTAAACTAAACATGGTGTCGAAAATCTTATTCTGGAATTATAAATACTAAGTTTATATCCCTTTAATAAGTTAATCAATATAATAAACTTCAAAATTTTAAGAATCAACGAAGAGTTTACATCGTTTATATCAAAAAGTCAATCAATTCAAGTCAATTATATTTCATCATCGTTGCCGAAACTTACCGACTTATGAATGTAAATTAATAATAATGTCCTGTGGACAAGAAGGTGGATACAATTTAACACATATTTTTTTAGGTACAGATCTAAATAAAGGCAATGAAAAACCCCAAGGAGCCTTTACGCCGTAATCGATGTTAGAAATACTTAATACTTTTAATATTGGCATGAACACAATTACGAGTGCACAAATCGAAGAAAAGTTTGACAAAATATTTAAACAGAGAATAAAGGTAAGTCGCAAATCGGGTCGTCATCGATATAAAAGTCGTTAATCGTTCATCAAGACTGGACTTGGTACCTGGATTTGGAGGTAAAGTCAGATAGAATTGGTTGGTGTAGATTATCTTTTTCATTTATTAATGAGGAAGAATATGTTAATTTTATGGTAAAAAATCTATCTACAGTACTATTTCTTACAATTATCATAGCATATCTATACGATTTGGTCACTTACACGAAGTAATTAGGGATGACGGAGGAGTAGACAAGGAATATTTCAAAATTCAGCACTGACTATGTGATCAAATCACTTCAATTTGTAAAACCGACAGATTGTTTGATCTTATTTAATAAATAATATAAACAAATTATACGGAATAACTTTGATGTTGTATATTTTTATAATTGAAAGATCAATTTACGACATCCTGATAAATTTTAAATCGTTACATAACAATCACTATGTTACCTTAAATATCGTTAGCACTAATATCTACCAAATTCTCTGTCCGTCTTCTCTTCTTAACGTATTTTCTCTACCTAATACATTTTAACAGTGCCACAAAACAAGGCGCAAAAGATAAGACTAGCATTTTATAAAACGGTTCGCTTAAGTGAAGCGCGTTTAAGACGATGGTCGCATTTGTTAAAGTTCAGGGTTTGTTAAGGATAAGGAGAATCATATCCCTCGCTTTCCTTTAAGACGTACATTGCGTTCCGGATATCGATTAACACTTATATAGTTATGTATACGTACAAATGTACGTATATTCTTATTAAATGTTTTTTTTAAGCAATGCAGATCAATTATTAAGAGAGAAGTTACACAAACATGAACAATGATTTTTATTTAAGATTTTTTTCTAAATTTATTATAAAAATCAATATTATACGCAATTTTTAAGTTAATATTGAAAGAGAAAACTATATTTATATCACACCAGCTTTTGCTAGGAATTGCACGGAATTTTTAATTAAATATTTTATTTTTATTAAAATGTGACATTTAAATTTATTTATAGATATATAATAGTGCTTGTTTACATATTACATCTTTTGTTTATTTTTGCGTGAAATAAAATACACGTTATTTGACGATATATTTTACAAAAAAAATATCAAATAAATTCATAAAAATACCCTCATTATGTTACTTTACTGTTGAACTTAAGGGAAATTTTCTGAAACATAAAAAATATGGTATATGCTTACGCGGTGCTTTTTATAAAGCTATGTGAAAGCTAGAACTATCAATGAAATTTTTTTTAATAAAACTCAACCCATTTAGACAAAGTAAACTAAAATCGGCTACTTAAAGTTCCTTTGCTTCTAACTTTCTGCAAATATACCAAATAGCACCGAAAGAGCACTTTCTAAAATGAATGGTCCAATTTACAATGTAAACTGCAATAAAATCCATCCAGAAAAAGTTGAATCATAAGTGAATAAGTAGAAAACAGGAAAGCAGACGCTTTTTCCATCTTTGAAGGGAAAATTACAAGGAAGAATTGTGATGCAACCATGTGAATGGATGAAAAGTAACTCGGTGAATTTAAAAACATCAGCGATAACAATGAACACTGAGCCACCAGAGAAGATTAGCATCGTTTATAGATCATTGAAGACGAAAAGTTGTCAACAAGGCCTAGACCATTTGTGGGCTGTGGCGTTGGGTAAATAAATAAGTAGCTAAAGTCTAGTCATTACAGGGAGGGCGATAAGTGACAGGGAATTTACTTGGACAAAATAAATAAGGTAAAAAATACAATCCGAATGCGGATAAAATCATTCGCTGGCTAAAACATATAAAGCATTTAATCTTTTCCGCATTATGTTTACCGAATTACGTTTACAATTTAGTAAATAACCTTTAGCCTTTATCATATCTTTTTATTTTAATATTCACTAATTGAACATCAGAATATGGCAAACACAAAATTAATTAACATATATAATTTGTTTAATTGCACATATGTGCAACTGTAAACCTTCACCAACCTATCAAATTAACAGGTAATACAACGTAGTTGAAACAAAATTCTCCACCGCTGACAAATGCATATTGCTGTGTAAACAGGGAAACCTCCACAACAACCTGGAAGTTAAGTGGGTTAGTGAGTGATTCAGAATTCGTCATAAAACACGAAGAGACTGTTAAATCGTACCAACGTGGAAACCATCCACCTTCTTGTTAACACCCAAAAGATGAGAATACTGAAGTATACGAGACCATATGAAATCTTATGAACGTCAAAGTATGCCTAGTTTTAATATTATCTTAGATTAGTTTCATCTTAATAAATATTACATTGATTTTCTAACATGTACATGTCCTACTTGCAATACTAACACGTAAATATACTTCAAAAGTAGTAATAAATTAAGTTTGTTTATATTGTACCAACTATATTCTATAAAGGTGTTTAAAAAAAGTTCATTTAATAAGTATTGAAATTCAAATATGTTGATAGTAAGTAAATACTAATTCCCACATTGTACTTAATTCGGAAGAGAAACAAATACTTGTTGGTAGATTTTAGTCAGCGGATGGTTTTTCCCCCATTCAGTTTTAGTTTTAGATTTTTAAAGTGTTTATTTTAATTTAGTAGTTTACACTAAATATCCCTTTTGTGGCTAACTTAAATATTTTGTTTAGAAACAAACTGTATTTTTTTTAAAGTTACGTTTAATCCACTTTCATTTAATACCAGATATTATATATTTATCTTAAATTTCAATTTGGAGTTGCTTTAAATATTCCTCTCATGCACGTCATATTGGTTTCAGAATAGTGTAATAAAGTTTAAGACAACCATAGGATTAAAAACAATGATGGACTTCTTATTTATTGTAATTGTTGTAATTGTTTGAACAGAAAAAGTATATATTTAAATATAGATGTATAATGTATAATGTATTACTGTTCTTCTTGCTTCAATGTAGTCGATTCAAAGTATTAATTAATGGCTATATCGATTTATCTACTTGATAAAACTATTATTTCTTAAAACTAGGATTTATTAGGTTTGAATAATTCAGGCAAATAAAAGATATGTACTAAAAAAAATAAAATCTTACGTTAACGAAATCCCGGAAGATCTACCAATTTATAGACTCCAAATATACAATGATACAAATAAGAAACATTAAATTTAAAAGCCACATTTCTTTAAAATATCTAAATACGTCTAATAAAATAAAAAATCAAAACCTACGATACTATATTTGTACGAACGGGCCTATGCCACTTCTACGACTTGTCGACTTGTTCGGTACAGCTTGCCGGCAGAATTTATTAACCTAATTAGCTCAATATTTTAAATATAGTAATGCGTTCTGGTTGAATCATGAATATTTTTTACCCGATTTGCTTAACTTTTGCTCCCGTTGCTCAGCCTCCGTTTCATAAAGCATAGTATATAGCGTATATAATAAAAAAAAGTATGTATATAAAAATTACGAAAGCTTACAATATGTAACTCAAATTAGCTAATAACTAAAAACACATTAATTTATACTATGGTCAAAGAGAGCTCATATTATATAAAGCTTTTATCAACTACGTATCTCATTTAAATGAATTAGCTCATAATATTTACCTTTGTATTTCCCATTGGTGGAAACAAGAAAACAATTGAATATATTTAGCGTTAATTTTGTAGAAATTCATTATTCACAATTAAATGAAACTACGTGATGTAGTATTATTTCCACTGTCTTTGAGTTCTTTACCACGACCTAGGTTTCGTTGTATTATATCTTCAGGTGGACTATTAGCGAAGATCTTTTATATAGCCCATCTGAAGATGTTGTAATACAACAAAACCTAGGTCGTGGTGAAGAACTCAAAGAAAGTAGAAATAATACTGCATCACGTAGTTTCATTTAAATGAGAAAAAGAAAACAAATTAAGAAATTTTCATCCTTTTGTATCTACGAGTGGAAAGCGAGTGAAATCTTTCGTATATCTATATTACGGGCACATACCGGTTTCTACATAAATTACTAATTCTCATATTATCATTTCCTTCTTATCTTTGCATATTATTATGTTGAACACTAAGAATAGTATTTATTATACCAGTGGTTTTGCTCGAGCGGAGAAAGGTAAAATATGGTTATTGTAGAATAAGGTACGCTCATGCTATTGTGTTCACGCTCTTATCTCTTACAGGGTAATAGTTGTGATTACCAAAAAAATTAATTCTCTTTTCATATGTAATAACCTACACGCAAATCGGTTGAGTAGTTGAGACATGGAATCGCGACAAACAAGTAGGCAAATAAACTCACTTTCGTATTTATAAATTAACTAGGACTGAATGAAAATGGGTGAAAATTGCCACATTATAATTTTCGTGAGCCCTGAAAAGATATGCATTGAGATGAGAGATATGCATATAATAATAATAAGATGAATAATTAATATACTGTACATAAACACTTTACCTGCAAATTAATTTTAAGCGGGTTAGTGACAAATTTTTGGTATTTCACACATGTCAAACAAATAAAGGTCACCAGAGTGATATTTCACCAGAGTGATTTTCCAATTTGTCCCTATTATTAAACATCATAAAGAATAATCAATTAAATTAGAGAAAAGTACATAAAATGAAACGTATACGACATTTTCGACATTTAACGGTAATGACTAAAATAAATTTAGTAAAGAAGAAACTGTGGATCATTTTCGGATAGTGTTTAACTTTTGTAGTAATGTTTTGTTAATTTTAATTTTTTTTTCATATGAACCCGCAAAATGCGAATTGATAATTTTAATTTGAAGTCACAATTTTTATCAGTGTAAACCAAATGATTTATATATTTGCGATAAATTTCTAAATAATTATGTGTATTTGGCTATACGTATAAAATTGTTTATTTCCTTTTCTTCATGTCAAAAGAATGTTACAATGTTATATGTTTTTGCAGTTGGATGGGTTACATATTATATAGCGGTTAACTTATTTCTAGATAGTTAGGGTGTAAATACCGGAATTCTAAAATTATTGTTTTATAGGATTCAATGTGCAAGTAATTGGTAATGTTTTTATTTATAACTAATTAGTAAATTATTTACAATTATTTACTTCGAAAAAAATGACCAGTGTCGTTTAGAAATATTTAGTATAATTTTTATTTGAAAATAATTATAAAAAAATGCAAATTTTGGCTTAACACCTTACGAAATGTTTGATTGTTAACAAAGCAATAAAATTTGGTAGTTTTCCTTTACAATAAATACTTTAAAGTTGAACGTCTGAATTGAATTTGTCTTATTTTTCCATTTGGAACTTACGAATGAAATAACCTTGTCGAATCTCGTTAATACTAAAATTTTATAGATTACTTTTTATGGTAGACTAATTACTATTATAAATTTTGGATAAAAAATACATTTGAAAATATTCATATTAACTTGTATCCCTATATTTCAATTTTTTTATTAACTCTATATTTTGTATCACACTCCTCTATCGAAATTTATTCTAATGTATGTACGTTTGCGGTGTTATACGTCATTCGTCACTTAAAATAGGTTTTACAAAGAAATATACACATACGTATATATATATATATATATATATATATATATATATATGTGTGTGTGTGTGTATATGTATGTATATATTATGGATACTACGTATAATATGTATTGTATATTTATTTCACTCAGGAATAAATTGTTTAACCATAATTTTCATGACATTTTTTCAGCTCTTTCAAAATTATATTAATAAAGCCATTTGAGAGCATTATATTTAGCTTAAATATTTTCTTTCAAATTAGTATACTTGAAGCAGCACGTTTTATTAATATTCTGACCGTCCAAGATTTTATCAAAGGCTGTGACACCAAATAGCGTTAAGTAGTCCCGGCTTTACAATATTTACAATACAATATTTCACCGTCATAAGAGTTCTTTCGCAATATTGAAACTAACATCCCCTATCGAAAACGTTTTAGAGCTTCTCTTTGTATGATATCGAAAAGGCTCTCCTTTTTCATTTAGCGGCGCCAGTTACATCAATCATTTTTGAAGAGGTGTTACTCCATGTACAATAAATTTTTGTGTTTGCTCATTGTCCTATTGTTCAGGCGGAACCTGTATCTTTTATTTTGAGTTTTCCATCTTTAGGATAGAGACGGTAGGTTAAAGTATGTAAATGATAAAAAAATAACTTCCAGTTTTTAAGGTTTAATAATACGGAGAACTTTACTGTAATATCACATCCTTACTTAGTCCCATATTATTTATTATTTTATGTGTATGTTAAGAACATGTAAATTAACAATAAATTTTATATACAAACAGAATATTTCTAAAGTGGGATATCGATCACTTAATAAATTCAACGAAGTAAAAAGTTTACAATAAATGTGAATTTGTGATTTAAGTATACAGCAATTGAAGCTTCAATTTTTCCTGCTTTCTCTTAGTTTCGGTTCACAACGATGGCTAAAACGAAAAAAAACATAAAATACCCGAATGTGCTCAAGACGTTTAATAATTAGGTTTCCATCTCTTTGAAGTTTCTTTCTTGTCGCAACTCTCTTGCTAATAATCAATTTAGTTCAATTCGAAATTTACTAGCGGCAAAATTTTGATATAATCCGTCAAAAAAAATATTTAACTTTTCTTTTTCGTGTAATGGTTTTCACTTGGAAGCATTCTTTTTCTTCAGAAGACAGAAGCATTATGGTTGGGTTTTTCCCAATATATTATAAAATTATAATACACACACACATATATATATATATATATATATATATATATATATATATATATATATCACTTTAATTTAGCAATACCAAGTTATTTTGGCAGAGACATTTTTATGTTTTTTTTCCAAATTATGAAACAAACAATAATTTAATGTCTCATAATATGATTTTCATTATATTTTTTTTTTCTAATTCTGTTGGCTGATCGAACAATAAGTTACAAGAATACACTATGAGTAGGTTTTGAAAATATTTAATCACGTGAATCTGTTTAAATAAAAAAGTTACAGAATCGTACAATTTAGTCTCGAACATTCTAATATTTGTTAATATGTGTCCAACTAGTGGACCAAAAGGTAATATTTGTGATATATTTTCGTAAAAAATGTCTTTTAATGTACTTAATACGATTTAAACATTCGACGTTAAACTTGAAGTTCTTTTTAAATAAAACGATTTTTTTAGGTAGGTAGTAACATTGAGGAAAACAATCTCTTGGATTCAAAGGGAAAGTCTTGAAATCAATATAAAATGCAGCATAAACAGTATTTCTCTATGTCCATCCAGTCAAGATAATGGCTTCGACTACAAAACTATGTAGAACTTTAAATTGTAGTTAATTGCCACTACATTGTGTTCACGGCTCTAAGTTTCTGCAAAGCTCTGAGCTTACACATTGAAATATTGTAACAAGACAATAGAATATTAGAGATCAAGTAAAATGATATTACATTGTTTTTTTTTCAATTTCAATAATCTTTCAATTTAATTTTTTCATTTAAAACTAAAAAATAGGACACGAATTTAAATATCATACAAGGCGATTGACAAAATTTCTAATGCTGCATTCATGTGCAAACTATTCTAAAATACTGTATGTAGAATGCAATGCAGAATGTAGCACTAATTGTTGTTCTTAATGCTTCAAACGATATTTGGTACTAGATTCCAGCCAAAATCATACGAAAATTTTAGCACTCTATATTATTTGGATATTCCGTGTATACTCCACCTCATAGTATGTCTTCCTTTTAATCCTGATCGCCTATTGAGACTCATTGCTTCCACTTTTCCTCCTAATAAATCTACAATTCCGATTTTGTTTACACTTGAATTAAGTAAAATTTTCGTAAAATTATCTTGAGATAGTTCAAAAAAGCACCAAAACGTAGCTTTTGGTGGGATGATCACTTCACTGGTAAGGTTTTCTTAGTTAAAACACCCCATATGTATATATATATATATACATATATATATATATATATATATATATATATATATATATATATATATATATAATTTTGTGTATCTTTACTTCAGTTCCTCCATTTTCCGCTCCCTCGTTTCCCCATTTGCAAACATATTTTTAAAATTTCATTGAGTTATAGTCAACAATGTTATGAACGTTAAAAACTTTTAAAAGCCTCACAATGTTTGTCAAGATTTATTCTATATTAACAAATGAACTACCCTTGTCTAGGGAACGTCTTCGGTACTGCGGATAACCATCGTCAGTATATGAATTTCGTTGAGTATAAGCTTGGAATACCTTTTACCATACTTGTTATTTTTCATGTACGGCGATTTAAAATTGAAGCTTCTACAAATGCCATTTATCATGTCAGATTTTCTAGTTTCGATTTCGCCTAACTAGGAACGCTCTATTTGACTCCCTTAGGGGTGAATTTCCAAAAACCTTCAATATTTTTCTTCAATTTTTTTATTTTTGCAGTACTTTTACGAAATTTTGTATTAATAACATTATGTGATGTTTTCTCTTCCTACAAATTTTGCACTCCAATTTTATCTCTTTAACGGCTGAATTTTGAAAAATCCAAACTTATTGGCTGCATGCATTATATAAAAAATATTTTCATCCAATTAATAGAAATGTTCAAAAATGTTACTCTATTGCAAATTTGCAACTCTAGTTAGTGTATCATCTTGAGGGTCGAGTTCCAAAAAAAGCTGTAAAACAGATATTAGGTAATTATTTATACTTTGAATACATTTAAGTTAATAGGGCTATGTATTATTTAACCCCATGCAAACTTTGAACCCGCATTGGAATGGGTCGAGGAAATAATAATCAAATTCAAGTTCTCTGATCAAATTAAGTCTCTTAGGCAAATTCCAGTTTCCTCCAATAGTGTAACTTCTAAGTTTTTCCACGAACCAATCTGAGCTGTGCTTTGATATTAATCATCAGTTTATTCTTTTGTGTATACAAATCGGTATAGGTTAATTCGAAGCAAATGCTTTTTTTTTCTAAATATTGTAGAGGGATGAATCAACATCAATAGAAAAGAATACGAATTCGCAAAAAAATATTTCAAAATAAGAAATGAAACTCAATAAATATAATTATTAATTTCTTATTAAAATATAAATAAACAGTCAAGACAGTTAAACGTATTGTTGAAAATATTTACAACCATTTTGAGAAAAAGTTTAAGGCGGAAATAATCTCAATGGTTAATACTCAAAAATATTCTTGTGAGAAAAATATGATACATTAAGTTTTTCTTAAATTTTCTATATCATATAATTTATAAAAATTTCAAAACTATTTCAGAAAGTTTTATAAGATATTTATAGAGGTATTGAAATAGGTCCACAAAAAAATTTTCCCTGTATATTCGAAACTGTCAAAGAAAAAATAAATGTCAGAAGTAAATATCTAAAAACTATAACATTTAATACGTTTCTTCTCGGGAAAATCCTGTAGTCTTCAGTTTATTATCGACATGCGATGTAAAAATTAGTGATTCGGTTTTTTGGACTATTTTTTTTTCAATATAGTCTAACTTCCAAATATCATTGAGGTTAAATTTCTTTCCTCACAAATCTTATTTTAATTTATAGGGAAAAATAATAATTGGTCAGAGATAAATTAGGTTATTTATATAATGCATGCCGATAAGTAAAACCACATCCTTGAAAACTGTTTTGGCCACAAGAAAGATACATCATAATGCGTGCACGCGCGCACGTATGCATTATGATGCAGCAAGAATACTCTCCGAAACAGACTTACTCGATGCTTCTCTTTGATAAAATAGTTTAACTGATGCAATAACGATGTGTAATAGTAATTAGGTTAGGTTTTAAGATTCTATTACAATTCCAAAAATTGTTTATTTTAAGATCGTGTCATTTGTTTTTTTCCGGAGTGTAATGAACTCAGATTACGCCAATACATGGACGCTTTATACCCGATAACCATGGCGAATAATCATAGTTTTATCTCCAGTGACAATAAAATTCACAACTTCCTTCTGTAAACTTTCACAAAAGAAAAAAGAAATGTAAAATTTACACGTCTCTCTTATTGAAGAGCAAAAAATAATTGCGGGGATCACCGTGAAACTCATGAGTGGCAATGGATTTAGTACGCGGTTTTGTGAACGCGAGCCAGGCTCGCAACTTTATTCGATTCGTATTTTAAGTTTGACAAACTAGCTCGCGAGATTTGACATGTTTGAATTTTTACGCGACGAGCCGACCAACGTTGACTAAGTACGAATATCGACCAGTGACGGGAACCAGGAGCCGCCATTTTAAAAACTCGTTCTGACATGCGGTTGTTGGTTTAGTTTATTTTTTCTTAACTGTGTTTAATATTTCTATGGTCTGAACTCAATTTCCTACTTTATAGTCTATAAACGATGTAACCATGTTCAGAAGCTCCAAATAAAGGTCATCAGACATACTTAAATAATTACGACAATAGTCGCATTCTAGTCGTAGTTCCCTTGTCAACTCAGTACGAGACAATCTCTGCCTGGATTGCTACCATGACTTTGTCCAGACTTTAGGACGTCTCCTTATTGTTTTTAATATATAATATGCAGCTACTAAACCCGGGTAGCACCATTCATCCGTTGTTAACGTTTTAACATATTTATGCAGGTAAATATACAGTATTGAGGTACATTACGCTGCCTAACTTGACTGAATACTAACTTACTCGAACGTCGATCGTCTTTTGTGTTGACAAGTTTTAAGTAAGCGATTTTAAAAATCGCGTACTAAATAGATCGTTTTTAAATAAAAAAAAATACGCTATAGAGGCATGTATGTACATACGCTGCCTAACTTGACTGAATTCTAATTTACTCGCATGGCGGTCACCTTTTGTGTTGACAAGTTTTAAGTACGCGATTTTGAAAACTGCGTACTAAATCGATCGTCGATCATGAGCTTAAGGTAATATATTTTCGGACGACACGAAATAGAAAGAATTGTTTCGGAGATCATTTTACATTGACTTAATTTATTCTAAAATCGTCTAGGATTCTCAATAATGTAATTTTTAAAGACCACGTCATTCAACAAACCTGTTTTGATTGTTTTTTTCCTTGGTTAGGAAATGCAAAAGATTGTCATAAAAACGACTCAACGAACTTAATTGTAAATATTTTAATTTATAATGCGCACACACTTGTTTAGTAGGCAATATCTATCAAAGCTAATGAGGTAACTTAATATTATTTATAAATACTCACTAAAATGCTTACTGATTAAGTCATAATAAAATTGTCGAATAATCATAATTTCAATGTCAGCAGGTCGAATACATTTGGACTCAAGTAGCACAAATTTTATGCATTAAATACAAAGTTTTTTAATAAATTTGTAACCAAAATTTACTTAATTTTGAAAATAAAACTAAAATTAGATATAAAGAAGTTCATTATTCAAGATCATCTTGTCAAGGTTAAAACAGTATGGTAGAGTGTTTTAAAGAACTCATTTTACTAAATTTGTTCAGTGCAAGTAGAAATCACAATAAGATAATTTCGCGCCCACCTAGATAGGTATGCATAGAATTTATATTAAACTCTTTACATAAATTAATACATTTGTATTCGCTTTACTATATTGCCTTAGATATAAGTAAAAATGTGATGAATTTCTCGAACATGCCTTGGTTATATTATTCATAATTGTTTACTATTTTTCGTATAGCTTTTTTCAGTGTTTGTTATCTAAATATAGAATATGGAAAGTACTATACCAGAATTACAGCTTTCTATCTAATGACGTTTTTGAGATGAATCTAGGAAAAAAGTATTTTTTTTCGTTTAGTAATTAGATCAGTCTCATAGAAAAACAGACACACGGATATATGACGCTGCTACAACGATAAGCTCCCATTTGCATCGTTGTCTTATCAAGTCATATTCATACCTCAAACCCCTTATAATCAAGTTAGTGAACGTATAGTTTAGTTGTACATTAAGTCATAAAAATTAATAAATACGTCATATTTAAAAACGCATCACTATTCTGTTTTTTTTGCTCATAAAATGTAGTAATGGGGCAACATAAATAAAAATGACGTTGAATTTATGACAAAACTTTTTTCTCCTAAATTATCGAAACCGGTCGCCAGTAATAGAGTGTTCGATATCATTAGGACGGTCTTCCGGCGAATTCACCATATGCGATAAACGGTCCGCACAAGCCATTATTTTGACATGTCACTTAATCGTTTCAAAGGACCTAGTCTCTATTAACACGTACATAGTAATTTTAGACACAAATTATTTTGTTTTAAAATGTATTTATACTTACCTAAATTTCATATTCCATTTCCGTGTTAAGTGCCTTCTCCGTACTTACTGCTATCCTCCTAGACTCACTTGTCGGATAACGTTCGACGTACATTCTTAGGGTAATTATAGAGGCATTCGGTATATTCTGATACCATGTTCCACCAGCACTAAAAAACGACATATTCGTAATTTCACTCACTCGATATCATAAATAAATCGTTTTGCAGAAACCATCGACGCACATTAAACCAATCAACTGTTATATCAAAACTAAATTTTCAAACATATTCTAACCAGTGTTGCTATATTAAATTAAAAATAATGCATAAATATTTAATTTCAAGTAATATTATATTATTAATAAGAATCGAATAATAATTTATCTAAACGATAAATAAAAAATAGCGTATTAATAATTATTCCGTCAAGTTTATTTTAAAATCGCAAATAATATTTTTTATAATCTTTAAAATTTGAAGGAATATTGAATGGATATTAAAGATTTTTCAATGACGATAATTTTGATTTACGACATGTTAACAAAAATGGCTTTGAAATTAATTTTGATATCCTTTTCTTTTTTATCCTTTTTATGTAAAACTCTGTAAATGATAGGAATAGGCACACAAGTAAAATTCACTATCGATCGCTAAGAAGAGTAATCGTGCAATATTATGTAAAGTAAACGTGCAATATACCTTACGTTTATCGATGTATAAAGTATAGGTTGTTGCATTTCCATGTTAATTACTTACGACAATTTCTAAATATAAAAAAATGTAGTGTGATTTAAAAAAAAATTGATGCATTGCAATATACCCATAATGCACTATTAAGGATTGAAATCCCGAAGTTTCCTTACTTTACATAATGTAGCTAAACGAATTAAACGCATGAAAAGAAAGTTTTAAGATGTGATTTTTAAAATAATAATGTCAATATATTTTAAAGGTTTATTTCGTAATGCCTCTTTAAATATTATATTATACCTACTCGTTTAAAAAATAATTGAAAACAATTAAGCAAAAATTAATGTTTCAATCAGTCGTTTCTTCTTTTTCCAAAAGTAATGGAATAATTAAGTGAGAAAATGAATTAGTTTCAATCAACATAAAATTAGAAATAAATATATTCAAATAAATTCTAAATTAAACGTTACTTTGTATCCTTCCCTTTTGTATTTAATTATAGTAAAAACTATACAACAGGCAAATGTACTATTAATAATGAATTGATTTTCTAATAAGTGCGAGAACCTTGGCGAGGTCGATTAACTTAATTGATATCAATGTTCAGTTTTAAATATTATTAATACGCTACTTAACTGCCCATGTTAATATTATAAAAGTCACTGTTAGGTTCTTTCAATGAATGAAAGAGAAATCGATGATTTTTTTCATGGTAAGTGAAGTTATACCTAAATAAATGATATGGGAGTAGCAGTCATTCAAATCAACTTTTAATATTATTGAAAAGTTAAATTATTTAGATAGGGCTTATATCTAAATTAAATTAAGCCCTTTCTGATTTTTCTTATAATGTCTTTTATCTAGGGCAGTAAAATTATTACTATGTATGCATAGGTTATTGAAATTAATTGATAAATTTATCCAAAAAATTATCGTATGTCTATTATATATAACCGATGATATGAACCTAAAGTAATATATAAATATCCCAACAAGTGATTTTATTTTACAATTAGCTACAAATTTTGGAATAATGTTTAAACGTATATTTAAAATTTTACAATCTGTGCTCGTTTATGATTTTTCATCACAATTGAATTTATTTTCAGATAAACGCAGATTACATAACCAGTAATGATTAATTTATTGCCGCTAGTTAGATCGAGAGATTGGCAAATACTTCCATTGCTCAATTTCAGAGATTGGCTGTTAAATAATTTATCCTAATATTATGTTTAAAGTTGCCAATAGTGGATAAAAAAAAGAATTAACTATGATGGACAGATTCATAAACATGGAATTGTGCTTAAACAAATGGGATGTAAATACTAGTGATAAATGTTTTTTTGAATTTAAATTGATTGAAAATAATTTAAATTTCATTGTATTTTAGCATATTTAGAGTTTCACTGAACATTTGACTTGTATTTTAATTTTAAATTCATTTTATAAAGTAAAAATTAGACTGCTCAAATCAGAGAACAAAAATAAGATTGGTATTTTTGAAGGGGTATTTTCCCAAAACTTTGTGAAAACAAGCGTAGCCAGTTGGAAACAAGTGAATTTTTAATGAGCCAATAACAATGCGGCGTACGTATCCACTTCTGCTTATAATCGCCATGTAGGTGTCAAATTCGTTCTCGTTTCCACACGCTTGAATCGCATATTCTTATCTCGCTGGCAAAAAATATTCAAAACTTTTACTGTTGTTCACACATTTATCGACTGCTCACTACGATATCAAGGTGAGTAGCTATATTATACTACGTCATTATAAAGCAGCAGTAATGTTTTTTGTATGCACTAAAATATTTATTATCTACATGCGATACAACGAACTGATTAATGCAAACAGGCGAGTTTCCAAGTAGGATTTCGTCGGTTTCAGAACATTATAATTCAATCTTTCGCTGTTTTATTTAAGAATTGTTTTGCACTCTCTGTTAATTGGAATTATCTATATTGGAGTTATCCATATTGGCTTATATACAAATTACAACATACATATAGAAATTAAACGATAAACATAGAATCCATTCAGTATAATGAAATGGCAGGAATGCAGGAATGCATTTTAATAAAATAGCTAAAAGCCTAAACTAAAAAATTTATAGAGTTCAATAACTAAGGTCTAAATCAAAATGAAATTAATTACAATAATTTTAATTTAAAGTAACTCCATGATCCATTCGGAACGACATTAAGAAATAACTTTTCTACGAATATCTCTTTTCGAATGTATCTTACATTAAAACATTATAATTTTTCAACAAAAATATGTATATATTTCCAACAAAAAATGAAACAGAATGACTTGTTCATGGAACTTTACGCAAACTTATATCACCAATTTTGAATTATGATCTTTTGACGTATTACTAAAATACTATAGAAAGAAATACTGTAGGGAGTAATATTTAAATAAAAAACAGAACCAATTTCTCAAAATAAGTTGTAGTTCGTACTGATCAAAATAATATTTGTTTTAGTATCACACAATTTTGCATTGTGTGTTTAGACCTTCAAGAACAGTACTGTTTCTACATTCCAGGACAGTGCAACTAGTGAAGGATCATAAGTTTAATAAACCCCGATTTGATGCCTTCGGTTTCAGATATATTGGTGCTTTCGTTCATAAAGTGCCATTGACAGTTAATAATGAAGACATAATATTTGCTTTTCTCCAAAAGGGATGCTCACATTTAATTACTTAATTTCATTTCACACATCAATGTACTTCTCAATTACGTCTTTCATTCATTTGGTCACAAGATTGTTTGAAGGAAAATCTTCACACTGATTGAAAGCAATGCAATCAAATACCTTCATGGATATGACATTATATGATGAAAGCTTTGCTCATATATTTTTTTTCAATAATCATGTATGTTATTCGAGCAACTTATACGTTAGACTTTTATCAATAAAAATTGATAAAAAAAAATTGTTTTCTTTTTTTAATCTATCTTATGTAATTAATGAAAATTATTAAATTTGTTATGAAAAATAAAAAAAATATTTTCATAATTTTAAATTGCATATTTAAGAAGATATTTTAAAAAATAGGCGAAAACATAGAATTCCCTTCCTCATTCCCGAAAATATTGTGAAAAACCAGGATTGAATAAATCTCGCTAGCAGATTATATGAAAAACATAGCGATAATCCTAGATCTTACATATATACACCAATTTTTTTACGCCTGTAAGAGACGTGGCAAGCAATATATTTTATACGTTTTGAAAAATTAACTTTTATAAATATTTTAACTTTTAGAGTACTCATGTAAAAATATTATGATATAAATGTACTTACATATTTTGACCTAGGGTGCTTAGGGGATTAATAGAAATAGAGCATACATTAAATGTTTATGGTTGCCTGAATATGTACGGAATCCCCGTAGTGCGATTTCAACTCATAATTGAGAGGTAAATTTTCTTGACAATTGGAAAATTATTACTATTTTCTAGTTTCAAATTTATTTAATTTGGTCTAATACATCATTAGAAAATATGCAATTTAAGCATTTATTCATCTTAAATCGTTACCTTTTTTAATTTTTTATTCAATTGATTCTAAATATGCTTCATGTTTTATTAAAACCGCGTACCTTGAAATGAAAAATAAAAGCAACCCTAATAAGTTTGTTTAGTGTTTGCTCTTCTGACAATGCCATTTTTATTACGAACGGTTTAACGTAGAACTTTAAATCTGGAAAAGAAGTAAAATATGTTAACCCACATATATAAATAGTTAGTACACAAAAAAAATACGGATATTTTAGAAGCAGAAAATGGATTGCTCGAACATTTTTTTATTTGCGTATATTGTATGGGATATCTGCTGATAAATTTTATATAAGATGAACCTAGAGATATTGTTGAAAAGTTTCACAAAGGGTAAGTTACCTCCTAGTTTTCATTATTATGAAATAAAACAACATTATTAGAACTTTATCTAAGGTTTATGGGAACGCTCTAACAAAGTACCTAAACCTCATGGTTTTTGCGAAATTTACGATATTTTCCATCTGTAAAATATAAACTTACTAGAAATATAATTAAATATTAATTAAATAATAATTTAAATATTAACTTGTTAAGGGCTCGTCACTGGCTTCGTCTAATTTAATTCAACGGAAAGGTTACTAATTTATGACGTGAAAACTTGAAACTTTGCAACTTTGTACCGACTATATCAAGATAGATAACAAAATTTTGATCCTTGTGACAATTCATTAAAAATTATAAATAATATGCTTCCATAATTATCATGGTATTGTAATTTTGTTCACATGACTTTTGTCTTTATAACCGTATCTAATGAAATACTTACACAAACTGTTATTGAATACACTGTTATTGGATGTTATATTTCTAACTGTTTCCAATAAACTACAACTATCCACAGCCTGGTAATATCTTATTGACATACAACTTTTACAACATTACCACTTATCATTTTTAGATTTCCAAAGGCTATGTATGGTATATACTATGTAGTTATTGAGATATAATCAATAATGTCAGTGTAGTCGAAGAAAAGATCATTTATTTAGATGGTTTCATGACAAACGCCAGGATAACAACACAATAATAGATAAGTAAACACTAAGTGTAGGAGAGTAATAAGTATAGAAAAGGTCTGTAAAAGTTGTTATAATAAATAAGAAACTAAAACTGTTTTCAATTAAAACACTGGCTTGCCTAACAAAAGTGGTGAAATTGAATCAATTTATTGATTCATATTAAAATAAATATCATAAGTTATCTTTTACAATTTGGTTAAATACTTTTAATGAAATTGTAAGGTTTTTGAGAGGGAGAAAACATACGTGCTTAGCGCGAAAAAATCGCAAATCTAGGAATTGGTCCTTAAAAAAATACGTATCAAGAAAACTTAATAAAAAATAATATTCATACGGAGACAGGTTTTGCAGCTATTTTTTTATTTAAAACTGTTATTTGCTCCGTGTGAATAAATAGACATACAGTAATAAACCGGTCATCATACCATTCAAACCATACTTTTCTTCCTAATATCTATCAGGGATCTGATAAACATGTATATTTAATGTTCATTGATCTCGGTTGCCGCGGATCATGCATTTCTGGAAGTAAACAGTTATTGTAAAATTATGTTTAATTTTGTTTCCCCAAAATAGGTCATCCCAATTAATAATTTCGGTTTTCAATTACGATCTCTTGCTACTCAATGGGATCAGATACACATTAAAATTTTATTTTCAGAAATTAATTTTTTTACTTTGCAATACTTCATTCGCTGTCCAGATTCACAGCAGAAGAAAAGCATTTATTTTGAAGATGCCGTTTGCACAGTCAGCGTCCGAAGTAATCCCAAGAAAACAACATTCTTCATCAATAAAGAAACCGCAATTCTCGATAATCATTTCTTCTTGGATGTAAAGCTGATATATTGTGCTTTGTTTCTTTTTTTTATCATATTCAATAGACGGAATAATGTCTAATTGGGAACCGCACAAAATAGTTTTGACGATAGTTCCGTAATGAGCATTTCTCTTCGAAGAATTTAGTGTGCAATTTTAAATGATTTGGAAGTATCTGATATAATTATAACGGATGTTAAAATTTTGCTTTTCCAAATTAAATCTAATTATATTTTGGATACGTTGAATGAATTTTTTCAATACAACTTATCGTAGTATTTGAAATTAATAATCCCAAAATACGCTTATCTCATGATTCGTCTCAACTTAGATTATTTATAATTATGATAATTTTTTTCTTAACTTCCCATCCTAACATTAGAAAGAATGAGTGTATGTGTCTAGTGAATAATTAGAAAATATATTATTTAAAAAAATGTGCTGCATATTTCTATAGATCCATTGTTAATTACGCTTGACGATACTTTGACAGAACTGTTCGATTATTGTGTTCTGATCGTTTGTAGGTATACAGAAAAATGTAGATCATAAAAAAATAGATTTATAATTAGTAAAGAAATCAATTTAAGTAAATTATTGAAATGTTTTCAGTTAAACATTAATTAAATGAAGAAAAATGACTCCTTCAAAAGCTAAAAGAAGTTAAGCTCCCACTTTCACTTTTGCAAAGCCTTTATTGGCATTTACAAATTAAATGTAGGTTAATTCAATATTTTTTTAACCGTATACAGATTTTCCATTTCATAAAAAAATATTTAAAAATCGATACTCATTTTTTGTTCTTTAAAGCTTTAACTAGCCAGAGTAGTGTAAGCAGTAATGGTGAAATGCCATACGTACTGCTATTGTTTCACATATATGTAAAAATGGCAGAGCGTTTATATGCGAATACATAACACAAGTTAACTAAATGTTCTTGATTTTGTCATGGTGAAGTTCGTTTTCTGTATTAAATCAAGATGAATTTATTTTCCAAAATTGTTTTGCGATATTTCGGCACGTTTTATTTACGACTATTATGGATGAAAAACGTTTGTTATTTTTTATTCCTTTCGCTTGACGAATCCTTCACCCGAGGAATCGTCCGCATATATTAATAGTAAAAATAAAGAGATTCACTAGAACTATAAATCACTTTCACTATTTGTCACCTTTCTTTGAAGTCCGTCCGGTGCCGCAATAAATTAATTATTACGGCCAGTCAAATAAAATGTCAATTGGATCAAAGAACACCATGCGTATTTTATTTTTCTTTAACGCGAATGTCATTGTTTTTGTCATTTATCAAAATAGAAGAAAACATATGACTACTTTCATCAAGTTAATTTTGCTATGAAAATTTTTAACAGTATTTTAGGTAGATAAAATAACAAAATTTTTTTTAAAAAAATAGTATAATAAAAATAAATAATTTGGAAAAATGGCTGTTCTTACTGCTTGCGAACTGCTTAACACATTCGGTGCGGCACATGATTTTGAATACGCCACATCATTACGCTACAACATTTGATTAAATGTACATTTTTTTAATAACATTTATTTTGTTTACTTTCAACTATTAAAAAATAAGAAAAATCGGGCACAAGATCATGGGATGCTGACTCTGAATAACAAAACGTATAAACGAAATAGTTGTAATTAACTTTCTTATATTTTTTTGTGAAAAAATCTGATTCTGTAAAATGGTTTTGGTTAAATGGCCATTTCCCACACATTCGAAATGCATTGATTTTTGTAGACATTATTATAGATTGAATGTAGGCCTATGCAAATAGTCCGAATTGAAATTTGTCATTACTCGACTTGGATGCGACTTTAATCAATTTGAAGCAGCATGATTGTTATAGATACTCAGATGCTACATAAATGCAAGGTCTAAAGACTGAAGTCTAGACTAAAGAAAAACAAAGCATTATAACACTATTTTTACGCGAACGTTCAATTAGTTCTATGTTTTACATGTGTGTTACATGATCATCTAAACGTAGCAAAGCTAAGTTAGTAGCTGAAGCACCTGAAAATCGGTTGAACCGCTGGAACTAGCCTATAAATGTCTCATTGGTTATCCAACCACGAGAATCGCTTTCTGCCGTTGTTTTCGGAAGAGCTCAATTAAACAACTCTTGTTTTATTCTCTGCCGAGAGAATATCATCATGGGAAGTTACATACTTAGTCCCGACAGCATTTAAACATATCTAGACCATAACAGTCTACCCTTTTCCACCAAAAAATGTTATCCTACCTGTATTCTTTCTTTTTCTGCAGTAATTTTGTTTTTCTTTCATAAACACATGATATTCTAGTCGGAGTTATATATTCTATCTGGCGTCAGTTCACATATGTATATATATATATATATATATATATATACATATATATATATATATATATATATATATATATATATATATATTTACCATATATGTCCCCGAAAAAAGTATAGAATTTATCCACAGCGACTTTGTTTAAGCCCATCGCTCGAATCGTCGACGCGGCTTCACGCTTGCGAATGGATAAATCTGAATGACATTTCTTAAACCCTTTTACCCAATTTTTGTCAGCTATCATTTTATTATGTTGAAATTGTGCGTCTTGCCACTTTCTGCAGCCAGCTGGTATGCTATCTTTCGTACAATAAGCAATCCAATCCATAATCAATATAAAAATACGTTTTTCCATGTCTTTAAGGTATTTTATATGTTCTTCTTCTTCTTTGGAAAACACAGGTTTAAAGTTACTTGCAAGTGAGCCAATAGATACACACCCTTCTTTATTTTGTGCACGTGACGCTTTAATATCGTCTGTCACGCTATTTAGTTGAGTTGCTTATAGTTGAGCTGCTTTATGCTTTCCACAAACCATCTGACTCTTGTAGTTTTTCACTTGTACGTTCGTAAAATTTTTCATAACTAAAACAAAATACATTTACGATTATCTACTTAAAAGAGTTGTTTTTTATCATGAATGAAAAAATAAATCGTTGAGTAGTTTGATTTTGATCAAAATGTATAAATAAATAATATATACAGAAAAAAAAAACACAAAATGAACAATAGGATCATTATGAAAATATACATTTTTATATGTGTTTTTGTAATCACTCGAAATTAGATGAAATGACGTCAAAAACGAATACGTGCACTACTTCTACACATCACTACCGCATTGAACGCCGATGCAAAATGACCGCTGATTAAACACAAGCAGTATCTCTAGTTATTTATAAGTTTGGGTGGCCCCGTCCTGCCTCGCGACTCCGTTATTTTGTTTATTTTCAACTATTATAGAATATAAAAAATATCGGAACTGACTCTGTATATAAACACACGAACAAAATCATTATGTCGACAACGTTTGGTATCTGTACTGAATTTGTTAATCTATTAATAGCTCACCTGACGGGACAAAATATTATGGGATGCCGACTCCTAAATAATAAAACATTTAAACGAAATAGTTGTAACCAACTTTCTTATATTGTCTTGTGGTTATATTTAATATTTTACATTATATTTAAGAATTGCAATAGTATAAAAATGCCACACTTGGAGAGGCTTGGTCATGAGTTAAAAAACAGTACGTTTTTTATTTTATTTTTTGCCCGTATCTGCAAATATATGACAATACTAAATAGAAAAATTAATATATTCGTTTATCGTTGAGCCATTATTTATTTTTTGTTAAGAAACATGTATGTCTTTACGGAATTATAAATTTAAAAATATGTTAAAATGCTAAAAATATCTTCGTTATAAATGCACATCTGCTAAAAGGAACTTTGCATATTATCAATTATAGGTATCTATATATTAACTATTTATTACATCCAAGCATCTTTTCTGGTGTCATAATTGTTAATATAAATATAAAAAAGATATTTTAATTAATACATTATATTTTATAAAGATTACTGTGTCCAAAATTAATAGTTCACAAGAAGCAAAAAAATAAAAAACCTGTCTAGCAAAAGTAGCAGTTGCACTATGAAGTTGTCTTATACATTTTGGTACTTCCAAACATTTAAGCATACTTGGTATTTCTATTAAACTATTTACAAATATACATTTTTCGCAACGTAAATATACTGAAAGGTATTATAAATTGTGTCTTTCCCAGGCATACAAACAAGGTATATTTCAAGTATGATAAAATCTATAATAATCTCTGCAGTTGTAATTTTTTAGTAAAATTTTAGCAAACCTGTTTTTTCATGATTTTCGGCCCAATAATTTCAGAAATTGGAGGCGGTATGTTATATTTTTGCATATTTTTTAGAATATTTTTTAAAAATACAATTTGAAATTGCGAAAGAATTCCTCATAACAAGTCTTTTCAAACAAAACTAACAAGACATATGAAACAAGAAAATTTGTTTTTTCAAAAACTTCATTTACCCCATATTTAACTATTATACAAATGTTTTAAATAAGTTGATGCTGTAAAATATTTGCAAAATATGTGGGTTAAAAAACATATTATTCTACATCACATGTTTTCTGATTAAATAAGCTTCTAAAATAGAAAAATACTAAGATATTGCCTGCTACGTCTTTCGTATATGTAAAAAAATGGGGAACTTTTGAAAAAATTTGACATGTAGTCATCGGTATAGTTTTTTCTTAACCTGTGCGTGGGCTTGTAAAACTCATTTCTTTTTGTAACTTTTGGTTAAGTAGTTTCGGAAATATGGGGGTGGGGGGATATTTGCTTGCATATTTTTCAACATATCTCTGTATTTATAATATATAAAATTGGAACTAACCCTTTTAAACGACACCACGCACCATATGTAGAGACAAATCCTTCTAAGATACAGAACTCTAAGATATAAATTTATGGAGGAATACGAGGGTGCGCCTGATTATATTGCTTAAACTAGTTATTGAAATGGAAACTGAGAATAGAATTTGGGTTAAAGCGTAACTTTTATATAAAATGTATGGAAATATAATAAAGAAATAAGCGTATAACATTTTAGCTTCTATATCCATTACAAAAATTAGATTAGAAAAACTTAAAAATAAAATGAATTGAATCATATTGAGGACACGTTTATTTTCCATTGTATCATTTTGTGACATATATTTAAATTATCAAATATATTAATAAAAGAACTTAAAAAGCGTATAGAGAAAATACAATATAAACATATTTGCTCCTTACGAATGTATAGAAATTATATCTAATTATCAGTATTAAAAGAGATTTTTGTAAAATGAAAAAAGAATGAAATAATTAAGTTTTATTAGTAATCGTTCACTTATTTAAAAACTTTTATCTACATGAATGAAAGGTATAACCAAGTATATGTTGTGATTTTAAAAAATACATTTATAATGTTGTTTTAGTTTCCAATGAAACACAACCCAAAATATTAGTTTTTAATCTTTCTAAAGAAACCAACATTTTGAGAATACGATTTAGATAAATGATCAGTTTAATATAATCTGGCGAGTTGGATTGTGCACAATGGTATGGTAAGAAGGTTTTGGCTGCACAGATGTAGCAAGATATCAAAGTTGTAAAAGAAATGTGTTTTCGATAAAAAAGGGGTATAAAATATTTATCATTTAAAAAATAAAATTTACGAGGATCCTCTATTTTTAAAACTCGACTGAAATATTTCAAGTAAACTATTCTAATTCATCAACGTCGATACTGCTGTTATACTGATTTGATTTTTTATGCCGACTGAGTTTATCAATTTACTTTGCGTATTTAAACTGTAGTATGCAAAGACAGGAAACATAAACAAATATGTTCATTATACGAAATAAAAGAAAGCTTTCAAAATAAATTTTTAAATTATAAATACATTCTAAAGTTAATTTATTAATTGAAAGAATATAAGAGTGATAATACTAGCCAGTTAATTTGAAGAACATACTTATAATGAATGGTTAATGCTATATTGTACATGTCCTTATTTAATTGATTGACAGAAGATTAAATTATTTGAAATAAGTCTCTTTTATATTTTACTTCATGTCTTATCTACTTAATGGGTTATCAAGACATGGTCGACGGTGGATACAAACGTAAAATTTGTTATTAATATTGGTTAACACATGATATCCTGTTCAAGTCTCGAATTATCAAATAGTTAAATAAACAAATTTAAAAAAAGAAAATAAATTACGAAGTCTCAATTTCTAACAAGTATCAGAAGTTATTAGTGTCCAACCCAGCCTTGATTGTGTAATTAATTACTGTATTGATATTTCACGGCTAGATACACGACCAACCTTGTAATAGATATTTGTTTCTATTATTCCTAAATGCTTTTAATACTATATGTCTGTGCTCATTTCCTTGTTATTAGGTGTGTTTCGTAAAAGTATTTTAATACCAGGTTCGTTTTGTTCTTTTTACGATACCTTATAATTGTAAAGAAAGATTTCTTAGTAGATAGTAGAGAATAAATAAACTGTTAACTCAACTATGACAGATGTTATAATTGAGTCCATTTTGTATTTATTATCTGGTGTCAACTTATTTGGTCATTAGAATATCAGTATGCAATATTCATTCTCGTGCGTATACACTTAAAGAACCGTTCATATTTGCTTGATGATTTGTTATGTAACTAACTCCATCACTTTATTCTAATTTTTTCATGGAAAACTCCAGTGGACCATAAATAGCTACTTGCAATTGCATAATAATGCTATTACTTATATGACTAATTTTTTGCGTATCTTACTAATAAAATAAGATATCTCAGAACTTACGACTTTTAGCCAAAATATTAATATCGGAAGCAAAACTGTGAAAAATCCACATTGAACTAATATGTCAATATTTCTAATTTGTATTGTAGCTAAAAAATAATATATTTGATTAAAGTACGAAGTTTCAAATCACTACGCTGTCAAATCGCTACGCTGGTTCCGACGACCATTGCCAATCGGCCCCGTAACATTATGAATGAACAGCTTCAGCATCGCATAAATGTGTGTCACCAGTAAATTTTAATAGATAAAATGAAATCTATGGTGAAAGTTCCATTTAAAATATTAAATGTAAAAAGTAAGAACCGTAATCTGTTAACGGATGCACCGACCACTTTGGACTATGTAATTTCAATAGTTTTTTTATGACTGTGCCGGATATTGACATTGTTCTTTTACATCGTTAATAATGTCGATTACGGATTATATTTTACGACTAATATGGAAACAATTTAAGCCTGAGTGCCACTTCTAAACTACATCATACATTTCGTTGAGTGTGTACACATAACTTACAACAAACGTATTGCGTTATTCGTTTCTTAACTGTTGCTTAGAGCGTACGTGTAAAATGAATTCAATAATTTATTTTTCCGATATTGATTCCAACGAAGATATACTTGCGTTTCAAAATATTCTACATTTAATGAAAACATTTATTAAAAATGGCCTTTTTGCACACGTAAGCATTGAACAATACAGAAATGACTAGTGAGAATATTTCTCAAGAGCAATTCAATAATAAAAAAACATCAAAATATTCTTCAATTCATTACACGGTCGAGTGCTATTGTAAATCAACATCATACGCTGAAACAGATTTTGGAAAGTAAAACATTAAATTTGTGTGTATTTTCATCATATAAATAAAATAAAAAACATTACTAATCTGTCGTATTTAGAATTTTAACCACTTCCTCCTAAGCTGCACTTCGTATTTGCATTCAATAATGCAGCCACTCTAACTGACCACCAACGTCTAACTAATGTGGCACAATGACTGTTCGTTTAAGAAGCCAGGCTACATGCAAGCAAACGCCACCACATCACATACTTATAAAAATACAGATGTAATAAGTATTTAAATTACAAATGTATTAATTAAATATAATAAGTAATAAATAAACTTGTTATGCTCCATGTAAAACCACAGTGTTCTTAAAATATTCACCTCCCTTGAATCGAGCCTAGAAATTAGAACTAAAACGACATAATATTCGATCGTTTCGCGCGGCAGCTAATCTACCCTAAATTGACGCCCTAAAATTTTACCAATTTCATAAAAACATATGATATATATCTCCCAAATGGGAGGTATTTTGCGAAAAAATATCTTGGATATCTTTACACTAGGACAAATCTGCGTTATTCTCCTGTTCTTATTAATATCAATTTTAAATAATATCAGAGCATTGTGTTCGTCTTCAAATTTCTCAGGATCCTCTTTCAAATTCGTTAATTTCTCTTTATATTATTGTAATAAAACTAACATAATCTGAGGGATAATTTTCGGTTAAAAACCTAAATTTGTGTGAGATAAAAATTATAAATTTATTTATGTTTATTATAAGATTATTTATATTATTAAGTTAATTTATGTTATAAAATATAATCTAAGACTATACTACTCCTACACTAAAGAGGATATCGTTAGTATTTGAATAGATATAAATATTAATCAGAAGGCCCTACTACATCAAGCGTGTCGTGAATCTAGTATTCATACTTTTTTTTAATTTTCATAATGTGCTAATAACTCTCATTATTAAATCTCATAGCAAAGATAACAGTTATCAATCCATTTTGTTTTACTTTTATTGTCACATAGGGCTAGTATTTAAAAAATGTCAACAATAATCTCGGCTAGAAAACAGTATAATTGTTATAGTATTTTTGTTAAATGATTTTCAAAGGTTGAATATATTTGGCGTTAATTTTGTAGAAATTCATTATTCACAATTAAATGAAACTACGTGATGTAGTATTATTTCTACTTTCTTTAATTTCTTTACCACGACTTAGGTATCGTTGTATTACAACATCTTCAGGTGGAACATTAGCAAAGATTAACTCTTAGGAACAATCGTATTTATATGTTTCAAACACAATAGCGGAAGCCTGGTTTGTGCAGATTTTTCCATTGTTTATGTTAGTGAGTTTATTGCAGGGGCGCAGTGTAGGTTTTATTATATTACCTAGAGTTATACAATACACCAGTATTTTAGTGAGGGTAATAAATTCAATTGTTGTTATTATGTGGGGTTATACAATGCAAACTTTACGGTGTATGTAATAAAATTAAATGGAAGTTATTATCGGTAATATATTTATACAAAAGCAAGGGTATTTGAAAGTAAGGACAAGGTAATACATTAATTCTACATATCTCCGGTTTTGTGTATTCATATATTTATTTCTTTTAATTTTTTTGTTTTTATTATATAAAAAGTTTTTTTTCGAAACTCACGAATTTTCAATTTTTTTTTCTTTTTGTCATTGTATTTCAAAGATCTCGTAACAATATTGTTCGTAATTTCAATTATTACTATCATATAAATTTGCGATAAAATTTTACTTGCCCTTTATCCAAAATCAAATTATTGCCTTCGATGCAATGCCTGGCTGTGATAACGTACTTGGGTCCTATAAGAAAAGCGCAGCATAGCGTTTTGATCATTCCATTATTAGCCCGATACTCCATAAGTGTCAGCCAGGGAAACTGATCAATGGCGGCTTCAGTGCCTCCGATGATTCCAGATGAGATCCGATCAAGTCCTGTCGGCGGGAGGAGCAAGTGTGCTGAAGTCGGGTACGGTCTTATCGCAACACACACTGTACTGTTCCACGCCCTGAGACGCAGAGTTGCGAAAGTATTTTGTCACCGCATCCGACAATGAGCCTCGGAACGATTTTATAACTGAAACTAGCGACGGACATGACTCAAACTTCGTACTCGCTCCCGATTCTACATTTGGTGTAGTGCAGAGTAGGTCATCATCACAGAAAACCTAGAAATAAGATGTCAATGTTTAGACTTTGCCAGCGATAACGATTTTGTCAAATCACGATTATAAAATGAAATTCATGGGAATAAGATCAAGGGAACAAACTCGAAATTGTTAGAAATTTTGGTAACTCAATAAAAGCAGACGTTACATAGTTAAATTATTACCTTAAGAATCTTGCTTGTCTCGCCACAATAACTATCTCTCAATAACTTAACATCCGTTTCTGTACGCTCCGGTGTCTGCATGAGAGCGAACAAAATGAGACATCAATGGATCTCGATGCACAGACCTTTCGTTTTCTTTGGCGTATCGTATATTTCCTCTGTTGATCACATTTTACATTATCTTATTGTAAATAGACAGTATTTAATAAATGTTTAGGGTTTTTGTTTACTTCAAAAATAAAAAGACACCCATGTAAGATCACTTACATCCGTTTGGCACAGCGTTTTTTCTGAGAAACGGCTTGACATCTCTATTCCTTTAATTAAACTATTTCTTTTTTATATGTTTATATCACATGGTGTACCATTTGAAAAAACCTATTTCAAAAAATACGACAAGATTTTTTTTCTTATTTTAAACTGATTAATTAAAAAGATGTTACAAAAATATGCAAAAATGAAGCATTCCCACTCCTTACTTCTGAAACTATTGAGCCAAAAATTTTTTGCGGCAAAAAATATAGTGTTTATGTTTGCGTTGCGATAAATTAATATTTGTAAATATTCTAATAGAAATATTAGGTTTCTTTAATGTTTGTAAGTGTCTAAATGTGTAAGGAAACCTCTTTTATCTTGTCAGCATCTTTTATCTTTATCTTGTTCAATTCCTGATTTAAATACTTTAATTTTTATTTTATTAAAACTGTAATTTCAAAATATTTCTGTCGCAATTCCTGCAACGTTAAGGGAAGCAGAATGTAATTATCTAGTTGATTAAAATTAAGTTACAATATTTTTGTGAAATGAGATTGTTCAATTTAACAGGAATATTTTCCTTAGAATTTATCAAACTTATTTTCCCTATATTCGTTATCCTAAAAAAACTAATTAAAATTCAAGTCATAAAACAGAACATCTTTAAATAAATTGGTAAACATTATAAATAATTTGCCTTACAAGAATTAGGTAATCATTCGGTTCATGGCAAGTATTAAAATGCTAATCAATTGTCTCATGTCATATGGGACGATGTCGCCATTTTGGTGTCTACATTTGTTTTTTGACCTTGCTGGGTATTTTTAAACTAGTAAGTTTTTTAAAAATTAGCTCAGTGAATTTTTCGAGAATTCGCTCAGACTTCATATTTTACGTAAATAAATTAATGCCTAAATATTAATTATTCTTTTACATTCCGCAATGTCGTAATTAATTACCAACTGTTTCCTCAACATATTTATCATATGGGTAATTTTAGGTTATGAGATTATTTCCGGTTAATACAGGCGACATGACATAAATATTTTAAATTTAATCTTATGGCAGTACATTATTAATCATTCGGGTACTATGTATACATCTGTAAAATCGTCAATTAATCCATTTTTTTATGTTTTAAAAGACACCATACTTCACACCGGACAAAGACAAGAACAGTTTAGGTTACAATGTAAATAGAGGAGGGATACGGCGTTGGTTACATGTATATGTATATAAATATATACATAAACACACACTCATATACACACACACACACAAATATATATATATATATATATATATATATATCGAAATTAATTTCGATAAAAGCATTAATACATAACACATCTATGTATATATATATATATATATATATATATATATATATATATATATATATATATATACATATATGTGTTAGGTATTAATGCTTTTATCGAAATTAATTTTATTCTAAAAAAATTATCTTCAGTTTGTAGCACAGAGTTTAATTTTTACAAAGCCATATATATTAAGCCCTTATACCTATTCTAGTTTAACATAACTCGCCTCTGTTTACGTTCTCCTTGTCTAGTTATAACATTTTCAGCATACGCTCTACTATTTACATTTTCTGCGATAAAATTTCCAATCATTTTTTTTAATGGTTTATTTTATTCTAACGTCTCGTTTGGGGTCTATCAATTACAGTTTTTTTTTATAATTTTTTTTTATAATTTCATTTGTTTTCTATTATTTCTTTAAAAATTCCTATTTACTCACTATTAATACGTAAAAAAATACACTTGTTATTCTATACTTGTTACTCTTAAACAATCTTCTCCCTTTTTCAGTTGAAAAATAAAAAAACTGTCTTTTATTTCCCGAATGGTTTTTCTAGCATTTGGTGAATTTACTAATTCATTTCTTGCTCTCCTAGCAAGGATCGACTTATATATTTCTGGCTGTGCCCGTTTGTTTATATTTTCATTATAAGATCGAGGGGCTTCATTATCCAAACTAGGAGGGATCACGGGGACATAATAATATCTTGAAATGTTAAACCATTTCTCCATTACCTTTATTTTGCTCTCCTTTACTTTCTAGCTTTTCGTTGTTCTCTTTAGATATAACTCAATTATTTGATTTACAGTCTTAAGAGTTCGTTTTCCTTTTTTATTTTCATAGTTTTTCTTTTCTTTTCCCTTTGTTGCGCATATTATTTGCGATTATTTTTATGCATTGGTATCGTAATCTTTCTTCTAAATGCTTATTTCCAGCTATTCTTTACATGTTATTTATTTTGGAGCTACCATAATTAAACAAATAAATATTTCATTAAAAGTGCACACTTTTACCATGTTAATAATGAAAAACGAATATATATCTCATTATGGTACTGTAGCACATGTAGAACCATAATAAACCTCTGATCATGCATTTTCATATCTCCCTGGATATTACATCCTTAGCTTGGCTTCTTACGAAGCAGGAGAAATATGGGAAGAGATTTTTTTCATAAGAAAGCAGAAATAATAATAAGAATATTTAAGAATGGGACATGGTAAACTGTGTCCAAATTACAATAAATATACATTAAAAATGAAGCATTACCATAAATAAGAAATAAAACCCATCAGTGAAGAGATTGCATCTCTGCATCTATCAAGGGGCGTAATCGAATTGTCCGTCAATGAGAACACACCGATAGTTCGCGCGATGCTTGTTGTTAACTTCATATCAAAAACAAAGCGCACAAGTTAAAACTTGCAGCCACACATATTACGTTTTTGTAAACGTTACATATGAAAGATTTGAAAATACCCAGGGACGAGGACGTGAAATATAGGAAACAAATATTGTAAGAATTATTGTTCATGAAAAGTTAAATATTGAGTAATTTTGATGATACAGTCACAATGCTAGTTTATAAAATAAATAGAATTGAATCATTTCAGCGAATTGTACTCACAAGACAGTAAAGCGACAGGCCAGGAGAGACTATTTTCCATGTTAAGATACGATTATGACAAAACTAAGTTAATTTATGTAATAAAACTTACAGATAATAAACTAGATATATTTTATAACGTATTATCGTAATTTACTGCAAATTATCGAAAAAAATTTAGTTTTTATCATGACCATCGAGAGTGCCTCTGAACCCATGAAGTGGTAATGGTAAAGCAAAAAACGATACAATATGATATATTTCGCTTTCACTTCAAAATAATATTATTCATTGTAGCAGGAAGTCATTTTTTAATTTTTGCATTTCTTTCCTCAAACCCGGACGGCAATAGCTTTTTTGTTGCTTTTGAATCGTTTATCATAGTGTTAAAATATATTTATTTTTGCATATATAATTAGGTTCAATTGCAAATATTTTCACAATTAAATGAAACTACATGATGTAGTATTATTTCTACTTTCTTTAATTTCTTTACCACGACCTAGGTTTCGTTGTATTACAACATCTTCAGGTGGGATATTTTAATACAACAAAACCTAGGTCGTGGTAAAGAAATTAAAGAAAGTAGAAATAATACTACATCACGTAGTTTCATTTAATTGTGAATAATGAATTTCTACAAAATTAACGCCAAATATATTCAATATTTGCAAATATTTTGTTTCGAGTAAAACTATATAAAATACTAAAGACAATACTTAATACAAATAGTATCTAAATTTGTCTATATGACGGTATCAATGGTCTTACCAGTTACCGTAGTATCTAATCAATGGATTTACCAGTTCACAGGATAAGGAAAACTGTTGAAGAATTGCAACGAACGAGTGACAGTTTGGCAACTGGCGTAATATTGTACACCTTCTAACATATGGAACGCCACTCCTTCAGGATGGTATGGGCGGCCACTCCTTCAGATTTCAACAGAAGTCTCCGGTTTTAATGAATTATCTCCGGGCTCAGGGTTAGTATTGTAATTCTCCAATTCTCACCGGAGTATACCTAAACTTATTAAACAACTGCCTGCAGTGACGGTTCCCAGCCGACTGACCAAGTTAACGCGAGGTTGGTGTAGCTAAGAGAGCGCAAGTGGGGACGTGAAACGGCGTTAGCGCGGGGCGAGCAGTACTTAAAGAGAAAGCACGCATTCAGACATTAGTTCAGTTATCGTCAAGTTGTGTAAATTTTATTGACTTCGGTTCTCCATAATAGTTGTTATTGCAGCATATAGTGTTATTTGACGATTTCGGAAACCATTTATTTGTTATCATCGCGGACGAAGAACGAAAACAGAAGCAGAAAAAAATACAAATTTAGTTTTTAGGAGACATGGTTAACGAATGATAAATTTATGAAATTGATTAGAGAAATCGACGAGAAGCACATGAAGTGTATATTTTGTAACGTGACTTTCACCATCAAGTAGGATGGCGAAAAAGCTACTTGTTAAAGCTTTTCATGTCAGTTCTGAAACACACAGGAAAATGATTAGAAACTCATAGTCCAACTCATTAATGATTGCATTTATTCCAAAAATAAACACGACTGAAGAACAAAACGTTGCGATTATTGAAATAGCATCAATTTATCATACAATTAACCATCATATTTATCAAAGCACTGAATGTGGTATTAAACTCAATGCCCCAATGCAATATGCGGATTCTGCATCATCCAAAAAAATACATTGTAATCGAACCAATGCACAATCAATTGTTTTAAGTGTTCTTGCATCAAACCCATTTGAACTAATTTTGAAAGAGCTCAACATTTCAAAGGTATTGCAGATTTTAGAGACGTTATTGCCATTAACGTCTCTAATAAGGGTTCAAAAATATATAAATAATATATAAGATAATAATATATAATAAATATATAAGATATTTTGATCGTGAAAAAGGTATCCAAAATAAATGAATGGGTTTTTTTGAGGATTTGGAAGAGACATCAACAAATGTTTTTGAAAACATTGAACAATTTTGATAGAAGCATGTCTTAGATCCAACGTTTTGATCACTTCTTTTATTTTCCTATAGCGCGAAATGAATATGAGGACTAGAGAGATGAATTTCGATGAATTTTCTATTGAACAAATTACAGTTTTACGCCATGGACCAACTCGATGGTTAAGTTTGGCCAAAGCTCTTGATTGATTAATATTATATTGATCTGCTGTGCTGTCATATTTTAAGAGTCGTCCGGAAGGTCAGAATGTCGTATGGGAATTTGTGAAGAATTGTACAGATACAGGGGATTTATCTTCGAAAATAACATTGCAGAAATGTTATTTTTATTATATTCATCATTACATGAGTATTTTAACTCAAGCGATATCATTGTTTGAAATAGAAATTATCACATCTGCCCAATTGCATCGAATAGTAAAAAGGTGAAAGAGAAAATTTAAAGCCGATTGAATGATAAATTGTTTGGGGCCAAAATGACAAAAAAGGGCAAATATTGTTAAAAAAGCTGATGCAGTTTATGTAAATATTATCAATTACTTTAATGAAAACTATGATTTTAACAAATCCATTTTAAAAGTGTTTTCAAAATTTAACTTCAATCACGTAAGAAGATGCCACTGAAGAGGTCGAACTGCTTGGGCATAAAAATATTGACGATGATGACTTTAAACTGAAGTTAACAACTTGAAGATAATCCATCCACAGTTTATAAAGACAATTTTTTTTAACAGTTTCGTCTGATTTATTATGGGTTCAATTTCTAAAAGTCGTTAATTTTACAGAATCATAGAAAGAAGTGGCAAAAATAATCTACATTCAAATAAATTGGTGTAATAACTTAAAATAATAAAGTATTCGAAAGAGTAATCAGAGCGATTAAAAATATAAAATGCGATATTAAAACATTTAAAATGAAATTATTCTTCTTCAAAATGACAGATCTTCATAATCACTCCCTTCATGCTCAATTTTAGAGTACAATTATTTATTTATTTATAATTATTTATTTCAAGTACAGTGACCTATTTCAAATTAATAGTGTCTCTACATAGTCGAAGGTCTTCACTAACGTTAGGGTAAACTGACTGCTGACCTGTGAATTTTTACATAGCCTCCTAAATCTAGTTATCCATCCAACCTTTAATTTATTACACTGCCACCTATGCACTTGACGTTTGTAAAATACAATCCTCTAATATACTCTCTTTTGCATGACGACTCACATCTTTTAGGTGTTTCGGGTTCCACAGCCAAACAGCGAACACAAAACAGAACCCTTATAGCATCTCTAACCCTGTCTACATAGTCCAATCGGCCGGGAATTTTTTTTGGCAAAAAAAAATCTTTGAGTATTTTGCTATACAAATATCTATAAAAATGTATCTGGTTCTTTTATCTAGAAAGTAAAGTTAATGTAATATGTAGAAACTGTCTCGGTAATCCATTAACATTTGTACAACAAAATATGGACAGTATTTTTGTACTTAATGTATATAATAAAATTTGGAAACTTATTATTTACCCACTAACAAACCAAAAAAAACTGATCAATAAAGTTGTAATATGTTTCTGATACTTTTTCACCCTGCCTATTGGGCTTCTAAATTTTATATTCTAACATTATGAGTATATATATATATATATATATATATATATATATATATATATATATATAGAGAGAGAGAGAGAGAGAGATATGAATCTTAAACTAAACAAAAACTCGCTAAAGCGTGATCATTAAATAAATATAAATCAATATCTATGCTGGGTACTGGCAAATCATTTCAAAAATGTACTTCAAATAAAAATATGGTTTTCATATTATTGAATTTTCTTTTAATTAGGCTTTTGTTTTCTGATCAAGCTTTATTTTGTAATGAACGATATTGAAAGTACTTCGAATTAAAGAAAAGGAAAGCAGTTTTGTTTTATCTATACATGATATAAAATTGTAAGGGAGTGAATTCTTCACTTTGAAAATATTTAACAAAATTGATTGATTTAGCGTATTGAATAATAATAGAAACCAGAAAAAGTCTTTTTTTATTTTTTGCCTGCCTGACCTTCGAGCAGGTGTCATGCATAATTTATTAGACGGATTTTGATATGGTAATAGAACGTATCCGGGAGCAAGTTTAAATATCAAAATTCATTTTTATAAATAATTGAATGTCGTGGGGCTGTGTTGAGACATCAAAATCTAATAGAAGAAATTTGCTTCCTATTATGGCAAACATATGAAAAAGATATAGAAAGAGACATGATATTTTATATAAATATCTTAGAATATCATTAAGTATAATCTTAAGCAAATGATATAAATTTGCTCCTTAGAACTTTAAATAATAAAAAGCAATTACGATACATATTGCTGACAAATATCTATGATAATTAACAGCATAAATGCAGCATTATAAAAGAGCGCCCTTAACACAGAATAAATGTGAAAATAGAGTAAAATATGCGGAAAGTCAGCTAGGTAGTCATTATTAAGGACTAATTGTCTACTCGACTCAACAAAATTATTTCCTTTCGCCCCAATGAGAGGGGAGGGGGTCTGTAAAATAATTATAAATATTACAATAGTGAGTACGACTATTATTCTCGGCATTCTCGTATATGTTCATACCGGGGTCGAGCTTTAATCCACTCACTTAACCCCGTTCAACCGTATCTTTTATATCACGCTACACATTCTGATATTTGGCTATGTCCGCTATAAAGCTTAAAGTCACAGACAAACATAAGGCAGCAGGTACCCCTTAATCATGCAAAACACAGTCCATTCGCAAAATTTTCTGTAGATTCGATGTGAGATTGAAATTCTATGCGCGATCCATTAATCAAGATAGTGAATAGAATGACCCGACATTGCATCTCTGGCTTTTGTCGAACCGTGTATTAGAAGCAATGCATTTCAAATTGATTAGATATATTTACGTAATCTCTTACCATCAAACTAACGAAGAGAATATGAAACATTTATTGTTTTTAACAACGAAATCAATTGGAATTAATTTTCTTACTGAATTAATTAATTTTTATTTTTATTTCTTGTCGGTTGTGTGTTTATTTTTGACGGTGTAATTCTGAAATGTCCTGAATTACACCGTCAAAACAGTTAAATAAAATTTACATTGTTACAATTTTAACGACTCCTATAAAATTAATAATGTAAAAGAATAATTTAACTTTTTTCCCATTAAAATAAAATTCAACGTTGCTTTTATGGAAAGCAATAAAAATTACTTTTTCTTGTAAATTTTTACGTGTTCATTTATGTAGCAAATTAAGCAATTTCTTAGTTTCTCTTATATTATTTTTTTTCGCGTAAAGCGAATGATATTAACTAACAGTTTCAATTCTAAATTTTTGAAATTAAATATTTATTAGTTTAAAAAAAATTATATTATCCATAACTGTAAATATATTAAAGAAACAAGAACTTGAGCTTATTCAACACTTTCAAACTAACGTTATATTTCAATTACTTGTTTATAATGAACTTTTAATAATTATTTTATTTTAAAGGACCAAATTTTTCAGATTTTTTTATTTATTTCGTGAGCAATTGTTTATTTTCAAAAAATAAATATACATTCTTTATGACAAAGGATAAAATGAGCCCTTGAATATGTAAATGACCTAGTTCCTTAACTACTGGTAGTAATTCAGTAATAACTACCATCATCATCATCATATCATCATCATCATCATCATCATCATATATATTAATACGCTAAGGTTGAGATGTTACACTCCCTTTTTAGAAAAAACCTCACAACTAATCCACATAAATTATATATCATTTTATAGATAATTGCTTGCTCTACCGGCATCCACAACTAAACAATTTATTATTGCTATTGTTTTTGGAAATTAAATAATTATTAACGTCAATACGATTGACGGTCGGTAACATTTTTGTTTAATTTCAAATCCACTCACGTATAAATAAAGTGGCGCTTTAGCTCAATGCTTTTGATAGTTGCGCCTCTATATGTCAATTTTAGTAAAATATTTGTTTGATCTGTCATCTGAGCTTCATAATGGAATAAATAATGCGAAGACTTCGCACGGGTCACGGTAGTTTCTTTCTTAATAGGACTGAAATTAATATTAATAAACGGTAATATTATATTGATTTCGAAAAGCAATTGAGGTGATTCATTCAGTTGTTATTATGATGCATAACGACATTCCATATGACTGTCTAGAAGCGTCAATTTTTCATTTTTTACCCAATCTTATTTTATACATGACAAAGTTAATTCAATAAAACGTTTCACCTCCATTATATCAATTGGACAAATAGTTTGTAACGCTTAAATAAATTCAGCGATACTTTTGTGCTATCTGAATGACTATTGATAGTATTTTATTAGTTGTGACAGCCAAATATTCAAATCGAATTAAAGTAGTCACATATAATTTTCAAAACACCCATACAATTTATAAACACGTGTTTTTTCAAGTCGAGTACTATGATTATCTACCTGTTATACATTAATTAATTTTGCAAGCGTATCAATAAAGAAGTTATAAAGTTTATCATAATACAAATTTTAATAAATATTTTCCATTTAATTACGTTGTTTTTTAATTATGTTGTTTCTTACCTTCACATCATATGATTTAATTTTTTATAATATTTTCCTTAATTTATAGTATGTACGTGTTTCATTACAGAATGGCGATGCCAGAGTCAAACATCTCTCGATATTGGCAAACTCAAACTATTGAAATAAAACTATCATACTTATTTATTTACAATTAGGACATCCTAATATTCCTTTTAATATGATTTATTTTCTAATATTACTTTCTAGTAAATTCTGAATTCGTTTCAGCCATATTTACTTATTCTTTCTTTCTGTTCTTGTCCATCAAACGATTCGTATGTTCCGTGTATTCAAACGTTTTTCTTCGTTTTCATATTTTGAAAACAAAAAAATGTTGATCTTGAAAGCTTGAAATATTATTTCCTATATTAGGCTTTGATTATAATTGAAAATTAACAAACATATTTTTTGCTTTAGAAAAACAAATATTTTCATTTCATACACATGAACATACGGAAATTTTTAAAAATAATATCAAATATCTACCTTGTTATTAATAAAATATCTTACCTCTACACACTGAAATATAAAATGAGTGATTCCGCAATAATAATATCTCTCATCGCAACACCACAGCAGAACGCGCTGCATTCATTACAGAGTTGACATTAAGTTGCTCGTTCAGGCGCATATGGAAAATGCTTTTTACCGCAGGGATGACGGGATAATGCCGTTGTATGCCGCTGGTGTCGTTATTTATCTATTTTAATTCTACACAGCGGTTTATAAAGGTGCGACGTGTTATCACCACAACAGATGATAGTCGTTATGGCGACCAATGACCGCGTGCAGCCGCACATTAAGCAATATTTATGTACGTCCGAAAACTCGTTTGATTAAGTATCGTCTCGTAATTTTATTAATGTTTTGTTGACTGCTCGCAGACTGACAAAAACTATTAATTTTAGGAATTAACATGCTAAAATGTTATAAAAATTGTCCAGATGATAACCCATTTTTTCCTAAGGAGAATATTACGTAGATACCGATCGATGTAGAATAAATTACACAGACAAATATAGTACTTTAAAACGTAAATTAAATGTAAATTATCATTATACTAACATATTCCATTCCAATTACCACTTACTCTTAATTAAGAGATTAAAATCGATATTCTATGAACCCTAAAAGGAATTAATGATTAATTCCTTTTTTGGTTCCTTATGCAAATTCCATAAAATTTTGTCTTTCGTCCTTTTGTTTTGTTCATATAATCCTCTGTTAATCATGGTATTACAATTCAAGACCAATTGTGACTAAATTTTACATGAGGACATAGTTGAATTACGAGAACATAGAAAAATGAAGGAAAGCTTTTTTTAAGGTGTGTACTTAAAAATTGGGAATGAAGCAATTTTTCTCTTGGACACTGTGGTGTAAGACAGGTCTTTCAATTGAAAAATCAATCTGAAATCTTTCAATTAATAAATTTCATTTCAAAATACCTCCCACTATTTTTTTAATAACGCGCCTCCTTCACGATATATTAGTCTCCAAACCATTTTTCCGTATTCTCCTCCTCACGGTTATTGGATTTATTTCCTCTTTTGTCTTACTTTGAACCTACGTTATTTGGACACTAATAAAAATTTAGATACCGAAATTAAGGAAGTATTTTAATAGAAAATAATACAAGTCAATTAGCATTAATTATTACTAATCTATATATTCGCTTATCGAAAAATTATTTCTATATTTATAAATAGTTTAAGGGAAATACTATGTACCATTATATATTTAAACTTTTGTTTCTTTTATAAGCTGCTAGCGAGTGCCATGGTTCGCCGACAGGATTTTATTTCCTTAGAGAAATAATTTTATTTGATTAAACTACTGTACTTTATATTATTAAAAATAGTTAAACAAAAGCTCTAATGGAATGTTAATTAGACTAAAACATTTTTCTTTCCACCTTCCCTCATTGAGAGTGTTAATTGTTAATCAGATTATGATAATTTGGTTTTTAACTGTTGGTTTTTAATCTAATTCAACCGTTTCCTTCAAAATTCCTGCGTTTTATTTGAACATTTACCACTTTTATAAACAAGCGACTTTTTTTCTTTTTTACCATCTTAGTCTCCAAGAAATAGTGTTTTCAGTATCGCTGTAACATATTTGTTCCAGATGCTGTTTGATTTGTGTTCATTTTGTATTTACATAGTCAAAGACTTTAATACACATACAATCATCAGTGCAACTCACCATTTATTGAAAAACAGATAATGATAACTTGATTGCTGGATAGATTATTGATTCATGTCTTTCTTTTGATGTTTAATTGGATTTTCGGTTTAAAAATATGCTTCATCGCCCAATATTTGTCCCACGAAATATAGATCTTCCTCTCGATTTCTTTCTTTCTACTTTCTCGAGAATTTAACATGAAAAATTCTGGTTCAGTGCCATTTAAAAAATCTTGTATGAAATAAATGTAATATAAATAATGTCATGTAAATAAATGTATTGTACATAAATATATTATGTTTGACGAAGTGACATGAATAAAATTTTTATAGATGTAAATAAACATGAAATAAAGTGTCCGTTTGTATATTTATTTGACGAATATAACATAAATATACCTCTCGTGACAAACAAGCATTTTAGAATAAGTTAAAAATATTCTACGAGTTACTAAAATCGATATTTTTTTTTATAACTCATGTTTAGTTACAAATACATAGTTAACTTTAGCTGTAAAATAAAGGTAACAGGATTGTCAAAGAGATAGGTTTGGTTCAAAGCTTTACAAGAGATTGGACGGACAAAGACCCACTCGCTGCATATTTAAACAGCACCTCATAAACTGAGTTTAATAATATTAACATTAGACTGCAAACTGCTGAAATGAATCATTAATTAGAAGCATCGCCCGTAAAAGAGGAGAAATAACAGTTTTGAAGGCACCGCGGCGTAAACCACGAGGGCCTACAGGTGTGAGGCGGAGCGGAACTCATTCCTTTGTTATGGTAATATGCTCTTGTAACTTTGGGCTTGTGAAAATTTGTTAAGCTCGTTGTTCGGTTTGGGTTTTCAATTGATCTAACTAATTGTGGTCAAATTTGTCTATGTAAGGCAGTCCCTTTGTACATAATGAAGCTTTTGTATGAATTAACTAAACGAGTTTGCTACTTACTAACTCATGGCATGGCATTCGTGGCCTAATAATGTTAGTGAAATTATGGATAACAAATAAATTTAAAATAACCAATTTAAAGTAAAGTTTTCTTCTGAGGTTCTAATAAGAAACTTTGTCAGATCCATTCGCCCATCCGTCTGTCTATCACAGCCTCACATTTTTATATCTACTTGCACGATAATTTACAAGACGATGCTTCAAATAAAAAAGTACTATTTTTAAACTTTCGTACCTTAAAAGAAAAAGAACGAACCCCTACTAAGATAACTCACACCCGTCGTTATATAACAGCTTTTTTTTTAATAAAAAGAAGTGTTTCTTGGAATTTTTATTAAAAATGTGGCAACTCACTTTTGTTTACATAATTATACTACTAATAGAAAAAATAAAGTGATAGATTTTTTCATTTCATATTTTATTTTGACTATCGAAAAGCAACTTATGCGATTCTAAAACTATTTCTTTTTAAGTTCTATGTCAAATTGTTCCAAATATATTGCTAATAATTTTAAAAAAATATTTTGTTCCCAATCAAAATCATTATTATTTAGTTTACATAATGTTTACAGGAAAACTAAAGCAATTATTCTCAACATCTTGATTTTTGCAATTTTATATCTTATTTTCTAAAACAAATTAGTTATAAACATGCGATAAATGTGGCAGGGCTCGGGTTCATTATTTCTTAAATAAATTTGCAGGGTGGTAGAATTTGTTAAATATTTACACCCGATTGCTCCTCTCATAGCTATAGTTTCCTTATTTAATTAATAATAATGAAGCACGACGAAAATTATAGTGATTTTTTAGATAAAGAGTAGATTTTTAACAAGTAAATTAAATGACAAAGAAATTTTCCATTTCCGCAATTCGGCTGTGCCTAAACTTCATAATGGCGAATTGTGGGATTCGGGAAAATGTAATGCCAATCTATTATAGTCTTCGTTAAATTAATGGTGGCTATAATTCAGTTTGAATTTTTAAGTCAATCAACGTGCATATCATATCAATATTTTAAATGAAACAGCCTTTAATTAATTTATTCAAAACCTATTTCAATTAACACAAATCTCCATAATCATAGAATATCAAATTAGGTTTACATTTCAATCTGTAATGTAAAATTATTTTAATATAATAGGTGGATGCTTCATAAATTAATTACCTGCTAAATCAGGAGCAGTGTAAAATACTTTAGAATAAAATACTTGAGACAAAATACTAAACAACTTGGGCTGCGATATGTAAGATTAATAGCGTAATCATCTCTAGTGATACTTCCATATTTGTTTAACTATGAGGATTTAAAACATTAAAATGAATATAGAATTTATATCCGATATACAATATTAGGTTCTCAGATGCAGTTTGGTGAACATTTGATTGAATTTGGTAAAGAAATTATCGCAAAAAACAAACATTCCGATTTAAAGTGAAACTTTTTTCAATAAGAGATAATTATATTTCTTTCCATTAAAGCTATATTTCATGAAAAAATGTTCACATATTAAAAAAAATAAAAGAATGATAAAAGAAATGACTTGTTTCTAAATCAATTAGATTAGTTTTGAAGCGGATCTAGGAAAAAAAGAATGTATCCCATATTATAACATATAGCGTAACAATTAACACTAGTGATTGTAGACGATAATAAGCTAATTGAACTTAAATAACTACTGCATATTTCACTTATCTGCATTGATTTGTGAGTTCTATTAAACCATTTTTGAGTTCAATTAAACCATTAATGCAACAAATTTTTCACTAAATGTAAAAATGTTATATTTCTCTCTGCGTATTCATATTTTCCCATTTCGTCAACCATTCATTGCATATTAAAACAAATTGCCCGTTTACCAAAAAATCAAATTTTCTTTTATTTTTCCTATATTTCCTTCTATGTCTCGGAAACTACAATTCTGAAGGAACTCTGAAGGAAGACCACAAACTCTGATATTCTGTATTGAAAAAAATATTCACAATTTAACTAATGCTATTCATTTCTCTGAATTATAACTAGGGGAATTATATACTTCGACATCCTGGAAAATGTCTGATAATACAAAGGTAAACAATTCCATATGGTAACCGTTTACAAAGAGATGACTTCGCCCGTACATGCGCCACCCGCATGAAATGTATTTTTCTTATGTTAGCTTTTAAAATTCCAGTGATTTCATTCGTTTTATGTGGAGTACCTGAATTATTTGTTTTTTTGTGTACACGATGCAGATATCGCTTACAGAACACGTAGCGCCTGAAAAATAAAAAAGGAGAAAATATTTTAGTAAATACGACTACGGTATTATATTTGTATAAACACACACCAATCTAGGAGTCTAAAATCCAAATTAATATTATATAGAATAATTATATATATATATATATATATATATATATATATAATATATATATATATATATATATATATATATATATATATATATATATATATATATATATATATAATAATTATAGAGGTAAATATTGTGTTCCCTTCTGTATAAATAAATGATACCAAATTTTAAATCTACTGTAATAGTATCAGTAATACCTACACAAAAGTCCTCTTTGAATACCATTAAATTAAATTATAAGAATATATTAAATTATATTATAGAATATATTAAATTATTTGTCATCAAGAGAGTATACACTTAATATCGAAAGAAAGTAAGCGTCAATAAACATTCATTTCGAGAAATGCGATGGGTAGAGTTCGTTTGGGGTACTCTACCCATCCCATAATCCATAGTTGGGTATAATAGCGTGATTTGTTGTACCTCGAAAGTAGTATGGGAAATCTTTAACGGAAATATTTGTTTACTTACCACAGACATTTATAGAACAATATAGTTAATCAACACAGGAATTTTTTTTTTGGAAAATTAGAAAAAATTACTGAAAAACTACTCTGTGCAAGTATGTAATCCAGATATCAGCATTGGTATATTTGCGAGGAGTCGAAACTAAACAAAAGTAATTTATGCACTCGTGACGATGGAAAATACATTTATTTCCGGCTTCGATATTTGTAAACCAAATTAATTACACTGGACGTCATAATTTCTTTTAATGGTTTATCTGAATTGCTTGTAAATATTTGAAATATTTGTCTTCCTTCATATTTAGATGACGTTTACTTACAATAAGTTATCGTCTAGAATCGAGTTGTTGAGGAATGAAGTGAGAAATTAATGCAAGAGGTCAAAGTTAAAAGAAAAGTAATAACATTTCCATTAATTTCCAGTTTATGTTTCTCCGAAATAAAAGCCATGAATATCAATACCACAGAATAGATACGATACAGAACGGACACGATCCATACTAGCCCATATAAAAAAAGAGTACCACTTTTTCATACATGGCGAAACGCTGTCAAAGTAACTCCCCTTTCCCCACGCCTCACTTCTCCTGACCAAATACTTTTGTAATTATTATTAATGCCCATAGATGGCGCAATTTCTTACTCTCTGTTGCTCACAGATGGCGTTACCAAAGAAAAAAGTAATTTTAATCCATAAATTTATTAAAATTATAAAAATATTTTACAAAAGACAAATATGAAAATAACATTACTATACAATCGAATATATTTTAAATATCATTACTATGAGAATACAATTCAATAAAATCGAATTACAATTGTAAATAGTATCAGGCGTCTCCATGTAGCACTCTGGAATCAACTAGGTGGTAATTGCATAAATGAAAATGGGCAACTCCTCGACAACCGAAAACAAGCAAAAACACACACAAAGCAGACGTGATTATAGCGATATCTATTAGTGGTTGGAGTATATTTTCAAACTTTTGTCAAAACCCCACGCTTGGCTGATAAATAATTATAAATAAAAAAATAATTTTTCAATTCATGCTCAAATAAAATATATGATTCTTTTGATAAAATTAGTTTTAACATTTATTTTATTTTATTAATTTGTATACTTTCCATATTACTACGCCGCATAGGTTTCCGCAATCTTCTTAACTTCCGTCTGAGCTGCTGAATCGTCTTGTTCTGTTGACTAATCTTCGTTACAAGTCTGGACCTCTTCAGCTTTCCGCCTTTGTCGCTTTTCAACGATCCAGACCCCAAAGATGCTGCCTCTAAGTGTACGTCTTCCTTTAATTATAATAAAAGTTGTATTCATGGCGTATGTTATTTCAAAATTATACATGATGTTTATGTGACATATTCAGTTGTGCAAGCAAAAAATGAGTGCATAAGGATATTATGGTATTATCACTTAAATAACCTTAGACATTCCCCTACAGAAGCCGCTAAGGTCTTGCCGATAGTTTCCTGTCGCACCTG